>SRSE01000737.1:600000-781792 GCA_005024645.1 Planiliza haematocheilus
AGAGACCAAGACAAACAAACTAAACTAAAAACAGTGAGTATAAGACATTCACGTGTGCATTATTTTTTAAAATATGCAAGTAGCTGGCACTAACCTATCAATAGCGATAGCTCCGAGGGTGAGCATGCTGGCCGAGCTGATGAGCAGGTACAGCAAGGCGGTGAAGTTACACCACACCACCCCGAACACCCACTCTCTCTTCGCCGAGCTCACCGCCACAAACGGCAGCACCAGCAAGGAAAGCAGCAGGTTGGACAGAGTCAGGCTGAACACGAACTTGTTGCTGGGTGTGAGCAGGTAAGGCCTGCGGTAAAGGGTGACCACAATCATCAGGTTCCCCAAGCAGGCGAGGAGCGTGATGGTCACGATGGAGACCGACTCCAGGGCAGATAGACCATCGCCATTCCCCACCGCGGTGCAGTTCCTACTGCTGTTCATGGCGAGAGACTGGACCACCTGACAGGTGACGAAATGGTCGGAGACTGCCAGAGAGGAGGTTATGGTCAGAAAGAAAACAGGTGCATAACAAAAAAGGCATTCGTAATATTCTTCTTACTGGTAATGGACCACTTTATTAGCATAATTTATGTCTTGAAGAGCATGTCATGAATCATAGACGCAAAAATAAGGCAGGAGATCTTCCTCATCTTAAAGGCAGTTGAATAGCTCATAGCATTTGAGTTTTCACTATGAAAAACATCTAAATGAGTACTGTATATATTTGATTCACAAATGCAAAAACAACTTATTTTTAAATATAGAAGTAAAACAAGTGCTAACCAACAAATCTATCTAGATAATCTATGATAATCAGCAAGGCAGAATGCAATCAGTCAGTCGGTCACGGGTAACTTCAGATCAGTGTGAATCATTATATACAGGGGGGGAAAAAAACAGCGAGAAAAAGCTCTGAACCTGGAAAGAATGTGAAACCTTGAACAAGCAAACTTTTAGACAACTGGACATGAGTTTAACATTAAATGCACTCATTCACTAAAACATTAGGCACGCTAGTGACGACAAATTCATTTTAACAAGACTTCTACTAAATCCTCCTTCATGACTGTTATAATGTTCAATTTAAGTACAAAATATACCTAAAATGTACCTAATGAACTGGTGATGTATTATAACAGTACAGTATAATTAGGTTGTAAGCAGATGACTTAATAATATGCGGTAATCAAAGATCATAACTTTACCAAGTAAGACATATTTTTTACCTGGTTCCAAGAGATTTTGTTGATATATATTTTCTTTTTATGTAATTACATTTTAGTTTATTGTCTTTGTTTACATTAGAATTTACTAATGGGTGCTCACAAGAAGCATTTGTACACTTCTGTTTACTTACAGCTACATTATAGTAAACTATAAACAATTTTTATACGTTTATATACATACATACTTGAAGCAAAATATAACATTCAGCTACTTTTACTTGAGTAAGGTATACTAATGTCGCCCTTACTTTGCATTAAAGTCTCAATGTTCAGCTTTAATTTATTAAAATGCTTCGTTTGCTCACTTTATTTTGAACCACACACCCATGATTGTTTTCACTTTTCCGTAACTTGGTGTAAAGACGGCAGAAAAAGTTGTCTTTGAAACACAAACCCAGCCTCATTTGAGTTTTTGTTCAGCTCCTGACAAACGCGTGAACACAGTGTAGCTCTTAAACCACCTCCATCTCGTTAGCAGTGATGCTAACGTTAGCTAGAACAACTACCGTTAGTTAGCCAAGTTTAGCTAAAACTTTCTCCCATTGTCTCCCAACTGAAAGGCAGCTCGTTACCTGCTTTGGCTCGGCGCTGCGGCTCCACATTTTCCCCTCCCCTGAAACAAAAACGTCCATCTCACTTCTCTGCTTCCACGATATAATCCCGGAGGAAAGAGTAGAGCTGGAGAAATCTCCGAAAACCACTCATTGTCGGGTCTGGTAACGTCTGTCCCTCCTTTAGCCGAATCACTAACGACCAGCTGCGTTGCAATGGCGTCCTCCTCCTCCTCCTCCTCCTCCTCCTCAGCTTCACCTCCCTCTCCCAGCAACCTCCTTCAGTGTGTGGGTGGTCGCCTTGTTTTCATATTGCCATTGAGGCAGCAAACGTTATGTCTCCGTGTGTGTGTGTGGATCATATTATTAGATGTAGAAAAAAAACAGATCATACCCTATTATATGAGTCCGGAAAAACAGCTTAAATTTTATTAATTTATGCAACATGTAGTGTGGGCGTTTATAGTAGTGTTTAGAAAACCATGTGAATGTATGCAGGCGTGTTTGTTTAATGACAGACTGGTTTGTTTATGACTGGCGAGAGGACGCAGCGACGCTTTAAAACCGGCTGGACCACCCACGTAGATCATAGCTTCCCGCACAAACGCGTCATCTCCCGGTAGCCAATTAGAGGCCGGGGGCTTTACTGACTACTTCCGTTTGGTGGAGCACTCGGACCGGAAGCACGCAGAACATAAACAGTGATTTAAAAATATCATGTTGTTTAATTATTTAAATACTTTTACCACATCTACAAGCAGAAATACTTTGATTAACCACACTGAAACCTTCATACAGTCTTGGAGTTGGGTTCTGGTCAGATCAAATGGTAGAAAGCTCCTCACTTTGCGCTGCTATTGGCAAAACCAAAAAATAAGTAATTACAATTTGCTCAATTCAATTAAATTCAATTCAGTTTTATTTATATAGCATCAATAACAATACAAATCGTCTCAAGACGCTTTACAAGACCCGGCCTGAAACCCCCAGAGCAAGCCTGAAGGCGATGGTGGCAAGGAAAAACTCCCTTTTAACAGGAAGAAACATTGAGCAGAACCCAGCAGAAGCCCTAGCAATAATTCACTGTCACCTTGTTTCAAGTTGACATCATTTTTATTTCACCTATGGGAAATCAGTGAAGGCACGTCTTATCAAGTGACCGTCTATCCGCAGCCATATACAGTACAAGTATTGGCTGAAACACAATCAGAATAGAGAACATTCAAGAACAAATAAATGAAGGAAACTGGACTTGCTTGGATTTTCCCTATTCGATGCACAATGACCTGGATAATTGACAACTGCAGACAAAATAAACATGTAATTGCTGAAAATTATATTTATTTCAATTTAATTTAATGTCACTGTTATGTCATCCCAAATGTGCTGTACATATACACATCATGTGGATACCATTATAAGTGATACACGGATATTTTCATTGCTTTTCTTGCTATCACAGTAAACACAGAATGTAAACAGATTGACAACAGCAAGGCAATAGTCTCCAGTTAAGTCTACCCATACAACTGTTTAATATTAAAAGCTAAATTAAGCAATGTAAACAAAGTTCATTTGGGTTGTCTTTAGTGTTGTGGAAGTGCTTATCAGTGGGAAAAAATGTGAACTAGACATCAGTTACGGCTACAGAGGCATCTGTAGTCAGATCTGTCGTCCAGTGCAACACACGTATGACCTGAAGTTAAAACTTCATCATGGGGCTCTGTGGAGCGTAGTCAGTTAGAAGTGAAACCATCAGGCCCTGAAAGAAAAGACAGTTGTGACAATAAGTAGAAGAATTATACTGGGGGCAAAGATAATTCAGGCAAAATTCACTTGAACGCATACCCATCTAAAATGGCACATTAAATGATTAGAGTACTCACCATGATTGTCCATTTTCTGTTCTCGGCCTCAGGAAAGACGAGGGAGCGGGATGAGTAGAATACCTGGTCATCCACCTCCTCCATTTTCCGAGGGAGACAGTGTAGGAAAGTCCAGTCTGGTTTGGCTACACTTCCTGTCTGTAATAGAGCAGCCGAAAAAAAACAGTCACAACAAACAGTGGTGACAGACTTGGAGTATTTTTAAACACCGAAATAAGCTCGTTGCATACAGCTTATCTCCCGGTCTCTTTTTGTGAACACAGTCTTGCGTTGTGTAAAGCATTTAATGAAATCTCATTTTAAGAGTTTTATTTAAACTTTACTTTTTAAGTCACATGCAAGTTAACTACTTAAGCTTTGTTTAGAAGCAGGGACAATGTTAGCACAGAACTGATTTGCTTACTGTCCTACTGTGTGCACAGCTGTGAGAGACTTTTGAGAAGAAACAGCAGCTGCCAAAGGCAACTGCTAACGTCTCCAAAAACTACTACTGCTGTTTTGATTTCCGGGCCAAATACTGTGTATAGAAACAAATCAAATGCCTAGACTTTGCCTCTAAATAATAGAAAAAATATTGATCGTTACCTGCATAGTAATCTGGTAACCATGGAAATCTTTGAGCCTCTTTTTCTTCTCCTCTTCTTGTCCCATGCTGACCCAGGTGTCAGTCACCAAAACATTGCTGCCATGGGCGGCCTCCATCGGGTCAGAGGTCAGAACGAGCTGAGTCCCATGCTGACACAAAGTATTATTTATTAATAATAAGCCCATTATTAAAAAATGAACATGAGAACTAAGAATGCTCCCTGAAGATGATCACCTCACCTGTTTGGAGAGCCTTTCTGCCTCTTGAATGACACTCTTTTCCGGCTCATACCCCTGGAATTAAAGACTGAGTTTTACCCTAGGGTCACAGGATGTGCAGAAATCTGTCCCTGAAAACTGCATAGCAATCTACAAACACGACAACGAGCACAAACCTTTGGTGTAGCAATCTTAAGATGAACTCCAAGTTTGGCTGCAGTCATCATGAAGGAGTGGAGGACATTGTTCCCGTCACCGATCCAGCTCACTGTTAGTCCACTAAGGGATCCATAATGCTCCTAGAAGAGAATGGTAGTAATTAAGAAACCACCAATGGGCCTTATATACTGGAAGAAAACTGTAGTTTACTGAAGTGTAAAAGTACTTGTAAGGTGAGGAAGTCAGCCAGAATCTGGATCGGGTGATAGAGGTCGGACAGACCGTTAATTATGGGGATGGAGGCCTCTTTATCCAGCTCCTCCAGCGTTGAGTGGCTATACACTCGGGCTAAGACAATATCGCAGAGTCCTGAGAGAACCCTGTGGTGAAAGTTGAGAAATCACATCATTCTTAAAGTCGAGCAGGAGGGAAAAAACTAAGCCGAGAGACAGTCAAGAGAACTGTTGTTGACATGTAAAGAAGAATTAATTAAAACATTAAAAAAAAATTTAAATTTCCTCAAATAAACAATGATAATGAAACTAACCTAGCTGTGTCTGTGGAACTCTCATTCACTCCCAGATGGATGTCCTGTGAGGTAAGGAAACATGGGTGTCCACCCAGCAAGGCGAAACCTGAAATTATAATTTTAAGGTGACTTTATTTTCCCTAAAAACCAGCTAACACCTGCAAAAACGAAGTAAAAGCATTGATGGGGAAGTGCAGGGAGGAAAGATAAATGGAAATAGCTGTTCAGGGTGTTTTGTTAAACGCTCGCACTGAAAGTCTCTTCTCAGCAGTTCTTTTGTATTCATACTAACAATGATGGAGATGAACAGTATCAGCCCTGCTAACAGTCCATGGATACATGTTTGCACATGAAGAATCTGAGCCTCTCATCTGTGCAGACTTGACCCTGAAAACTGTGGAATGCCTTCTGCAAATCTGATGCACAGTGTTCATTGTACTGCATACACTTTGATAAAAAAAAAAAAAAAACATGCACCTGTTTCGGTGGACATTCTTGTCCTGGTGCTCCTCTTCTCAAATATCATTGCAATTGACTTTCCTTGAAGAAGAGGCAGATGCTGTAAAAGAAAAGACACTTAACCTCCTGAAATGATGCACACAAAGACTGAAAAGTAAAAAATTATAAAATAAATAAATAAAATAAAATGGTTGGCATGTAAAATTACAGTTACAGACCTGTTTTTCATGTTTGATCCTGTGCTTGAGGTCCCCTGACACCCACAACAGCCTCTTGATTTCATCCGAGCTGAAATCTTTAAGGGTGAGACAGCTACGACCTTTCAAATTCACTGAACCGAGGGAAGCTGCTCCACTGCTGCAAAACAGGTGACACATAAATGCGTAATACATGTATTATACTGCAGAAAAAACGTTTGTAGTTCATGCTAAATAAAGTTGTCAGCAGTTTTTTTTCTTACCTAAACCCTCGTGCAGACAAGTTGTGGAAAGATTTCAAACATTTGAAAGCGGGACAGTTTACAGATAAAAGCCTCAGAGACATAATTAAACCCACAGAGAGACGGGAGAGAGCAATCTTGTCCGACTATTTCATCAGAAAGAATTCAACTTTGATTCACAGCCTTTCCACAGCCGCTCCGAGTCAACCAGCACATGGACCGAGCTCGGGGGCGGGGCCCGAGATTGCCTTCCTGTGATTGGACAATATCAGGGAAGTAATATCCAATCATATGAGACCTTCCGCTCTCAGGCCTTTTTATGTGTAAAAAAGGTACACTACAGAAAAGCAATGGAGAAAACGCATATTGTAATATAATATAACAGCCCTGCACAAGATCTTAACAAAGGCTATGGTATTCAGCAGCTGTGTGAAATAACAAATAATAAAAAGTTTGTTTTCAGTTGTGTTTTTATTTTTTTTAAGTGTCAGGAGAGTCCAACATCAGAGAGTTCGCTAGCACAGGTGCTATTGATGCACTAACTTTAACCCAGGTGAGTTTTTTTGCATGCATGTGTCCTGTATATTTATACACACGCTGCAAGTGAAATATGCTGCTGTGAAAGGGGCCCATGGATGGATTTAAAAAAAGAAACGAAAACTCTTGTTGGTGTTAATATGTGAATCTTAATATTACTTCTGTAAAACACATCCCTCCATGCTCTCCTCACTCATATAGTACTAAAATACAGTGAGAGATGTTTTCCCAGTGTACTGTATGTAAAGACATATACAAACTGTTTTTCAGGATTGTTGTTGGAGCACGTAAACCTCAGATTCTGTTCAAGTGTTATTTATGTTTTTTTTTTTCATTTTATTTGAAAGTAATTATGCTCTGCAAATACTTTCTACATCACCTAGCTGTAATTAGCTTCTACAGGCCACAGAAGGACAGCCAGCCAGCTTAGCTAACTCCTGAGCTTTCCTTTATCCACCTGACAGTCGGCAAGGAGATGACGGGGCAGACAGACGAGGACGAACCCGGTGAGTGTTTTCCCTTTGCCACTAGGCGTTATAGAGTATAGCTTTGTATGAATACTTTTACATTTACTCACCTGCCCTTTCTTCCGCTAACAGTTTGCATATATGTGTATGGTAAACCTGTTGCTATTTCTGTCACGCTGCCGGTGCATAATCACTTGACAGCAGGCTGGGTTGGGATTTAGCCACAGTGTTCAGTTAGCCTCCTGCATGGTGCATTACTGAGAGCAAGGATGACTAAAGCTGAATCACTTGTCATCAGAAACAGGAGCAATCTTCACATTTGGAAGAAGCAGCTTTGCTGATAATGTGCCAAGCAAATTCTGGCTGAAGAACGACCATCCAGTGCATATGTCATGTGGAGGACAGCACAGTGCGGTCGTCACAGGTAGTCACACTAGAGGCACGTGTTAATAATAAAGTGTATTCTCCCACAGCTGAAGTAATCTTTCACTTCTCTCCTGCAGAAAATGGGAGGTTGCTCATGTTTGGTGATAATACCTGTGGCCAGCTGGGACTGGGATTAAAACCTGCTGCCAGCAAACCTTCCTCTGTGAAAGGTGTGTTTTATTGCAAACTACCTAATCATTATTTGTATTACTAGTTAAAAATGATAGTTGTATTACGCATAATCATTCAATCATTTAGTTTATAAACGTCATAGAATAAGTCTGTGTCAATCCAAAGACATTCAGTTCACAGTCGTGTAATCTTGAAATGGAAGATGAAACCAATGTTTGCTACTTGTGATCATTGTAACTCATCTTCACTTACTGACATAAAGCATTGTCATTTGTTTTTTTTTAAGTTACTTTTAGTAGCAGTAATGACAAATATCCTTTTTCAGCCTTGAAGCATGAGAAGGTAAATCTTGCAGCTTGTGGGAAAGATCACACAATTGTCTCCACACGTAAGACATTAATCAGATAATACCAGAATTTTTATGTGATAGAAATGTTCATAAATACAGAATAGTTGTCTCCAGGCTATTTTTTTTATCCATTTTTAATCCAGTTTTGTGTATTTTCAGGTCGGGGCGGTGTATATGCTGCTGGTAGTAACCAGGAGGGGCAGCTGGGACTGGGTCACTACAGCAACACTACATCCTTTCAGCTGCTGCATCCTTTCTGTGCCTGGGCACCAATTAAAATGCTTTCTGCAGGATTCAACACCTCAGCTGCCTTAACAGGTCTGACAGTGGTGATACAATACATCTTTCACGTGTTTGCCAAGCTGCAAACAAGTGCGTGATATTTGACTTTCTGTTTATTTGTTGTCAGAGGATGGGAGGCTGTTCATGTGGGGAGACAACTCTGTGGGCCAGATTGGTTTAGGGGACGAGGGAACTGCAGCTGATCCCAGAGAGGTGAGCGTCGGAGAAGCGGTGACGTGGGTGTCTTGTGGGTACCACCACTCAGCTTTTGTCACAGGTACTCCACAGTCCACAGACACACTTGATCATTTTTCAGATAACACTTTTGTAATCTGCCGTAAATGTTGGTTTTGTCCCAGTGCACGGCAATCTCTTCACGTTTGGTGAGAGTGCAAACGGAAGGCTTGGTCTGCATGTGGAGCAGCTGGCAAATCATAGAGTCCCACAACGAGTGCAAGGCATTCTGGGTCGTGTCATGAAGGTGTGCTGTGGAGGAGAGCACACGGTGGCGCTCACAGGTATACCAATAAAAAGAGCAGAATCCCACTTGTTCCACAAAGAGCCATCTTTAACTTTGCATACTTGAACATGTGTATAATATTGCATTAAATACTTCTATCTGCTGGACTGTTAATGATAGAATAAGTATCCAGATCCATATGCAAACGCATCATAACAATGGGAAAATACAACACTACACTACAATTTTCCATTCCAAGACACTCAATGTGGAGCTGAACTGTTTAGTATTGTGACCATATTGTGTTTTTTAAATAAATATGTCAAAAACCCTCACCCAGAGACTTTTTTTTAGAAATGACTTTTTGAAATTTTGAAAGACAGAATAAATGATCACTGCTTTGGAGTTAGATGTTTTCGAAACATATGCATTTGGTGAGGTAAAAAGCAGAAACCCGTTTTCTTTGTCATAGTACAAGTATAAAGAAGTAGAGCATTGAAATACTCAAGTAGCGCACAAATACCTCAGCATTGTGTAAATGTATAATTGTCGTCTACTTTTTTTTTTGTATATACTTAGTTACTTAATTTTATTCTATTTTTATACTTTTACCTATACTGTTTCTACTTTGGCTTGCACCCGGACCGGGGTAACTAATTTCGTTCCGCCTCATGTACCAGCATGTGTTGAAATGACAATAAAAACTCCTTAAATCCTTGACTCCTTGAATGCTCTATTAACTACAGTCCTTCTTTTTGTTCTTCAGAGGAGAACGTGTACACGTTCGGCAGGGGTCAGTACGGTCAGCTGGGCCATGGAACGTTTCTGTTTGAGGTCCATTCTCCAAAACCACTGGAGCCCTTTTGTGACAGCAGCATCAGACACATCTCCTGTGGAGAGAACCACACTGCTGTCGTCACAAGTAAACTCTCATTTAAAAAAACCTGTCATTTTAATAAATGATGTAGCTTGTCCATGCATGTTTCATGTTTGATACACGCATATTTGCCAAATTGTGGTCATGGTGACAAAAACAAACACATTCTCAGCTGGACATGTCGTCATTAGCTGAAAACCCAAATATATTTAATCTATGTACAACTTCACACATAATTAAACCCTAGTTGTGCAGCGATAATTATTCATTGAAAGGTTTTATTGTTCTTATTGTACATGAAGTAAATGGCTCTCTCTCACGACTGTGTAAATTAACATTAAAAACATAAAGGATGTAAATTAAAAGAGAAGGTATGAACATGTTATTAATAAAAAATATAAAATATATCTGTCGGTGCACTTTTCCATTAGTAAACAAGGAGTCAGTCATGTCTGGATATCTTCAGCCATTCTTTAACACATTTGTCCTCCACAGGCAGCGGGCTGTTGTACACCTTTGGTGATGGTCGTCATGGGAAGCTGGGTTTAGGTGAGGAGAACTTCATCAACCAGTTCAGCCCGATGCCCTGCACTCGTTTTCGCCAGTACAATGTTCATGCAGTAAGTAAGTTCAGGTGATGTGAAGGCTGCAGCAGCTGGAGCAGGTCATCTTTTAATCATAATTATGGTGTTTTAATGTCTTGAACATGTAAAGCCTTAGCAAGCAGTATGCTCAGTAATACATGTGTATTCCTGTGTCTGCTAATGTTTAGGTGTCCTGTGGCGGCCACCACATGTTGGTCCTGGCTGCACCCAGACCTCCAGACAACCAAGAAGTGCCGCCAGAGAAGGATGTTCCTATCAAAGGAAGCCTTTTGGAGTCAAATTATATAGAAATTTTCTTCCAAGAAACATTTATTGATCAAACTCGGGTTGTCCCTTTGTCAGCTCTGTTTGCTCGAGCCCGTCACAGAGAAAGAGTGAGTACATTTTAATATACGAGACTTGCATAACTTTTGCTGCTGTGCACATGGTCGAACACTGGAAAAGGAATCGAAAAAGTTGTAAGAAAAAAAGTCAGCTTCCACACAAAAAAAAGCTTTAGAAGGTATATTTCTAAAGGAATATTTTTTTAACATTTTGACACTTTGACCCACATAACTATGAAACTAGTTATGTTGTATTTTCTGTGGTTTTAGGTCTTAAAATGTTGTAAATTCATGTTTCAGAAACTCTGGAGATGTTTCTCGTATTGGCTTGTACTCCGTGTCTCACTCCAGCAGGAAGCAGTGTTGCACCAAACTGCATCTCAGTTGTAGTGCCACCAAGTAACTGGTTGAGGGAGCTCCATTCATACATTTCAAAGCCGGTCTCTTGTTTTTCAGGAGAGTTCTGGGGATCTGTTTGGGGAGATGTTTCAGAACCTCCCACGCCTTGACTCCGGCTTCCTCAACACATCTTGGCAAACCTCCAGAAATATCCTACCCCCAAAAACGCCTCCAAAGGACGCCGCTACCCCTTCGACGTCCCCCAATCCACACTCAGAAACAACACCTAGCCCGCTCCTCTCCCCCAGATCTCGGTCTGTAGCCCCTCAGAGTCCAGCGTTATCCTCCCAGCCGTCAAGCCCACGTTCTCAATCATCCTACGCACGTACGAATAAAGCCTCCACTGCTGCTTCCTCTAAGCCCCAGCCCAAACAGCTATCTTCTGCCTTATTGTCACCTAAAGCTACAGCTAAATCTAACCTCACTATCCCCATGACTACAAAGAAGAGGGCAGCAACCGCTAAAAAGGCCTCAAGTGACAAACTGTCATCTCCTTTACAACCTAAAGAGCCCTGCAGCCCGACCGGATCCCCCGCTCGTCTTTCCAATAAAAACCTCAGAGAGGAAGAGCATCCTGCCTCACCACAAACAGGTACTTTGAACCTATTATTTTCACCACGTGACTGCAGCGTCCGCCAGCATTTATCTGATCCATGAAAAATGTGGAGATACTGCCGCGGACAGCTGTTCAACCAAGTCTTGTTTATTCTTGCAGAGAGCGAAAGCATTAAGAGACAAACAGTTACTGCAGGAGTGAAGGAGAAAGGAGTCGACCTTTCACCATATACGGTGAGAGATGTGATTTATTTATTTATTTTTTGTCTTAATGCTCCTTTGAGTTTGATCATTCGCGGAGAGTAATGGACACAGGGTCAGCTCCAAGTTGTTTTCTTCTTTAGGCTCCTTCTGTCTTCTGTAGATTACATGTACTCCAGGGCAGGAAGCAGCAATGCTGAACACTCACTGACTTTTTTCCAGGAAATGTGCATGCCTCAGCATACATACTCTACGTGTGTGTGTGTGTGTGTGTGTGTGTGTGTGTGTGTGTGTGTGTGTGTGTGTGTGTGTGTGTGTGTGTGTGTGTAGGGAGAGATTTTCCACTTAGTTTAACACTGAGGTGAAGCTGAATTTGGTGCTTCGGTCTCTCCGATTTCTACGTTCATTTCCTTTTTTCCAAGAATCTCTGTAATGAATCTCCTCCAGGCCGATATAGATATTTGGATATCTTCTGCCAAATACACAAATGTGTTCAGGCTCTGGTCCTTAGATACACAAACACTCACACACACTCACACACACATACACAGTGCTTTGGAAGAGTTGGCAGGAGTCTTGCCACATCTCATCAGTGTTTCCACAGCCAGTGATGAAGCAAGCTGTGAAGAAGTCTCCTACGTTGTAGTGTGCAACGGGTTACGGCAACATGTGGCGCCCAGTAACCCGTTCTTTCCCTCGCTGTAGCGTTAAACACGCTCCTGGATGTACAATATGCACAGTGTTCACATGTGTGGGCTTCAAGTGTGAAGAGAGAATAGCTCTGGAGACGCACAATTTTTATTAGCAAAAAAATCAACTTGCCGCATTGTTACTAGTCGCTGAACCTGCTTTTTAACGGCGTATGGCGCCTGAATGTAGCACCTCACTGACCCCCAATTAGCCACCATCTGTTTAAAAAAATCCCTCGCCTTTTCTCCATCATCGCAGCGGTTTTCTTTACCTACCACCCACATCTGTACTTTAACGAGATTATGCTGTAGATGTGTCGATGACGGATTTGTTACGTGGGCCCGTCATGCCATATGTCTTATGGTATTCTTGGTATTACCATTAAAACCTACACGTACTGCGTCATGTACGGACTGTATGTGATGAGTAAATGTCACATGTGTAAATGGCACATGTCATGTACCGAAGCGTGCCCATATAAGGCGCTGACATCCTGAATATGCTCTGAAAATATATTTATTGTTCTTTGACAGAAAGATAAGTGCTCTTAACAGTTTATTTTGAAATTGTCTTACAAAAGTAATGTCTCCAGATAAATCAAATAGGCAGCTAAGTTTAAGCTTATATCGTTATAACGAGCATAAATCACAGAATACCCTAATTACATAAAGTCAAACTGTTTAGAGATCTTTGCCAACTACAACTTTCCTTTTTATACTTTATGTTTTCCGGTATATGACCTTTTTTTTTTTTTTTTTTATGTTTTCTTTTCTTATTTTTACATCTTAATAAATCCTTCTGTGATTTATTGCAGGGAACGAAAAAGCCCAGAGATCTGAGGCGAGCTGCGAAGGAGGCAGAGGCAGAGCAGCTCCAGACCAACGGGAACACAGACCACAGCTCTCTGAAGGCCCTACCCACAGAGCTTCTGAAAGGCTCCAGCCCTTTAAAGAAAGAGATGTCTCCACGGAAGAGCACAAAGACGAGCCACAAAGTCACATCTAAAGGCAAAGAGAACATTACCGCGCAGTCTGATAAAATCGAAACTGCGCCAGACGGAGAAGCTCAAAAGAAGCGCTCCCTTTTTAAATCGCCAGCGCACGATAAGGGCAAACCATCCGAAAATAGTCCAAAAACACAACAGCCTGTCCGAATGACATTGACTGAAGCAAAGCGGAGGCTCACTGAAGAGAAAGAAAACGGCAGGGAAAAAAAAAATTTGAAAGAAGAAAGTAATATAAAAGCTGGTTCTTCTAAGAAACACTTGATCAGATCCCCGGCAAAGGAGAAAATGAAATCACCAGCTTTAGACAAGACATGTCCTGTTATTAAGGTCACTAAAGGAAATGAAACAACCAGGTCAATAGCCACGGAAACTACTGCAAAGGAAGACGTAGAAAACCAGAGCACAAGCGCTGACGTAAAACCCGAGATGGAGGTGCAACAGGAGACGCAGCGACTCGCGCCGACTCAAATAATAGATCTGCGCCCGGTTAAATCTGCACCAGGAAAAGGTCAGCGGAGTACAGCAGTGGGTATGAAATCACCGCCGGCGAAAAGAGACATCACACGTGTCAAAACGACCCGCGATGCCACGAAAAGTGTGAAATCCACGCCTGTGAAAGTCAAAGGAAAATCACAAAAGCTCACATCCACACCTGTCAAAGATCAAAGTAAAAGCGCAGAAGGTGCCCGTGTTAAAAGGAAAAGCAAAGAGAACGGCAAGGGGAATGAGTTGAACTTTGCCAAGAACACGCCTCAAAAAACTAAAAGTAGAACAGTAGATGAGCAAGTAAAGGTCAAGAAGAAGACAAAGGGGTCTGAGACTGAAGTGAGGGGGAAAACTAAAGCAAGAGGAGAGGAGATCAAAGTTAAAGATGTAGGTGACACCGACTACAAAGATGATGCGAAGGCTGAGCCAAGGAGTAAGGAGACTAAGGCTTCAAGCCTTTTGTCATCACAGCGGGATACACCTACTGAAGTGATACCTAAGCCCATTTCCTCTCACAGTCCCGAGAGAACTGAGGTAGTTTCTATCAGCGGTGCCAAATCCCTGCAAAGCTCTGAACCTGCTGGAACGGATTCTGATGCAGGCAGCGAGAATACTCAGAGCCTAGCTGAGGGAAAACCAAGGTGGGGGGAGATTCTCAGTAATGCAGCGTCTCTTCTCCCTGCTGTTGGGATAGCAGGTGCAGCCATCGGGGCCCTGAGTGAGACAGTGACTGGTTTCCAGTCTGACAGTGACAAATCTACCTCTACGCCACCTAAAACACCCGCTAAAGCTAAAATGTTCACCAAGCAGAGAGCGATTATGCAGCCCTCCCTCTCCTCTGCACTGTCACGTTTTTCTTCAACAGAGGCCTCAAAAGAAACGGAAGATAGCACAGAGAAGCACGATAAAGAGAGGGTCCTGGCCGAGTCGGTAAATGCAGCCAAAGAAGAAGAAAGTAATGACACCACTTATGATCCATCAGAACGGGAGGCCGACAAGAGTGCCCTCTCTGAGCAGACCACGGGCGGAGAAATTTCCCAACAACAAGATGATGAAGAGGATGAAGATGGGGAAACATCTAAGATGGATGAAGCAGAAGACGAAGAACGAGAGGGAGAGGACGAGAGTGGGAGCGATGTGGAAGACAAAGAAGAGAGAAGCGAAAGCAGTAGCGATGGCGACAGCGCCGAAGAAGAGAGTAGTTCTGGGGAGGGCGAGGAGGAGCAGGACGATGAGTCTGTGGAAGACGAGGGTGAGGAGAAAACAAGCCTGAGCAGTGAGGAAGAGGACGAAGGAAGCGATGCGACAAAGACTGAAGAGGAGGAAGAGGCAAGCAGTAAGGAAACAAGCAATGGAGGGAGCGAAACAGAGGGAGAGGAGGAAGATGAGAGTGAAGGGTCCAGCAAAGCAGAAAGTGAAGAGGAAGAGGAGGAAGGTGAAGAGTCTAGTGAAGCAGAAAGTAAAGAGGAAGAGGAGGAAAGTGAAGAGTCTAGTGAAGCAGAAAGTAAAGAGGAAGAGGACGACGGTGAAAGTGAAGAGTCTAGCGAAGCAGAAAGTAAAGAGGAAGAGGAGGAAGGTGAAAGTAAAGAAGGGGAGGAGGAGAGTGATGCGAGTGAGGATGAAGAAGAGAAAAGCGGTGATGAATCAGCGAGTGCTGACAGCAAGAGTGAAGAGTCAGGGGAGGGGGAGGAGGACGACGGAAGTGAAGACGAAGAGGAGGAGGAGGCTGAGTCTGAGGAAGAAAAGGACTCCACCAAAAGTGAGGATGAGGAAAAGGACTCAGGGGAAGATGAAGAGGCAGAAGATGTGGAGGAGGAAGAAGAGGAAGCCGGCGTGGAGGAGGAAGAGGAAGAGGAAAAAAGCGACAAAGAAGAGGAAGATGAGGTGTCTCTGGAGGATGAGGACAGTGAAGAGGAGGAGGAGGAGGAGGAAGATGAGGGAGAAGGTAAGGGTGAGACTGAGGAGGAAGAGGGTGCAGGTGGTGAGGAAGAAGGAGAAGAGGAAGATGTTGCAGAGGAGGAAGGAGAAGGTGAAGAGGAAGAGAGTGACGGTGAGGAAGAGGAAGTGAAAGGTGAAGATACAAAGATTAAACAGAAAACAGAGACACGACTAAAGAGTCAGAGAGAAGAAAGAAGAGAGGAGGAGGAGGGAGATGAAGAGGAGGAAGAGGGAGATGAAGAGGAGGAGGAGGGGAGATGAAGAGGAGGAGGACAGTAAGGAAAAAGGAAAGGAGAGTGAGGAGGAGGGGGAGGAGGAGGAAGGAGAAGAGGAGGAAGAAGGAGCAGAGGAGGAGGAAGAAGGTGAGGAAGAAGAGAAAGACGAAGATACAAAGAGTGAACAGAAAACAGAGAAACGACTAAAGAACCAGAGAGAAGACAGAAAAGAGGAAGAAACTGAAAGCAACGAAGGCGATGAAGAGGAGGAAGAGGGAGATGATGAAGAAGATAGTAAGGAAAGGGGAAAGGAGAGTGAGGAAAAAGGGGAGGAAGAGGAAGGAGAAGAGGAGGAAGAAGAAGAGGAGGAAGAGGGAGATGAAGAGGAAGAAGATAGTAAGGAAAAGGGAAAGGAGAACGAGGAAAAAGGGGAGGAAGAAGAAGGAGAAGAGGAGGAAGAAGGAGAAGAGGAAGAGGAAGAGGAGGAAGAAGAGGAAGAGGAGGAAGAGGAGGAAAAGGTAAAAGCAACAAAAACTAAAAAAGCTGACAAACAGAAGTCGCCTCCTAAAGCTGCTCTTTCGGACAAAAAAGACAAACAACAGAAAGACGCGCCCAAACCAGCACCGAGGACGAAGCAGAGACAGGATGGCTCTCAGTTCTGGGACAACGTTCTGCCTCAGTACCTGGACCTGCAGTGACGTAACCGCACACTAACCTGCTCACTGTGAGTCACACTCTGCCTCTTAAAAGCATCGTGCTGCTGTTGTTCCCGTCAACAGATTAGAAAACACACACACACACACACACACAGCCACAAAAAGAAATGTTTTTCCGTTGTCTGCACCTCAGAGACTAAAGCCATCAAGTGGACGCCTCATGTGTTCTGAAGGAGAGGAAATAACTCTTCACACCAGCAGGGGGCAGCAGTCTGTAATCGTCATTTGAAAGCTACTGTTAGCTGGGATGCTAGGAACACTACGTACTGTCGCACAGAGCTGGCCTTGCCTGAATCATGCCGATCAGCTGCTCTACAGTTTTGAAACTCTAGATGATCGTGTTGAAAAAATATTTGTGTATTTGAATGATGAAGATTGAGTGGAGCAATAAAGCAATGCGTGCGCTCTTAATGTCGTTGTTATGTCGTAGCAACAGCCAGTTGAATAGGCTTTGTTGGTGATTCATGCTGACGGTGATCGGCTGACCTTGGGCTAGGTGTGTCACGGCCTTTAACCCTTTATGGGGCAAGGAACCATGTGTACATTTTAAACTGCGTTGAAGCATGTGGTTTTCACCCAGCCAATCAGCAAAGATCAAGGCAGCGTTCTCAGGTCAAATCAAATGTCTGCAAGGTCCACCTCTGCTGAGTGTAACTGCTTTATTAGGCACCATGGAGAAGTGCCTGAATCAGCACCTATTATGCTGAATTTTTTAAAAATCTCAATGATTTCATAAAACAGGAAGGTAGTTTTTTTTTTAGTCACATGAACTATCGCCAGACATTCAGTAAAACATATTTGCGTTCTGCTGAATAAGACTGAACACTATTCATCTGCTGGGTTTTTGCCAGTGTTTTGACACTACGGACTCATCGAAGTCAAACATCTGCAATCATTTAGAGCCAAAGTCAGAGCTAAAAAGAAAACGAATAACTCTCCAACACCCGAGGATTAAAAAAAAGAAAGAAAAAAAGCTGCCTTTCTAGCTGTTACATGCGCCGCTGTGTTCATCAGCAAGCTCCTAACTGTGTCCGGCTGTTGTTTGGTGCAGGGCATGTGGTGTGCAGAAGCTTTTTAGAGCATCCCCGCTGCAAACAGCTGCCTACTGTGGCTGAAAACTCTGTGAGCTGAAACTCACTGCAAAGCTCCGTAAAATGTAAGTGGCATTTCCCATTAACACTTCTATAAGGCATATGTCACAGATAGACAAGTCGCATTGCACTTCTGTACTAGGACGATAAAGTAGAACCAGATATTTCTGACTTTTAATAAACTTATTTTTCCTCCTCTGCAGACAAAACATGTGGAACAGAGGCTGCTGTAGCCTTGATCTATATTACTACACAGGCAACACTTGGACTCCAGAGTCTTTTCATGAGATAGAAAGATGCAGAACATGTAAGAAAATGTGTGACTGTCCATGAGGATCTCTTCCCTCGTTATACATCTTTTAATTTGTCTTCTCCAAGCTCGCGTGCTTTATAAATACGTTTGTATTCCTTGTTTCTCCCCAGATGACGGTAAATTATGGCCTGCGATTAAGATAATTGTACACCTTTCAGACTTCAAAGGGACCTTTGGCAGTCAGATGTTTAGGATCAAACTCCACTGCTGTGTTTATGTGTGATTCTACCTCCACGATGACAAAATTTGTGCAGTAATTACACGTGCTGTGTTTGAGCTGGACAAGTTCTCAGTTACTGCTAAGTGTACACTGCAGTTTAAGACAACAAACCCAAAAGACCAACTTAATCCAAAATCTTTGGCTCTAATTGCCCCACAATAGTGTCACACCAGTCCTCCCGAGCCGAGCGAGCGAGGATGGATTCGGCGAACCGTTTCCTCACCTGACCCCGGAGGGACTTGCAGGCATAACGGTTGGCTGCAGCCACGTGTAATTACAGCTCTGGAGATCTTCTCGCAGTCGCTTCGGCGCACGCCTCCCTTTCCTGTTTCCCGTCAGGACAAGGAGCAACTTCATGTGTCGACTCGTCCCTTCGCACACTGCACAAGGGTCGGTAGCCGAACCTCGTGCAGATATTTAAACAGCAATTAGTCAGCAGCTCTGTACTTTCACCCAGCTTTTCTGCCGCCTGTGTGTGTGTTATGAAACACTGTAAAAAATAATCAGGAGACTCATATAAATGTGGAGCCAGAGTTGGTCCTGACAGTGCTCAGGATTCGGTTACTATAGAACATCTAAACAGCTTAGTGTTGCTAGGAAACAACTTGCATCCAACTTGACTTCCCGCAAAATGTCCACATCATTAGCAAAACAAAAGGGGACTAAACTTGGGCTCATGTCTGAAAACAGAAAAACCCTTTCACAGATTCTGCAGCTTTGCAATAGTGCGGGAAGAGCAGCGGAGCTCAGCATTTCGGTTAAAAGCATGTCGGGCACAGAAGCAGGCGAAAAGGTGGAATGAAGCGTAAATAGACCTCGCAGCTGACATTTCGACTTGCCAAACACACATTATCAGCTGCTGTTTAGCTCTGTGGGCGCGGGGCCATTGTTTGATGGAAGGAAATTGGGAAGTTTACACAGTTTACACTTAAAGCTTATTTACACTTAAGGCTCCACATTTGTATAATAACACAGAATCAGATGAAATCTGTGTTTAAGTGTAATTGAGCCAAATATGGCCTCATACTTCTGCCTCCTCAAGTCAAAATTACTGGAACCAGATGCTTAGTAGTATTTTAGACAAGCTGGTTGCAAACTGGTTGATGAATGAATCAGTGCACACTCAGTAAAGCTATTTTACCTGAGTTTATGTTTGCAGAATGTGCTCTGCTTTATTTTCCAATGGTGGCAAGGTGAAAAGTAGAAGAAGAAACACACTAAAAGACTTGAATCAGGTATTCATTTAAGTAAAAGTCTCTATTATTATACGTAGCCTACACATAAGCTCAAGGAGACTCTGACTATCCTGCTTTTACTGCTATAATAAATTCTAGCTGCATTAATATCCTGCTGTTGATCCTCCAAAATAAAGTTATGTGTACCTGTCACCGCACACATGTGTTCCCTATGTCAGTATCCTGATTTCATGTCCTGTGCACATGTCACAGTTTGCTGGCACATCTCCTGCCGTGGCCGGGGCCTGCCTGTATTAGGAGAATCCTCCCTTGTTTCTGGAGCAAGAGGCGGGCCTTTTGGAAAGCAGGAATGCACTGGAACTTTTCCTGCAAGCTCCCCTTCACATGCTGAAGAGTGTCCGTGTCCGCGTCCCGATATGGACATGTGGCCGCTGGTGCTCCTGTTTGTCCAGCTCTGCTTCTGCTACGGGTATGAAGGTAAGAGAGAGGAAAAAAAAAAAAAAAGGCTGCTGGGCATGATTGACCCTGCACAGAGGGAGGAAGTTTAAACAATAATACTGCTTATGTCCAAACTGACCTGGGTAAAAATGCAGAAAATGTGGGTGTTGGGGTGAGATTAGACGGTTTGTGTTAGGAGATTACTTTTTCTTTTTTTTTTTCTTGCTCTGTGTTTGAGGTTTCTTGTCCCCACCGCTGCTGTTTGGTGAACCGCGGTTTGTGTTTGCGTGGAGGGGGAGGAAAAAGCGGGGGGAGTGCAGTGTGCATCTGGGGGACGTTTCTCTGCACACAGAGCTCAGTCAGTCTGTGGCACTAATGAAAGCTCTGAAGCTGCTGTGAATTGTGAGTTTAACGTTCACTTTTTCTCCTGCCCAACGCTTCTTTATGCTCAGAGGCTTAAACTGAGATATTCATGCTGAAATTAAATTGCTGCAGTGGACGTTTATATCTTGAGACTGAGAGTTTGTCTGGAAAGTTTCACAGTATCTCATTAATGGTATTTTCTCTGTGACTCTATCTCTCTCACGCACACAATCAAAAAATTTAGTGATACGGTGTTTAAAAGTCTCTCAAAGTCCTCATTTTTCTAGTTTCAGCTTCTCTAAAGTTAGGATTTCGTGTTTCTGTTAAGTTTCCCATTGCTTTATTGCTTTATTGTTTGATTTTAGACATTTGTTTCATCAGCAAAACACAACAATTTCTCATCTTTTACACACAAAATGATATCTTACTAATTAAAAGTGTAGTGTCCGGGTATCACAAAGAAAGGCACAGTGCAAACCCTGTAGCCTGCAGCCAGGAGCGCAGTCTGAAATGACTTCAAAGCCTGGAAGCCTGGATGGATATTTTATGTGTGTGTACGTGCAGTCACAGTGGCTATGTGTCTGTGGTGCCTCACCACCGCTGTATGATCGTACAGGCTGAAACATGAACGCAAACTGCAGAGGAGATTTATGCTGACGGGCTAAAAACTGCTCGCCGGGCTGACAGTCAGGACTCTGGTCTGAACTCGTGCTTGTGTGCGTTTATGAGGAGTTTATTTTACAGGGGTCTGTTTGTGTTTGTTCTGGTGGTCAATTATACCCTTTATTAGTTGAGAGAGGTTGCCTAACGTTGGGTGGAAGTGCAGAGATTGTTTTAAGTGAGCGGCTTTTGCTCATTCTGGGGCTCTTTTTTTAAAAGAAGGTATGTACAGTCTTTGAGTCAAGCATTTCCTTTTACAGTTAAACCCGTTAAAAGCAGGCTTTTGTTAAGTCCAGGTCATATTTTCCATGAGGATTCTTGTTCTGATTAAAGTCTGGGGATGGCAATGCTCTTCGCAGAGGGAGAAACCTTTGGAAATACCATCAAGTAAATCATTGAAAGACTGTGCTCCCAGAGAAATTAACACTTACAAGATCCTGTGAATCCTGAATCATGACAAACTAATACTTAACGAGCAAAACAAAAATGTGGTTTTACAGAAAACACAAGACACGGTTCAGCAAAGGTAAAGGTCAGAGGGTCACAAGCTTGTGGTAATGACAGGGGAAGTTGTGCTTGATGTTCACGTGGTAACATCAGTCGTGAGTAGTGAGACCGCCGCTGCTGCTAGGCAACTATTGGTGTGGTGAAGCCATAGACTGTGTACATGTGGACAATGTGTCTCCACGTCCTTGCATCAGCCACACTTCTCAAGGATACGGGTCCGAAGTGAGCTACAGGGAGCTGCATTAACGATGACCCGACCATGCTTCCTCTAGACTCACTTGCATTTTTGTTAATACTACGCTCTGCTCTACCTCCACCATTTACAAGATCATGTTGGATTATACACTGTACTTGGCAACAGGTAATCACTATTATGCCACATCCTGTTCCTATAGCGTAAAATAACTAAATTAATTAAAGTGAAATCTATCTAAAATTACAGAAACCATCCGTGAAAAATAATTATTTGATGTGTACTTTAGTGTTGCGTTCAGCCCAAGCCCCGCCTACTAACATGTAGGGGGCGGGGCTTATGACCTATGCTGCAGCCAGCCACCAGGGGGAGCTCTACTTGCTTTGCATTCACTTTTGAGGAGCTGTTCCTCCGTCCATCTGTATACAGTATATGGGTGAAACCAGCGAGGCTAACAGGTTAGCAAGCTAACAACCAGGTAACTTAATGTCAATGGCCACTAGGAATATCAACATTTCTCTCAGACATATTATAAAACTACAAAGAAACCTATTAAACTATCATTTCTAAAAACGTTAACAAACACATCAGACACTTTCGAGGTCATGAATACCACAAGAGAGGTCGTCATGACGTAATGAAGTCATGTCTAAGAATGAAGTGAACATGAGTATCAACCTGTCATGTCTTACAAAGCTAACTACAGCGAACTAATACGAACCCCTGTTCAATTGCCCAAACTGAAGCAGAAATCGAATCATCCAGTCATCTCGCAGAAACTCACTGCATTCAGGCACAGACACAAGAGGCTCGTAATAAAAAAGAAATCAGCATCTCTGACTCTGAAGCAGATGTTGTTGGGTGTGAGCTCACGAAAATTGGACAAAGAAGGATTGTGCAAACATTGCCTGGTTTGCTATCAACGATTCAGGCAGCTGGTGGTGGTGGTGGTGTAATGTCGTAGGGGACATTTTCATGACACGTTTTGGCCACCAGCTCTGCATCATTTACTTTAAGAACGGCCAAAAGAGATGCTGAATAATAGCTCAGTGTGCAATGCTGGGTTTCTAGCTGTAAATCTGCATGCTGTACGCAGCTAAAACGAATCATGTGCAATTAGCTCTGCTGCTAACAACTCAGTCTCTCAGGTAATGTGTTGTCACAAGGGCCTTAACATGGAATAAATAACTATTATTCAGTGAATTATATATATGACAGTGAACTAAGAACAGTTCTTGCAAGCAATATTAAAAATAAAAAGCTGTGGGCGTGTTTCATACTGTATCACTGTCACTGAAACTGGTCTATTTTCCTGTCAAGCGTTAATGGAAATTAAAACAGTTTGTTCTTCAGTATCAGAAACTGCTGATGTGATTAAGAAAGCAGCAGCAGGCGTGTTGGTATACAGTATAAATGACACAGAAACCCTTACTGCACAAAAGGAATTATGTAAGTGTGTAATCATGTCGTGCTGAATTGAGCGATAAAGAAATGACATCCCATTTGCTTCCCTACCATGGTCTGCTGTTAGCCTCCAGCCACGCTTCTGCATTTACAGGGAATGAGCTTCTTCCACGTAATGACAGTTTGCATTACGAGCCTGCGGAGAACAGCTAATTGGAATATCAGACTCAGTGATTTAAAGCGTGTTCACTCCCAGAGGTTTGTCACGAAGGCAATATTCTGCAGTTCCTGCACTATTAACACTTTTTTTCCAGACTTCTTGCTAAGAACACCCTTTGAAGTAGGAGAGATGGACGGGAAGATGATGCTGGCTGCTGGTCTCCCTCCTCGTTGCGTTGACAGATTTATTAGATATGAATGATGAAGGGTCTCAGATCGCACACTCTCGCCTTGATTCTCTTTGAATATGGAAGTCTTTTATCAACAAGCTCAAACCAGAACACGCCTGTTTAATCTGATATGATGTGCCGGAAACCTGTCCTACTAGCCTGAGCTATCTATAAGCAAGAGACGTAACAACAGCTGTTCAGAGCAAGAGAAGTGTAGACGTTAAGAGACTTTCAGGAGATGTTAAGATCGGAAAATTGAGGATGCTTGAATATTAACAGATGCTTGCTTTTCTATTGTTGTAAGAAAAGTACAAGGAAAAAATATCAATATCATAAAATTCATATTTTATTAATTATTCAAGACATAATTCAAACTTCAGACTGTTTGTACAGATGGCAAAACAAAGTTTCATCTTTTTTAATTAGTCTTTCCTAGCTCTTCACCACTTGTGAGAAATTGATTGTGTGATTTATAGATATTGTTTCCCTGGTTGTGGTTTTATACCTGATCCAGTGCTATTGCGTTACCAGCCCTACACTGTTATTACAGTAACAACGACTGCCTGTAGGTGGTGCTATTATTCCAAACTGCAGTTGTTATTATATTCGCCTCTAGGGGGCGCCTTGCTTTTGCATATTTACTGCTGCCGATGTTAACGCTTCCAGCTTGACGTACTCAGACCACTTTCTCCTTATGGTAAATCTGCAAGCGGCTACTCATGAATTTACAAGTCAGTCAACTTAAATATCCTCAAGATTTCAGCTCTGGTTGCTTTGGTAACACCAGTGGTTGCTGGCGGGACCAGCAAATGTGACTTAACAATGTTTGTGCGAGTCTTCCAGTTTGTCTGGCGTTGCTGCAAATTCTTGCTGAGCTGATCATTTTTCTGGCGAGTGTTGCTGGGATGCACGCACACGCACGCCTACACACACACACACACACACACACACCGACACCTGTAATTAGTTTTCCATACCTTTCCATGGCTCTCTCCCTCGCCCTATTAAGAAGCAGACACTAAAGTTTTCCCATTAGACAGCTAAATCTGACTCACTCGGTATGTGGGTTTGCCGTGCGCCGTCCGCGCCGTGTGATCTGACTGCTGAAACCTCGAAGCTTGTTGTGTATTCATGAGTGTGTGTTGACCTGTGGCATTTCGGTCCAGACGGCTTTTATTAAACTGACAGAGCAAAGCCGTGATGAGGACTGGGGAACAGTATGGGATATTTGATCACAGTAGTGTGCTCACTGACAAACATGCTGCTCAAATATGAAGCTGGAAGAGGTTTGAACACTCTTCCCTTGTGGGTCCTGAACAGAGGACACATTCACACCAGGGTTCATAACATCCTGGAGGCCAAGGTTGAACACCCTGCCCCCGTACTTTAACCCCTTACTGACACATTTTCTTTTTGCTTTATTACCACCAGGCCCTCCACGTTCACTTCTTCCTCTTTCCTAAAATAATCTTCCTTGCTCATCACTATTCTCCTCACATTTGTCTTTACCAGTGCCACTCAACTGTGTCCTCCACCAGCTCTGCAGCCACCACTCAGAAATATCTCAGCTCTCTGAAAGCTACTGTTTTTGCCTGTCTGAGCAGAGCATTTACTGTTAGAACTGACTCAAAATGGATAGCTGTCTACGGTAGGTATGTCTCTGGCAACTGTTTTGGAACAAAAAAATTCAAAATAGCTGTCCTCATTTATACCAAACGCTGCAGGGGACCGCAGAGTGAATCTTTTTCCACGCCAGCTGGAAAACAACAGGATCTTTTGAGATGTTTTCCTTTTTTGCATGTATCCTGTCCAAAAGATCCAGATCACCTCCCTGGAGTCTGGTTTAGATGAAAAAGCTAAGTAATGTTTTTAAGCCTGTTCATGGTGCCATTTTGCAGAAGAAGAAAAAAAAAAAAAAGTCCCCCCCCGAGTAAGCCCAGGACAAAGCTCTAAAACATTGCCTAACAACTTGAACGCGACCCGTTGTTGCATTAGTTGCTTTCTCTTGTTTTCTTTCACCCACAGGGTCAGGACAGTCCGCCTACGGAGATGATGAGGACTGGTATTCTCGTAGATATAAAGGTGACTGTTCTTGGTTTGCCACAGCCAAAACACATATACACAGTACATGCAGGAAGTGATTCTGTTCTGATTAAAGTAAATTATACTTGGGGTGACGTTGCAGACCTGTAGTTATCAAGTTACTACTACTTGAGACATATTTCAGACAAACAGAATATTTATAGTTTGCAGGATCCAATCTCTTCCTTAGCTTCTAAATGGGGACAGAACACATAATCAAATCTGCAACGGGTCTAGCTAACCTAGCTAATGGTCAAATGTGAAGCTAATTGACCCAAATGAGGCATTACCACACTTCATATGACTCTAGTATATAAACTGCACACAATTTCCAAGCAGTAGCAAGTAGAACCCCCCTTTTTTTGCATAAATATCCCACAATGCATCGTGGCACTGACGTGGTCATTGAGTTTCCACGGGACAAGCAGGCTCTCAGAAAGTACTGTGACGGTGCTGAGCTGTTTCTTGTCTTTAAAGAGGCACCATTTCAGACGGGTTAGGTCAGCCAGTATTGTGCACTGGCGCAGTTACGTCAGAGCAACCTCTAGCTTTCAATTCGGGGTCAGTTAGATGCGGAACATTACCAGCGAGGCCAAATCAAACTCGCCCCTCGTGTAAAAGCTCAAATGTCATATTATTTTCTCTCACTCAGTGGCTTTGGAAACCTTGCCAACACACACACACGCGCGCACAGAGAGAGGGATTCAGGGAGGCTTGCTGCGTAATGAAATCTCATTTTTGGTTCCAACTGGAAATTAGCCTAAGCTGGTGGCTATTCTCCCCTCCAGTGTGCGCACTGGTTCACAGGGCTGAGTGTTCACCCTCAGCCAGCAGGAAATAAACTGCAGATTTAGATGTATTAGAATAAGAACCTCGTGGCCCCTTAAATTTGGCATCAGACGAGGAATTTTGTGTTGTCGTTGTAGAGATGGGCAGTTACCCAGCGTGCGAAGGAACACACTGAAAGCAAGTGCAGTTGTTTAGCCTGAAAAGAAGTTTTTTTTTCTGCCTTGATCCCATAACTTAACACAATTGTAGATGTTTCTGTGGTAAATACCAAGGTACTGCCAGTAATAGGCTAATTTAGCTTAGCAAAAATGCTCAGAATGATTAAACTGGCTTTGTGCAAAACAAAAAAGTCAGACTAAAATACTTCTCCAACCGTGTTAATCAGGCTTCTGTTCGTGTTTTCACTCTGTATAACACACACACACTCTTTTCTTCAACTGAGGGTATCTACTTTTCTTCCATGTTGGATTATGGGAAGTGGCAGATAAGGTAATGAAAAACCCTCCCTATCTGCCTGTGCTCAAGGTGATGCGAGGGTTTTTACATTTTTACACTAATAATGGAAGTCTATGGAAGCTTTTATAGTTCTCAGGTAAGTGCTTATTATTGAGTTTTTCTCACTCTGAGGCCACACCGTAAAAAAAGAAGAAAAAAAACATGTAATTGCCGTAATACTGCGATGGAAAGGTCAGTGCCGTTCTCTTCCCTCTGTCTTTAGGAACCCCGTGGTGCGCTCCCATTAAAGTGAAACATGGTGACGTGAGCTGTCGCACGCCCAGAGGGGAGCACTACAGGAACGTGATGGGGACACGGTGTAAAATTCGCTGTAAGCAGGGATACGAAGTCCAGAGCCCGGAGGTGGTGTGCATGGCAAGCAAGCACTGGTCCTCGAACTACGCCTGCCGAGGTGAGACCTAACGTCCGTCTGAACACCTGCACGTAGAGACAGAAAGTGTAATGACCCACTGCAGCGGTGTAGGTTGTCATTCGCACCTAAAACTGTCAGTCAGCGAAGACATCACAGCCTCCTTTGAGCCTTCAAATCTCATTATTGAAGCAATCATTTCCTTAATATCCAGCAGAACAGTTAATACAGCTCCCAGCTTTAATGAATAACTATTACTTGATATTACAAAAAAGAAATTGATGGGAGTCATTTTAAGCGAAGGATACTGAAGCCAAGGTAATTCTGCTTTGATTAAAATCCATTCTTGACCCTTGATAGAAAAGGTCCACTGGTTCCTTTTCCCCCGTGTCTCGCAGTATTCACTAAAGGGATGTCATTTATATTAATATCTTGAATATTCTTCCTTCCAAATCTAACATTTATAGTGATTTATAAAGCCGCCTGTAGCCTATGCTTAGGCTATTTTCACATGAGTCATTTTATTAAACCACAGTTTTGTAAACAATTACGCAGATCCATTACTTTTCCCAGAAGGCTATACTTGGCAGGGTGCAAAAGCTGCTTTGGAAACAGTATTTAGACCTTGAGACACATAATTATTCCAAATTAACTCGGGATGTTAATGGATACGGTGACTACAACTGAGGCGGTATGACACGCGACTGGTCGGTGGGCGTAAATGTCAGATAATTGGCTGAAAAAGCGCCAAAGATTCCAAGTTTAAAAATCGTGGGGGGACTTTCGGATGCCGTTTGTGACATCGTTAAAGCATCAAACAGTTCATTTGTTTAAAGCATGCTGGACCTCTTTAGTCTCTCTCCATTCCAGCTCAGGATACTGATGAACAATTAGAGTGAAACCTTACCACTGCTTGGGTTTAATGGTCTGAATAGACAGTTGTATCTCTTTCGCTTTATTGAAGACAATCTGGTTCCATCAGTAATTAAATGCAGCCACTTAAATGTATGGCATCGGTCCCAGAAGAAAAAGAGAGTAATACACTTGTTGACTCAAAGAAAGTGCTGTATAAACACTGAGCTCTCTCTGATGACAGAGATCCGTTGTCCCAAGCTGGACATGCCCATTAACGGCGGCTACAAGTGCTCGGACGGCTCCTACTTCAGCTCTCGCTGCCAGTTCTTCTGCTCCCCTGGATTCACTCTGAAGGGCCAAAAGACGGCTACCTGCCAACACAACAAAGCATGGAGTGCCGAAGTCCCCACCTGTGTTGGTAAGAGTCTGCTCACTAACCTCCTGGAGACTACTAACAAATAATTACTCGCTTAAGGCATAGTGTCAGCTCCAGCTATTGGAAGAAAAGTCTACAACAAAGAGTATCAGTCCTAACACAAGGTTATGTAATTGATGTTTGGGGGGAAAAGGCCTCTAGACGTGTACATGCATTATACACGGAAACACGTTCACGAGCAGACTGTGGTTTATAACCCCTCACTACAAAATGATACATGTGTCTCCCTTCCCAGCCTCTGTCAAAATCTGGGCTACACAACCTGCAATAAGGAGCTCATATAAATTGCAGAGAAGTCCTGCAACCAGTGGCTAATCGCTGGCTTTTGTCTACTCGCCCAGAATCAGTCACTGCACCACAGCCAGCAGCACGTCCCTACCAGAGCTGTTTGTGAAATTAGATTTGAGTCATTTTCACAAACACTGTCTCTTTGTCTGCGAGAACACGCTGCAGATTCAGCCGCCCCTGTTTCCTCCTGTTTATCTCCGGGCTAATACAGAAATGGTCAGAGAGTGAAGCTGAGATGAGCATGTGACACCTGGACAAACAGCAACTTGTGACTCAAAGAAGCGAAACCCTTAAATGTGCATGACTTTAAACCATAACACAATTAAATGTGCGGTGAGTTATATAAAGATGCACCCCCTTGTCATCATGAATGGGGAAATTAGTCTACAGGCTGTAAACATGTTTATTTTAGCCCCACGGGGGATGGACTCAGTTTTGGAGCCAGTCTTAAATGAGGAACTGAAGCTTTTGGTGCTCGTAACCATCAAGTGATTATTTAAGACCAATTATTTAAGAATACTCTGGTTTAATATGAGTCATTTAGAAGCACTAGTTAGTCCGGCAGTGTCTAGAACAACATCTGGCTATGTCTAAATAAATCTACCAGCAACACGTTGATTCTATCTCAAATCTAATTTGCTGTTTCAAAAGCAAACGAGATGGAAAATATGGAAGGCGTGGCAGCAGCAAGCAACGTATTTCTTCTTACTCGTTCTCCTTTTGTTAAAGTTTTCTCGTCTTATCTCTATAGACACTGATCCTCCAAAAATCAAGTGTCCTAATGTGAAGGATAAGTGGGCAGAACCAGGAAAGCTGACAGCAAGAGTGACCTGGGACACACCGGAGGGTGTCGACACCGCAGACGGCATCCTTACTGAGTCAGTCTCATCCCAGCTACTCGCTTTGCTTCACTGCTCTCAGTCTGTGTTAGTCCTGTCCATTGCTGTACTCTGAAATGCGAAGGTCACAGTGAAAGATTGAATGTGTTTTGCAGCGTTATCCTGAAGGGAAAACCTTCGAAATCAGATTTCCCAGAGGGCCTCCATAAGATGTCCTACACTGTGTTTGACCGGGCTGGCAACAAAGGGTCCTGCCGCTTCACTGTCAGAGTGCGAGGTAAGAGATTTTGATCATCTGTGTAGAGCAGGATTTACTAACACTTTATGATGTGTTTTTACAGTGTCTCCTAGGAGAACAGTAAAAGTAGAGGTTTCTGGATGTAACTCCTGTTCTATGAGTGTGCTCAGAGCCATCTAATGCGCTTCTCTTTTGGTTTATGTCAAAGCTGAGCTTCAGTAAATGATATAAAATAACGAGACCGCTGTCTTCAGGCAGGAATAACACCCTTTTTATTGTTTACCCTTTTCTAAATGTGTCTCTCTGTGTGCAGTGCGCCGCTGCAGCCCGCTATTCGCCCCGGACAATGGCTACATGAAGTGCGACAGCGACGGAGACAACTACGGTGCCACCTGTGTATTCACCTGCACCGGCGGCTACGAGCTCTCGGGCAGCGCTGCCAGAGTGTGCCAATCTGGGCTCACCTGGTCTGGTTTAGACACAACCTGCGCACGTATGTACAGCATGGAAATCAACACAGACCTTCTCAAAATAGAAACTGCCTGCTACAAGACCAAAATTGACAATAAACTGTAGCTCGTTGTCCGCACATCCTCCATCAGGCTTCTGTTTATTCACTGCAGTGGAGACCTCATCCACGGAGAATTGGGTTTGGCTGTTTTTTATTAACAAAAGCGTCTCAGGGCTAGTATTCAGCGGCAGAACATAACACGAAGTCTGTCGGAAAATTGGGCTACTTTTGTTTCGATTACTTACCTGCCGTCAGTCAATTCTGGCAGCACTGTTTCTAGTTTCTTTAGAGAAACTCAGTGGAGGAGAAAATGGCCGCCTCTGCTATCCATCGATTTGAACAATCAATACTAGACGCCCATCTATTGAATGTCTGTGTCTGCGAGATAGAAACAAAAAAGTGAAAAAACACTCACATGTTCTGTTCAGTTCGTGCACTAAACAGACAGAAAACAATCTTGTGATATCTCAGTCATATTGTGTTGGAATGAATATTCTCTTACCGTGTGTCACATTTTGTCGTATCACTTAATTGTACATTCAATGTCATCACAGCCATGAACATCAATGTGGGAGTGCGTACGGCTGCTGCGCTGCTGGACCAGTTCTATGAGAAGCGACGGCTCCTCATTATCTCTGCCCCGACGGCTGCCAATCATAATTACCGCTTCCAGATGACTAACTTACAGGTGAGGCACGACTCACAGGCTGGAGATGGAGGGGCCGAGCGGTGAGAAAGAGACGGCAAGTCAGCACTGCAGTGATTCGTGTCTCCTCCGATTCTTCTCGGAGAGCGGTTGTGCGTTCAGGTTTTCTCTCTCGCTCAGCTCAACCTAAAGTGGGACAAGGCAGCGAGACAAATAAATAGGAGGGAAAACGGCGAATGAATAAACGATACTGACACCGGCTCTGATAAGGCTGTTCGGAGAGGGGGAGGGGTTTCTCAGCTCATCAGAAAACATCAAGTCAGAGCTGCCTTTAAACGCCTGACCTTTTAAAGCGATCAGGCCATCAGCTGAAAGACAAGCCATCATCAGCTTGCGAAAGAGGGAAGGGATCATTACTAGTTCATCATTTATGAGGCCATGTTAAAAAGTAAGGGTTGGTGCTTTTGCAGCATTTTACAGTCATAGCTAATAGCGAAAGAAGAGGCAAGAAAGGAGAACATCTTGGTCTTTTAAAGAAGGTTAATTAGTTAAAACTCACCCAGTGACAGCAGGGAGATAATATTTAATAATTAATAATAACACACTGAGGACAAATTGGGTTTGAATGCAGTGAGTTGCACGTTTTCCATGTTTCGGAAATCTTCTCTAATGTCACATATTTTACAGCTTTCCCACACACACACACACATAAAAACACACACACACACACACACACATAAAAACACTGAAGGTTTGAGTCTCCACTTACATTTTATATTGGACCCAAGTCTGAATGGAGGTGAAGTTAATTAATCAGGAAGCTAATCATCAGCTGCAGCCTTTACTTCTTTACAGGAATCATTAACAGTGCTGATGGACTTGTCTTTCTGTTCCTGTCTTCCTGAACAGCATGCTCAGTGCGGACTGGACCTAAGACACGTGACAGTAATTGAGCTGGTCGGGACGTACCCGGCGCAAATTGGCCGAATTCGACACAGGCTGCTTCCTCCAGGACTGGCCCTGCAAATCAGGTAGGCACTAACACACAAACCCTCATGTAACTTCAATCCTTAGGGTCACTGAACCTTTTCGCTGAGCCGATGTGCGTTTCCTAGGTTACTGCTCCAGATTCCTCAAAGGTCTTTCCAAATGGTGCTGGTAGACAAGCAGGGCATGGACAAGCAACGCTACCCGTTCCCGATCACAGCAGCGGAATTATTCACCACCATCGACACCTTCCCACTCCGCAAGGACGAGATGGTGCTACAGCAGCAGGCAGGCCAGACCTGTCAATCATAAAACACCCGTCACCCACCCCGTCCTCCCCTCTGGGCCCTCAGCGCACTTCCATGGACTGTCAGCCATCTTTGATCTTTTTTCCCTCTGTAGTCTCAACAGACAAGACTGACTCAGATCTTCTTTTTCTACCCACATGTCACACACTCCTACCTGAACTCGTTCTGTTCTTCATCTGACTGTATGTATCTTCATGTCTGTGTGTGTGCGTGTGTGTGTGTGTTTGTGTGCGCATGTGTCATCAAAGGTTTGTATGTAAGTCGTGGTGCTGATCTAAGGCTGATCTGTATGAAATGGATCACACAGTACATTACAATCATATTGATTCCTGTGCCTTGTCTGTTTTGTTGTCAAGATTTTCAAAGCGGAAACGTGTTTTTACTATTTTGTACAAAAAGACTTTTTACTGTATGAACTGGAACCTTTTTCACCCGTCTGATATTTATGCCTCACTCCTCTAAAAATGATGTACTCTGTCTGTCTGTCTGTCTGTCTGTCTGTCTGTCTGTCTGTCGGTGTGTTTGCGTGTGGTGTAAAGTGCATCTGCGCCTCTACGTCTGGATTTATAAAATACTGATTAAAAATGTCCAGTGCGGAGGATGTGCTGTTCTGTGCATCAGTGTGAGCAAGAGAAACGGAAGAAGAGGTGAAGGATTCACGGCAGAGATCTCTCACAACTAAAAATGAATATTTTTTTTAATGACAAACTCTGCAGTAATACAGATTCTGTGGCTATTAGTCAGCTAAGACAATTTGTGCAGACTCGAAACGCGGGAGACCCCCCGACTTATATATTTTTTTGTAAACAGTCTCAAATCAAATGAGAAAAATAATAACTGATTCAAACATTCATGCACCTGTTAGGATAAATCATACATATTTTCATACATTTATTTATTTATTTTAATTTTGACTTTTGGCGCCTCTGTGAATCTTATGCCGGCTCCAGACCTCCCAGTTTTTGCCCGTTAATCCCACTGGTCCCAGGAACGGCACCATAGCAACAAAGTTGATTCTCACTCTGTGAAATACAGGACAAATGCAGCAGTAATGAAGACACCGAGGAGCCTGCATGTTGTCAAGACTGTGTCTGAGCTGCGCACCTGAGCCACAAGAAGCAACCTGGCACCCAAGTATTCCCGGGCAACTCAGTTACGCCTTAGCCCAGCTTTAGATTTACAGTACTTTCTTCTTAGAGTCTGTGTGATTATCTCATCAGTCCTAAGGCTAATTACAGATCTGTGAAATCAAAGGAAATACATTTTATGTTCTCTTAGCTGTTTTGTTAAATAAATGACTCACACAGTGGGTCAGGTTGGCCCACAGTGGCGGGCGGTGCACTCGGTCAAAGCGTCTCAGGACTGACCCTCCGCCCGACCATGTAATTTCATTGCACAATTGTATAATAATAAATAAAGCACTTTAACAGAGACTAGCTGAGATTTAGCTGAGAGCACACCTGTATCCACTGTACAGCCTCTACACTCTCAGTATTGTTTGTCCAAAAATACGATAACCGACAAATGCTGGTTGCAGGTCCAACAGCAGCACCATCGTAGTTTTTCCTGATAGAGTGCGATGACAAAGCCCCGTATTCAGTTGACCTTTAGCTTGTGGTTTGGACGTCATTCAGAGGCTTGTAATGCTGTGTTCACATTACTGGCCTGAAAACCTACGGGCCACCAGCCTTTTTCAATGGAAGCCGCCGATACGCTGCTTCAGACAGAAACGCGGCAGTTGTGACGCACGCGATGCTCTGAAAATGAAAGCTGCGCCGGCCTGAACTTTTTTTTTTCAGCGGTCCCATTACTCATATGTTTGTTCTGGCGATGACATCCAATAATGTCAACGAGCACACGGTGCAGCTGGCCTTGATGCTTGCAAGCTCATAGCACGAGAATGTGGGGGATAAACAACAAGTCTCATCCTTGGTTTGAGCATAAACTAATGCTCTTTTTTCTTTATGTTGCCAAGTTCCATGCTACTGAAACAAGGAAATTTCCCATGCGTGGGATGAATAAAAACATATCTTATCTTATCTTAATCTGAGAGTCGATCAAATATTAGATTCATGGGTCGTTCTTGACCCATCGATGTCTCTTGAGACGGACCTTTTCATGCTGTGTGTCCTGATTGACCTGAACACCAGAGCAAAAGTTTCACCAAGCTGTTGGGCAAAAATAGCAAAGAACTGTCAACGACAACAACAAACACAACATATGTTCTATGGAAAGATGTATTTATTTCAAAATATTCTTGTAACACATTTGGGACATTAAAAATGATGCATGGAAACCAGACACAACAGAGATAGTACATGCTGTACATCAAGAGTTTCTTCAGTAATCAGGTATTGCACGAGCTCAGGTATGCTGGACAGTGAACACATGTATTATTACTATTACTGCGGGTGTGAAGATGTCCGCTCCGAGAGCTCAGAGCAGACGGTTACCCAAGGACAAGCGGACAGTTTTTGGCATTCCACGTGAGAGATGGTTCTACGGAGGGGTTTACATTGAGAATCGTATTTTTTGTGAACTGCGTGATTCATCACGGTGGATCGTAGAGCCCCGGGCGACAGGGACAAGGTGACTGTCTGACTGTCACCGGCTCATTACCAGCCCCCGACCTTAAGATGAAGGCAGCTCGCTCGCCTCAGTGCTGACTCACTCTACAACACACAGGACACACATCTCAGGTTTCCAGGGAACGCACTTCACGTCACACTTTCTCGTCTAGGTGTAACGTGATGTCAGTATCAGTGCTTTGCGTATCCTTTTTGTTCTTCTACCTCTGTTTTTTTTTTTTTTTTTTAATCTAATACCATGCAGTTTTCTATTATCACACTGATACAGTGTCATGTAAATTTACATCAAAGCTAATCTAAGTTAGGCTAGTTAGGCTATCTGTTGAAGCTTCGTGCCACAGATTTAATTTTTATTTTTATTTTTCAAACAACCAGGGGTGGAAAATAACTCACTACCAGCACTGTCTCGGCCACGTTTAAGTTTCTCAAGAGCTTGTACCTTTTTTTTTAGCGAATTCATCACTCAACTAAAAATAAATCAGCAACACAACATTTGACATAAAGGAGCAGGAGGTGCAGACTGCACGACAACAGGAGAGTGTCTGGGCGTGTTGTGTGACAATAAATTAAGTCAAATTTGGAAAGCGATGTGTCCATGAAGTAAACCATTAGGAGCACAGAATACCATTAATGTTGACCGGCTCTGAAAGACAGCATGTACTGTCCTCTTGGTGCAACCCGCTGACGCCCATAAGGCGCATTTTTAGGCTTTTCTGGTCTTGGTAATACACCCTGGTCGTGCAACTTTCAGGTCAGCCACACCCAAAGATGTTCCCATTTATACCCCAACACCCTACCAGGCTTTTGGAACCGAGAAAGCTATGTCTTTGAGAAACCCTACAACTCTATTTGTCTTTGTTTCTGTTTGTATTTTTGCAGACAGTGGGAATCTTTCGTTGGTCTACTACACGTGAAAGTATTTGACCAGATGGTGGAGGTTACCAATCCTCAGGAGGAGAGGCACATCGGAGACCACTCATTTAAAACGCGGTGTGAACCTCACGTTAGAAGAGATCAGGTTCTTTGTGGTACGTCATCTGGTGACCATGAATGTCTGCAAAAATTAGTGCTAACAATCCCTCCAGCAGACGTATAATGTAACTTCTCAAATGAGAGTTTTCTTCTTTGTCTTACTTCATTGTAGATTTAGTAAATTAAGTGCTTTCTCTGTTTTATACTGTTGGTAGGACGACATAAACTTGCTTACAGCTTTGATACGACAAGGCAGTTTTCACAACTTACTAGGGCAATCAAAATAGGCAATCTACAAAGTTAGCTGCAGTCCTAAAAGTCATTCGTTTTCACTTTCACAGAAGACGCTCCGCAGTGCTGCAACACTCTTCTGTCTTTATCAAAAATGAACTTCATAAAGGAATCATGGCCACTGAGGAGCATTGATTTTGAGAAGTCAGATCGGTTCTTTTACAGTGATCGCAGCAGTACAAGCATTAGTTAGTTTCCACCTCTGAGCACGAATGTTTACGATGGGATGAAACTCAGCATCACCGTGTGCTTCGGACCGGGATGCAGCTTGGTGTGCTTACCAAAGGGAATGTTTCTATATATATATAAATATATAATTGATCAGCGCCTCGCCTATCACCTTACAAATGGTCTCTGCCGGCTGTGACTACATGCAGAAATGACTCGGGGATGAGGACACATCAGGAGTCACTGTGTGCTTATTCAGTGGGTTTACAGTAAGTTACATAGAACATAAACAGCGGTAAAGAGCAGTGCCGGGACAAGACTAGATGCTTTGGAGGGACACGAGTGGATGAGAGTGTAAGGCATGACCGGCTGCTGTGGACAGGAGAAGGGATCTGAATCGGAAAGATGTAGTGAGAGGGATGGTCTCTGGTCCTTTTACGAGTCCTGGACCCTTCACTGTTTTCTTTTTTTTTTTCTTCTTGATCGCTCCCCTTTTCCAGCTCTTTCTTCGTGCCCCTCAAACCACTTCTTCCTCTTCTCCCTCTGTTATTCTCTTTTATCCCCTCCGTCTGAGCTTCGGCCCGCCTCATGTGTTGTGCTTGCGCATGCTGGATCGCAGCATCAGAGTACACTCCTGAGGGACTTCTGGGTTTTCAATCATGCGCTGCCACAGCCTTTGTTCCTCCCCGTATGAGTCCATCCAGTCTACCTCGTTCCCATAGCTTTTGCCTTGAGGGGAGAGAGACATAAACATTTGTTTAACTTCGTTAGAGCGACTCGAGAGCCCCGAGGACATTAACGCTCCCTCAACACAGAACACTCCCTCAGAACTCCTGTTTGTAGATCTAATGAATTAATAGCGAGTTAACATGATAATAACCAAACCTTTACGAGCAAGGCAACGGTGCAAACGTGCAATAAATTGGGCAAATAATAAATGACAATACTCTGAAACTCAGCTGTAGCAATATAAAGACTTTATGTTTACATATTATGTACTAAACAGGGACAGTGCACAGTGCATTTACTACTGCAGCGGGAGAGAGTTATCAATGTTCTCGCCTGTGAAATAAAAGCAAATTAGCAAATTTTGTAAAAAAATGTCCATCTGCTCCTTTAAGGCTGTCTCTACCCTTCCGCGTTCCAGTGTTTTTCGAGCCATTTTATGTAAAAACATCAATCTTTAATGCTCATTTCAGATGCAAAACAAGGGGACAATCAGCCCCACTTTGCACACAGCTCACATAGTCTGATTTCCTGGAGTACTGTTCAACACCAACAGCCAGAGGAAGAATATGAGCTCTCAGTGTGTGACTGCAGATATTTGTCTTCCAAGCGAAATGTTTCAGAGCTTTGCTTGCACACAGTATACAGGTCCTCAGTTTTGGTTTTACATTAAAACTTGAAATTATTTTAACAGGTGAAGGTATTTATGCCATAACAGGCCATAACAGTAAATCTGTGCAGTAGATAAACAGTAAAGGACATCAGCTTCCTTGAAGTCTGAGTAATAGCTAGTTTAGACTTCTGCAGAAGCTACAGTGACAGCTCAGACCCCATGCAGAGCCCTCACAGACCCGAGCGCCGAAACTGACCTGCACCTCCCCAGAAATGTAGCGCGCAAGAGCTGTGATTGGTCCACTGGGTAGCAGCGTGTTTCCGCTTTAGTATTTCTGAATTGTTTTGGATCGATTTGAATGGATTAGATTAACTGAGGAGGTTTGGAGATACAGATGTTTGTATATCTCACCTTTCAGTTGCCATTGTTGAAAGTGAAGCAGGCGGTAGAAACAACAATTAACCCGACTGGCAAAAAAGACCCAGCGGCGACTAGTGTTTGGGTGGCGTTCCTACAGAGTGAGCCAGACTGACGAGCGCACATGGTTAAACACTTAAAGGCCGGTTGGGAACCATTCAAATCAGGACTTTTCCACCTTGTTTGCACCTCTGTACGCGACTTTGACCTTATAAAAGGAACAAAAAAATCTCGTAGGCTTCTTTCCTTTCCTACCAGACAACATTACCTGTGCCAGCTCCCAGCCTGACTCCTCCCAGGAACACGTTGCTGGCCAGTGCTTCTCTGTCCCACACAGTGAGCTCCAGGCAGACGTTGTTGAGGTCTCCTGGCTGCAGGCCGCAGTAGGTGAAGGTGTGGTTCCACTGTGGGTGCACGGTGCGTCGCTCCACCGCCGTCTTGTGCTTGGTGGACTTGTTACTGTCAGGGAGGAGGTATCTGGGGGAAATTACACAATGTCACTATACAACGTAGACGCTGAGCATGTTTCAAAATCCCGACTGAGAATCATGGACAGGATACAGTTTCTGGCGGCAGAGCGTCTGCATAAAAAGGCATTTCTTGTTTGAAAAGTCATTTAAAAGAACAATTAAAGAGACTCTAAAAACGAAACAGGAGGCAAATGAAGCGACACATAACCCACACTAAGAGCTGCAAAATGGCTCACAGAGTCGCACGCAACCACAGACAGTTACAAAAACAATTACATAGGGATAAAAACTGATTATAATGAGACACAAACATGCAAAACCACAAAGAGACAAACCATCTGCAAAGAGATGCAAAAACATTGCAACAAATAGTGAACAATGACTGAGAAAGACACAAAAAGGTTTTGGTCAGACTCAGCCCTCTTACAGGTCTGTTGTCTAGCTGTTTATCCACCTACATCCATGTAGGTGGATAAACACTTAGATATCCTTTGATTTTATTTCACTCCGACTAAAATAGTCCCGTTCTGCGTGTGTCATTTATTAATACAGCTCTTAATACAGTTCAGAAACACTGTTCCCACTCTGACTCCTCCATTCAAACATCCTTCTAAACTCGACGAGAGCGCCTCACCCTTTCACAAAAGGATCAGAAGTGCCTCCAGACTTGACAGCCGTTAGGTTTTTCGCTCCTTTGACCAGCAGCTCAACCATGCCCCCCTTAGGCAGAGTGAAGCTGCTCGTCTTCTTGCCTTTCAGGAAACTCTTCTTCACTGTGCGAGGGAAAGGAAGTAGACAGAAAAGACAGCCATCAGCGCACACGTTCAGGTTCATTTACTTAGCACTTACGGATCTAGACGAGTTTAAGGTGAAGTGCTTCATTGCTTGAAGCGAACGTGTACCTCGTATCTCACACATATGAGCATGTATGTGTTTTAAACATCACACACAACCACTTTAATAAAAGATCCTCAAACGTTGTTCGAAATAAATGCCAGTAAGGCTTTAATGTATCTTAGAGAATGAGGAATGTGCGCAGTATCTCTCCCTGCCCTCTCTGCTTTTGTAGTCATTAACTCTGAATTCTTCACGGCAGACTCTCGGCAGAAGACGTGACATGTGCAGAGACCTTCTAGATGTTAGCGAAGACAAATCCAGCCTTCTTATTCTCTTGTACACTCACCGCCCTCAAACCCAGAGGCAGCCGAGAGAGTTCGCAAAATATCACCGTAGTCCAGCGTCGGCAACGTGGCGGTCAATATAAAAGGATTTGTTCTTTTGCAAGAATACAGTTAGAAATTTGCAGGACTTGCTGTACTTTCAGAGGCCTGAGGCACAGTTTCTAGAGGGTTTACTAGTTGCAGCTAATGCTAGATGAACAGCTAATGAATTAATTATGAGTGCTTATGTTTTTATCCTTTTGTCTGTTTGAAACAAAGAGAAAAAAAACCCACGTGCTTCTCATTTCCTAATAAACCACTAAGTATGATTTTATACATCTTAATTAGCTAATAACAATGAGATTCAGCTCATTATCCTTCAATTATCTAGTTTCAAATGATACGCTCCTCTTAATGGCAGCGTGATTAGACAGTGCTACAGTAAATAAGTCCTATTCATCTCGTTGTATTTATTGTTTTGCGGCTAGACTAACGTTGGAGAAGAAGCAGAGCTTCACACACAAGTAGCAACATCCTGGATTTGATAAAGAGCAGGAGGTCACTGCACAGAAGCATTTAGACGCGGCAGTTTAGCAGCAGCCCTCTGCAATAATTGCTGTAAAAATCAGAGAAAGTACGAAAGCTATTACCATATCAATAGTTTTTTCTTTTTTTATCCCGGTCAGATGGGAGTTGGATGCGGTTGATTTTAGATATAACTGGGTTAAAATATATGTTTATCCTCGTTAACAATCAGCAACTCACTGGTGGGTCGCTCATTAACACAATGTCACGCTGTGCAGCCAAACACTGTTCAAACCCGCACAAGAAAACAAACACAGCTGAAGTTTGGGGGGTTTTGAGTTGGAGACTTCACTAAGTGTAAACTCCAATTAAGAGCTGAAATAAGAATATATTTAATATCAATTTATGTGGAACAATAAGAACTGAGCAAGGTATTTATTTTTATACCTTATCATTTATATGTAGCATACACCATAATAGTCATTATAGAGATTAATGTACCTTGTACTTGGTCCAGGGGCAGCATGAGGTTCTTCTCTGCAGGTATGTACTTCAACACAACAGTCAGTTCTCCTTTATACTGCATCGTGGAGTCTATACTGTTTTCCACCTACACACAAAAAAAATACATAAATACATGAAAACAACATTCACAACTAGCTCGTCTGGCGTGAATAAGAACATCGATTGTGGCTCCTACCTTGGGCTGCAGAGCGTACCACTCCTCTATCTGGGAGTCGAACTCCCAGGAGTCGAAGGTCAACTCCACTTCTCCCAGGAAGCTGTTGTGTCCAAACCGGTCGTGGTGCCACACGGACACCTGCAGGGTTCGAGTCTCCAGCTGTGAGTGGCTGATTACGTACTGGAAAACACAACAACATATGTTTTTTTGTTGTTTTTTTTAAACGTTGCTTCACAGTGAAAGCTCTGAATTCACATCCTGTTGAGTTTTTCCATCACAAACCCTCAGATTCTCGTTGAACACGGGGTTAATGGTGTTGGCCTTGATGCTTGTCTTCCTCTTGCTCTGTCGTGACGTATCTGGCAGCAGGTAAGTCTTCACGTACCTGCGGTAGAGGAGGCAAAAACAGTCAGGATACAGTGATTTAAACAACATACTAATTTCACCACATGCTAGAGCTCAAACGTTATGTGAAAGTCACTAAAAGTCAAACCAATAATGACTGATATTACTCCTGTCTCTGTCAGAAGCAAGATATTGTTCGGCCTAGCAGGAAAAAGAGCAGTATAGTAGAGAATAAGTAGAGGAAGTACGTATCTACAGCGAGTAAGCCTAAATATAAAAGACCAAGAGATTAAAGAAGCAGAAATTAGAGATAACGTGGAAAAAGTGTCAACATATGCAAGTCTTTTAAAAATCCTACGACTTGCACACTTGATGCCAACTCCTCCGATCAGTTAATTTAAAAATGATGCCGCTGCAGGATAAGACAAATATTATAAAACATCTTCTGTTATCTTATTAGGTGCGCAAAAATAGAGAAATCCACAGCCTATTTATAATTCATATTAAAAGCCATTATACAGGACTCATAAAATGTGGCTTAGCAGAGAGTGCACCGTTAAATAACACATGTAAAAGTAATGACTTCAATGGGAAGTTGGTGGTTTGTTGGCTCGAATGCAATATTACAATTTTTTTCTTTTGCTTCCAGACATTTGCACCAAACTCATTTTGGACCAGACTGATTTGCATTCGTCAAACGAGCAAATGTCATTTGTGTTATTTGCAAACACCAATGATGATCTTTACACGCGCGTTATCGGGACATCTCTGTGTGCCGGCTCTTACGCGTCCGTGCGCTGCCTCCTCTCGTCCCCCGTCGCCAGGTTGTGACACTCTTTCACCAGGACGTTGAGAGCGCCGGTTTTGTAGCTGTAGCTGATGTTCAGCAGGATCTCGCCGCTCACCCTGGCGTTGCCATAGTCACCGGTCTCGCTGTACATGCTCATCATGCTGTTTATGCTGCTCTGTGAGTCCGAGACCGAGGCGCAGATATGAGAGGGGGGACAAGGTTAAAGGACAAAGGAAGAGAAACAGAGTGATGCAGGCGGGACGGCAGCGGCATCGGCAACACGTGACAGACAGCTGATGAAATACAGCAGAAATCAAACTGCTTCTGTCCTTCATGAGCATGAATGGGCATGAATCACTGCTGCTGGAGGTCTATATACATTATATATGATTGAGGGGCAGGATGTTTGTAATCTGTCGAGAAAATTAGGCTTTCCCCTGGCACTGGACATTTAATTATTAAACTAGAAAATGTCTGTAATGCAGTCCTTTAAAGACCGCATGACAGAGTTTGGAAATGTTGTGACGCATGAAAAGATGTTCAACTGGGCCGATTCCCCTTTAAGTGATGCATTTGAACATTATTTCTTTAATCAATAAATGACGTGATTAGATAATGCTTTCCATGAGGAATTTAGGGTTTCTCTAGTTTCTCTCAGTATTATTAACTCAGTATTAGTTTATTATTTTCCAATTTGTGAATGTGTGAAAGGTTAAAAAATAATAGTCTTGCTTTGTAGAAACAAAACTCCTAAACTCAAACGACAGCAGTGCATTCTTGATCACGTAAGATGCACAGAAGCAGCAAAAACATCTAAACTGAGAAACTGGAGCAACGTTATTTTTGAAAATAATTTGCTGCTCGCCGAGCTACTCAGCTAATCGTCTAATTGACACGGCTCTAATTGCAAGCCATAAAAAAACGAATACTGCTCCAGATTAAATAAGAAGAAATAGAACAGAAACATATATAATCAAAAAAATAAATACGGATCTTAATAAAAAGCCCAGTGGTAAGCAGCATGAAGAAGGAAGAGCGAAAGCTGCCAATCATGTGATCTTATACGCACAGAAATTTAATGCGAACCTCCTGCGTTTCACAGATTGTCACATTAAAACAAGCAAAAACCTCACGTCACAAGCCACATTTTACTCCCTCACAATACCTATTGTGTGATGAAAGGACTCCAAGCCTTAACAAACACAGCAGGTAATTATTTCTGGAGCATTTCTTGGGGAAACGCAGGGAAACATGACTGCTGTAGGTCTGGACAGGATTAAACTGTCACAATGCACTGATAATATTATTGCTGTCCAGGGAGCGCAGGAGCCGAGAAGACGGAATTGAGCCATGCTGTGTTTTTTCTGCAGGAAACAGCACCTAAATTAGTTCCTGCAGCAAGCCAGCGTGTTAAGTGACAAGTTTAATGTGAGGAACATAGAATTATGCTTCCATCCAATTAGAAAAAGACAAACACACAGTGAACATGCAGAGGTATTCAGAAACAGAACATGCTCAGGAACGATCTCTCTATATAACATGTTATCATTGCATGCTGCATGTAATATTCATGCTCCTGGCTGCTTGGCCTGTAATGTGAATATAGATGCATGCACAAACGTCGAAGGGGAGACTTACAGTCTCAGCATCCGAGTCGGGGATATTGAGGTACCCCCACCTTCTTTCAGAGCACGGAGTGGAAGACTGGATTCATTTAGGAGAAGCAGGGAAGAGAAGAAGGAAAGGACAAGAGAAAGAACTAAGCTCTGGGATGTGTTAGTGGTAGAGGCCCCAGCTCCCAGCAGCGCGCCCAGGAAACCCCATTGCACGCGGTTACCATGGAGATTATCAAGAGGAAAGTGCAGAGATTACAACTCATCTGGAATCAGCTGTGAAATCAGCATTAGATGCTGAAGACACAAATAGTGAGAAGTGCAGAGGAGTGGTCATCGGCGAAATTTTTACGCACGTGTAACTGTTATTGAAATGAACAATTATTTCCTCTAGTGGCCTGACATCACAGGGTTCACATTTATGGGTTAAGCGAGATGTCAACTATTAGGGGACAGATAATCGTGTTGGCCTCAGAGAAACTGGAATAACTTATTGACCCTTTGCTTCAGCTCGAATGTAACTGTCAAACATTCACACGCAAGAATGTCAAACTATGACAATGTACACGGTAAACATTACACCTGCTAAACACCAGCTCGCTAGCTTTGGGAAGTTTAGTTTAAAAGCAAAAAAAAATAGTGTAAATGTGACTCTTGCTGTGCACACATGGTGATTCAGCCAGTGTGTGCTACTTAAAAGCATAAAAGAGACTGAAAACAGATTTCACACAGGTCAAGTGGAAGTGGACAAAGAGAACCCAATGAACCCAGTCGATCAAATGAAAGAGAAATATCATACTTCGGTATATGTTTACTCAGGAAAGAGATGCAAAAGTAAACAGACTTCTAGGATTACGAGTTAACTTCAAGGCTAAATTAGCGTCCAGCTGTTCAGAAGTGTTGCCTATTCATTTAACAAGACTCAGGAATTTGTCTAAAGATGATCGCACTGAAAAGTGAGATTTCTGAGGACCTTAAGAAAAGAGTGATGTTGATAATGAGGCTGAAAAAAAGGGCCACAAAACCATCATCTATAAAGAGTCAGACAGATGGAGAACAAATGGAGGAGATTTAAGACGACGGCCACCCTCCACATTAGTGGTCGGCCAACAAAGATCACTCCAAAGCCAAGACGCACAACAGTCTGAGAGCTCACAAAGGAACCCAAGGTGACTTCTAAGTAACTAAAGGCCTCTCCCACATTGGCTAATGTTAATGTTCATAAAAACCACCATCAGGACAACACTGAACAACCATGATATGTATGTCAGAGTGGCGAGGACAAAGCTACTGTTCTCCAAAGAAGAACATTTCTGTCCATCTGTGGACAGCATCATGTGGACAAGCCAGAAGACTATTGGGAAAATGTTTTGTGGATAAATGAGACCAACGTAAAACAATCTGGTTTAAAAAATAGGCTTTTACTCAGAGAAGGTAAAAAAAAAACATCTTACACCATCCGTGAAGCATCAGGATGATAATGTTCTTGTTTTGGCCTGTTTCGCTGCATCTGAGCCAGGATGGCTGGCCATAACCCAATAAACTCTGACTTATACCAGCCAATTCTAAAAGAAAATGTCTGGACATTCATCCCTGAGCTGAATCTAAAGAGAAACTGAGTTATGCAGCAAGCCAGACAACAACTGCAAGAACACAAGTCATTCTACAAAAGAATGGATGAAGAAGAATAAAATAAATCTGATTGAAATGGCCAAGTCAAAGTCCTGACCCTAATTCAGCAAAAATGTTGTGGAAGGACCTGAAGCAGTTTCATCTCAATACTAAAGCAGTTCTGTATCGAGGAATGGGCTAAAATCCCTCCAGGCCGCAGCAAACGAGTTATTTGCAGAGACGTTTAGTCGCTGTTATTGCTATCTGCAGATGTTTTGAGGCATTTTTATGCAGAAAACTCCCGAGTCCTCCACGCTGCGACTCGTATAACAGCAGGTAGAGTGCACTAAAGCTCAACCCTGTCATGGACTCAGCTATCTGCATAATGTCCCTCATCACCTTCGTCCCCCTCCATTCACACTGCCAACATCAGCTCGGTGACGGCTGTCATAACAGAAAGATAAACTGCTGACAGGCAGGAAGTCTCTTGTCTGTTTACCTAGGCAGTTCTCAAATGATACGCTCATGTGCACAGGTACACAAGATGAGCAGTGAACATAGGTTTGAGTCAGGAAGTGAGGCTGTTATTTAGGCAATTTAAATGACTGCATGCCCTGCTACAAAACTAATTTATATTTGGCTGCGAGGCGATCTCTATAAACCAAATTACCCTGTCGAGAGTGAACGTGGGAACATCAGGTCAAACTAAAACGTAATATGTGGTAATATTGAATTAAACTTTGAGGATAGCTTTGGTTTTATGTGAACACGATGTGATATATCCATCATGTGTGCCCCCAGCCCAAGATTTAAATTCAGTGGTGGAGTGGCGGTTATGGGGGGGGGGGGGGGGGCTTGAGCCTGTTACTTGCAAAGAAATATTTATATAAATGGAGATTATGCTGCGTAACAAGGGCTCTGTCTCTGGAAGAAGGATGTGGTGCCGTTAACAGTTTCACACAGCAGTGAAGGTCTGTTGTTGTGATTGTTGTCAAGATGTCTTTGCACTGATGAGTGATACTCTCTGTTCTGAGATAGAAATCGATAACACATTCAACACACGGACAGTGACAGAAACACAACAATAGTTGAGTTAAATGTGTTCAGAAATATTTCCCTATTCCCCGTGGAGACGTTTTCTTTTGAAGTCGTGTCTATCTAGTTTTCACAAAATCTCAAAAAGCTTCTTAGCAGCTAAACGTTTTACTACGTTCACCAGCTCGTTGCTGACGACATCTCCCTGCACCTTACCGCATGTAACAGTACATTTGTGTGCGCAGGTGCTTTTTATCAAATGTAAAAATCTGGAATGCAAAGATAAGATGGCTTCATATTAGATGATATTTGAATCTAGTAATTAATTATGAAGTCACAAATGATCCTCCAATTATCAAGAACGTAAAGAAACAACGGTGTGACTGACTTTGGAGGAGAAAGAAATTCAGGAGACGCCATCAATGCCCTCTGAAGAACACAGGACACTGGCTTTATAAACCCATTTAAAAACATGCCTCCGCTTGTTATTCTCATTGACAAAGCAGCAACATTTCACATTAACATACTATAACTGAGTAAAGTTAGTTTACGCAAATGGAGCCGGGCTTCCTAAGTGTGGAGGGTGTTCGTGACACAAGCTGCCCAGCAGTTCGCTGTATGTTTGCACACAGTCAACACTAGAACATACACACCTGACTCATGCATCAGGTGGTGTATGCGTGTGTATCCAAATAATGAGCATGTTTGTACTGTGAGCACAGAAGACTTGCCAGAATCTGTTATTGATATTTTTGAGTTTGCTTTAATTTGGGTGTTACCGTTGACACGGCGTTGCTCAGGCGTCGGCTGAGGGTCTTGCTCTGGGCCGACATCAGGGCATCGATGTCCTCCTCCACATCCTCATCGGAAAACTCCTGCGGATGACAGCGCTCAGGTTTAATCAAAAGAAAAATGACATCTGGGACGGCGGCCAGAGTGTCTTTGTGCTCTGCACAGTTTTCCACGCAGCGGCTGCGTGGGTGGATGCAGCTTCCATAAATTCAATCAGACAAGTCTGGACAGAGTGTGCTGATTCGATTTTACGTGCAAAAATCACAGCGTCATCGGGTTTACAGTAAACTCGGAAGCATGAATGGACGAGAGGGTAAAGAAACTACATCCTTTGTGCGTCTGTATCTGGGAGCTGCACACAAACAAAGCAGCCTTAAACTGACCGGCACATCCTCCACCTGTTTTCAGCCTACATCAGTTTAGATGCTCATCACGCTCTTTGAAGTGAGCTCTGAAGTGAAATTAACATTCGGGCCCACATCTGACGCATCGCTCTGAGTTCAACGGCCCACAGATCCCGAGCTTGATGTGGTTATAAACTACAGGGAAGTACATGTATGGAGGCAAAAGGGGCACGGAGCGTAAAATCAGGCCGTGTTGATTTCACACTCAGGGCCTGTGCTGTCATTGTGGTGAGCTTGTTGCTGTGATCAGCGCGCAGTGAGCGGGAAAGAGAGGACGCCGCTTACTGTTTCGTTGAGCCCGGGGACTGAGCGGCTTCTGAGACTGAGGGCATCGTCGCTGGGTTCAGAACCAGGAGCTGACAGGTCCATCTCTGAGCGGCTGTGATCTGGTTCAGAGAGAGGAAGAGGAGGAGGAGGAGGAGGTTAGTGCTTATATGTCAGTGCTTAGTATCACAGCTTTCAGATGCAGCCACTACGAATGCTTCTGTTGATTGATTTCCTCTTTGTTGTACATCACCTCGAATTCAGAGACTTTTTTCTATTAAGAGTCACCAACACAGTGTGTCTGTTATGGATCGTAACTCACACATATTTAGGGGAATCCATTCTTTCTAATACATCGATCAGGCGTAACATTATGACCACCTTCCTGATGTTGTGCAGGTCTGCCTTGTGGCTCTAAAACACTTCTGATTCATCAATGAATGGATAAGGGCCTTCTGACGGTGTCCTGTGGTGTCTGGCAACAGAATGATGATAGAGGGGGCCTGTGGGTCCTATAGGTTCAGGGGAGGGGCTTCTGTGGATCATCCCACAGATACAGTTTGGGATCTAGTGAATTTGGAGGCCAGATTAACACCTTGTGCTGTTTACATGTTTGTTTTTTTAGTTGTTCCTAAACAGTTTTGTGTGTGTGTCTGTGTCAGGCTGCATCCTGCTGGGGATGACTACTGCCATCAAGGAGTGTCATTGCTATGAGGTGGGGGGGCCTGGTCTGGTCTGGTCTAGGTAGGTGGTACATGTCTAAGTAACATCCACATGAATGCCGGGTCCAAAAGTTTCCCAGCAGAACGCTGCATTGTCAAAAGATGGTCAATGTTATTTACTTCTCCTGTCAGTGGTCATAATGTTATGCCTGATCGGTGCACTATGTAACAGAAAGTAACAGCTCACTTTTAGGTGGCCAGAGTTTTGTATCCAAGAACAGACAATTTAAGTCACGACTTGCGCTTTTAATCCTGTGTTTACTCAGAGATCAAACAAATGTGATGTGAGCCGGAAGGCACTTTTCAGTTGTAATTGTTGTCCCTGCTTCCACAGTCTTTAGGTTAAGAAAGCTAATCACCTCCAGGCTCCAGCGTCGTGCTCAAAACACAGACATGAGACTGATTTGCTGTCAACGTGCTCTTAGAAAGAAAAGTGAGTAGAGAGCAGCGAGCTTCTAAGTCTGAGGAGTCCTGCAGCGACACACCGCCTTATTTGACGATTCAGTCAGGGACAAGTGAATGAAACGATGGAAAAAGTACTAGGATTTTAAAAAGCTATCCTTTCACTGGAAATACAAAAATCACCAGAGTACAGATTACTGTGGTGTGAGTGCAGAGCCTGAGTCAGCGGGACTTTAATGACTCTAACCGCAGCCATACAAAGATCTCGACACGCGTCTAAGCAGAGGTGATAAACAGTCTGACACAGAGAGAGACCAAGTGAAGGAGATCACTCGAAAGAAAAGAAGGCTACTTTAACACAAAAAGAAGAGCAAAAGACAGCGATGACGGAGAGCAAGGTAATAGTGTAATTTGTGCAGACATGACATGTGCTCCCAGCAGAAGGAATAATTTTATCCTGAGGTACCGAGCAGTCTGAGTCAGAGGCGGTGTTTGTGCACCAGGTGAAGCCAGACCATCTAACATCACCTCTGAGGTGATCTGCTGCCTCTAACACATCTTGAAACTGTGACTCAGTTATCGAAATGTTTGCGTGTGAGCTGTGAAGCCGCGAGACGACAGGCGACGGGAGCCGTGTCGCTTCAACGTGGAGGGAAGGCGACGAGGCGAAACAGGACGGCGGGCTTGCAACGATACCTGAAGACACCGAGGCCCTGGACACAGAAATGGACGGGGCGTCACAGTTCGTCCTGTGAGGACCTGCAGCTTTCTTCTCAGGCGCGCTGTCACTGGAGTGTACACTGGTGATGCTCTCCGCTCCGTCAGGCTGCATTTAAAAACAAACACACGGCCAAGCTGTTAAGATAACCGTCTAATCTGAATAGTTTTCCTAGTGTGCTGCTGTTTTTTTTTTTTGTCTGTCGCTGACCCTGACCCTCCGGTTGTTTGGCAGAGTTTGGGAACGCAGGTTGTTGAGTAGCGTGGGCATCCCTGAGGACTCCAAAGCAACCGGACCGCTCCTGAAAACCAGAAATAAAAGCAGCTTAAAATAATGTGTTTAAACCTCAGGCTGAAGCGCTTCTTGAATTTAAAACATTTTTAGATGCCTAGAAAAACTTTATCAGAACTTAACGTGAACTCGGACAGAGCTTTTAGAAGACGTATTTAGTTACATTCATTGCACTGCTCTGCTTCAATCATAGTTAAGACTGTGTATTTGTAGACTTAGAGAGCGGCAGAAACCTGTTTGAGTGTGGAGACGGGGCAGAGCGAACGCTTCGGACGCTTTGAGCATCTCCTTCCGAAGCGGATTTGACGCTGGCGCTGTCGACTCCATTTTCTGGCTTCAGCGTGGAACGGCTGCTTTTTTTCCCAAGCCTCATCCTCCTACACACACACGGACACACACAAACACACACATTCTGTTGACAGAGATATCCGCTCATGACCATTATTGTGGAGCAATTACGCCACGCCTCTCTGCTTTATCAGTCACTCATGTCAGTCACCCATGCACGCACTGCATCCTGCAGAGGAAAGGAACCAGCATTAGAGGATGAACGACCCTGTAACTATCCAAATATCTTGAGACCGGACTGAAAGTGTCTGACAAATTCTCCGGTAAGTGTTCAGCTCCGTGCGATGCTGAAACTGAAGCAGCGGAGTGAATATTTTGCTACATCCATTGCTCAGCAGAGCTGGTCTGCTTTATGTCCGTATGCCTCTGTGATCCCTTCAGGCTCTATTTGAGTGCAGCCAGGATGAGGAGTGATGATAGCCTGCACAATCCAATTACTGCCCCCCCACCCCCTTTACCAAATGTATTTTAAAATGCATTCAGGGCCTCGGAGAAATCAAATGAACGTCCACTTGATCTTTTCAAATGCTCTCAATGCTTAACACTGAAGTTAGCTGAGACGACTGCATCCTGTCAATGCGCAGCGTGTCATGCATATTTCATACTTTCATGTTGAGTTGTCAATTAAGTAAACACTACAACTGTTCATGCTGGCTCTTCTCCTCACCCTTTCCTCTTGGCTCCATCCACATCATTGTGTACGGCGCTTCTGGTGGATCTCGGGGTGTCAGGTTTCTCCAAAGGCTCAGCAGGGGCCGGCAGGTTCTCTGAGGACTTTTCTTCTGTGGCTTATGACGGAAGAAAATAAAAAATAAACACATTCCCGTTGCTGTTACACCTACTCCTAACATGCCATTTCCACATTATTCATTATGGCTTGGGTTACAGCCTTCTAGCCTGAAGTGCATTAACGGGCAGACTCACTCGTCGGGCTGCTCATGATTGTCTGTTTGATCACGTCACTGCTCAGCACCCCCGGCTCAAAGCGCTTGGACCGCTCCTCCAGGAACCACTCTCCGGTCACCACCTTCAGCTCCCTGTTTGATAAGTGCACCACTTAGAACGCAACTCGTTAAGACACCAGATCAACTCACACACATTTCGTGAGGAAAAGTAAAGTTCTGCTTCTATTTTAGTCGGCTATTTTCTGCATGCAGACTTTTGCTGGTGGTTACGCATGTGGGTGGAAGGTGAGAAAAGTTTCACTCCCAGCAGATGTCATCTTTTGGCCTTTGTGTAATTATTCAGGCTAAGCAGTGGAGAACTTGGTGTCTTTATTTATTTCTGGGTTCGGCCTTATGGAGACCCTCCTACCAATAACAATTTAAGAAAAATGTTGCACTATTCCTAGGCAACAAAATACTGCACAGCTTCAGCGAGAAGCGAAAGGGACATGACCTGTGCAATCAATATCTACAAGGTTGCGACATCCAGTGCAACATTTAGTGAGACTGTACTTGCCAGCCACAACATTAAAACCACTAACAAGAGAAGTAAACAACATCGACCATCTTGTGACAATTAAATGTTCTGCTGGCAAACTTTTGGACCTGGCATTCATGTGGATGTTACTTAGACATGTAACACCCACCTAGACCAGACCAGGCATCCCCCCAAACCCAGAGGTGTCAAAAGTATTCACATTCTGTACTTAAGTAAAAGTACGGATACTTGTGTGAAAAAAATACTCTCGTAAAAGTAAAAGTACTGATTCAACTCCTTTACTCAAGTAAAAGTAAGAAAGTACAGGCTCTGAAATGTCCTTAAGTAGAAAGTAAAACTTTTTGCCAGATTTTGCCATTAACAATTCATCTCTTGATAATTTTGCAAAATGAAAAAGTTCTAGCAGAATAATCTAGACTTAACGAGACCAGATGTCCTGCATGAGCATCTGGATCATGACAAACTGGGGGTTATTGGGTTGTTATTTTTAAACCGCTAGCTAGTGTTAGCTATACTATCAAAACGGTGTGTTCCCATAGCATTGCTAACGTTGTAAACTAGCTTCCAAAAAAATCCTCAAAAAGCTAATGATAGCAACAGAAACCACACCATACCTGAGTATTTTTTTATTTTTTTTCCCACATTAGACCAGTTGCTAGTTCTCAAATAGTGGGGTCAGGTGGACTTTCAGTTAGTGTCTTTATTGACGCTTGAACGATAAACAAGCTTCCAGTCACTAGGTGGCAGCAGAGCTCAAACTGATCACCAGGCTGCCTGTTCAAAACAATAGAAGAAGAAAACAGGACCCGATGCTCTAATCATGTCCGATCATGTCACCTCTTTTAAATCTTGTCATCCGTGGAGGTTAAAAAAGTAACGAGCCTGTTTTTCAAATGTAACGAGTAGAAAGTACCGATATTTGTGTACAAATGTAGGAAGTAAAAGTAAAACGTTTTCAGAAAAAGAAATACTCAAGTAAAGTACAGATACCCGAAAAATCTACTTAAGTACAATAACGAAGTATTTGTACTTCGTTACTTGACACCTCTGCCCAAGCCCCATGACACTCCTTGATGGCAGCAGCCATCCCCAGCAAGATACAGCCTGACACAGACAAAAACGGTTTAGGAACAACTAAAAAGAAATGAAAAACAGCCCAAGGTGTTGACGTGGCCTCACTAGATCCCAAACTAATCAAGTATCTGTGGGATGCACTGGAGCAAGCCTGATCCATAGTGGCCCTTCCCCTCAACACCACAGGACACCCTCACAAGTCCCATCTCCATTCTCTGATGAGTTAACTATATTTTACTATATTTCAAACACAATTATATTAAAGTAAAAAACGCCATTACACAGCATTTAACACCAGTGATGACAGCTCACGTTTGTTGGATGTCATTGAACCCTGACACACTATCCAGATAAACAACATTCAGAAACAGACACTGTTTGAGCTGCGATTAAAAAGATTTACTGGTGTAAACAGAGCTCAGAGTAACGCTGATAAATCATACCGCTGTCAGAGACAACCAGAAGAAGAAATATTAGCCTGTGCGGAAAAAATCCTTTGGCTTGCATCTGTTCATTGAGAGGAAAAGTCAGCGGTCAAGCCAGCCAACGATAGTAAATCACTAGGCAGAAAGACCCACTAAGTACATGCTGAATATGGAGGACATACATGGAAGGATAGCTGTAAAGGTGGTATGTTCTTCTAAAAATATTGTTTGGGTGGATTTTTCCTCTATACCTCATAGACGATCGTAACAGTGAAACACATGAGACTCTCAACAGACAACAGTTCCTGCCCCTGAAGGCATCACACTTACGAGATCTTGGCACAAACATTACACTTCCACTGGCGCGAATTGGGAACCATAATGCGGCAGTCGTTGCAGACGCGCAGCTGACACTCCTCGCAGAGATCTCCGCGGTCAAATATCAGGCCCAGAGCCTTGAGGCAGCGAGCGCACTGTCGCTCCCCCAGCTCCTGGGGCCGGCGGGAGCCTTTCCGTTTGATCTCCAGCAGCTCATTCTTCAGTTTCCTGCGGGACAGAGGCAAGAGAACAGGATGTTGAGGAAAGAGAACGAGATATTCGCAGAGCTCAAATGGCGAAGGTGAATTTCTCACCTTATCCTTTTCTCCTCCCTTTTCCTCAGCTTCTCGTCTTTCTGCAGCACCTTCAGGATCATATCTCGTTCATGTTCCAGCAGAAAGGAGAGGTTCAGATCCTCCCCGACCTGCTCCATTGGTGCCTCAGTCTACGCTCAGCCAGCAAAATCAGCCAAGCAACTATGTTGCATGGAGGAAGTCAACAAGATCTACATCATGTTGCGAAGTGCTCGTGTCTTTGCACTGTTCCGCTAGGGATTGGGTTGTTCTTCGTTTAGCGTCGACATAGTCTGAACTTGTGATTTGCAAAGCGTCTGTGGTCCTTTCAGTGTCCCCTCTTCTGGTCTTCTCTTTCTTGGGGAAGGCAGACAAGACAAAGCCTCAGGAGACCTAGACAAGGTCAAACAGACACAAGGGAAAGTCAGTAACACAATACATACATTTGACATGAATAGCGTAAAAGAAATGCTCACGGATCGGAGGTAAGAATAATCCCAGTTAATGTGCCCGACTTGTGACCAGCTTAAAGAGCATTAATTAAAATAAGACAATGATTTGCAGAATTACAAGAGGAAGCACGAATAATTGGTAGACATCTGACAGCTCCACAGCAGCGTCACAATCTCCCAATTAGGCTCCAGGGCTGACATTCAGAGCACAGCGCCCATATTTCTCAGCTTCCATTAGCAAAGCTCTGTCCTTCCCTGAAAAACCTGACAAGACTTGGACTAATTATTTGTGCACCTGCATGCCAGTCGACACAGCTACATAACACTCATTTAGCGGTTGCTTTCCTACAAAGAGACAAAGTTTTTAGCACTAGAGCCACGGCTGTTGAGAGGACAGAGTCACTCAGTCAGCCAAACCACCGCTGTTGGGTCTGTTGCTATGAAATACGATGCAGATGTCCATGATGCCCAGAGGATAAGTTGCTTTGGATGTGTTAGGAACTTCCGGATGGATTGCCTTAAAATTTTCCTTTGTGACCTGATTCTTGAAGTGACCACTTTGTAATTGATGTGGAAGGTTATAAGGCATCGTGTTGAAGAATATTTTGACCCTGATTGTTTTATTAAAGGATATGTAAATAAATATCCAAACCAAGCATCAGTGGCATTATGAAAATATCACACTATGGGAAACTGTCAAAACTAATGCCAATCACCCTCCACTGTACTTTCTGTTTCCTGCTAATATGCTAAACTATGATACTTAATAATAACATTGTCCTTGCAGGCATTTAAACCGTTGAGTAGGGATGCTCGATATTGGCTTTTCTGCCGATATTCCGATATTGTCCGATAATTTCCAATACCGATATCACTCGATACCGACATATGTAGTCTTTTTACACCAAAATTGTTAGGTAACAACATAATATATCACCTATTATGGAATTAACACATTATGCCTAATTTTATTGTGATGTCTGCGACTGGATGCAAACAAAATAAGTTACCGAAAAAGGTGCCAAAAAAGTGCCATTCATTTATTTTTTTGTGTTTTTAGAGAGAAAATTGTGCCTAAAAAAACACGGACAATATCAAAACAAGGAAAACAAATGTAGCGTATAACTCCGCATGATTCTTTTTGAGGTGGGTGATCAAATTTGATGTATTAAATGAAGACGCCTTGTTTCCTCCTCTCATAACCACCTCTGCTTTGCAGTCATTGCAAATTGCAAATTTACTGTTAGTAGGTGACACTTGTAAATATTTCCAAACCACAGACATCTCATACACCGGGCGAGCTAGCTTGTTAGCCACGGTTAGCGACCTAAGAGACTAGCGTGTTGTTGTTGTTATACGTCATCAAGCACGCGCCTGTTAACATCTCATGCAGCGTTCATGCAGACTCGGAAATGCTGATGCTTACAGAACAACTATCGGTTATAATAACCTGATACCGATAATTCACGACATTACATTTTTAACTCAATATCGGCCGATAATATCGGCTCTCCGATATTGTCAGACATCCTTACCGTTGAGTGTTTATAAAGATGGGATTATAGGTTTCCCGAACAGCTGTTTTTTAAGCTCATTTCTGCATAACTCAAAGAGGTAGAGCCACCAAGCCCTTAATCATGTATCATTTAAGCCTTGATGTAAGTTAAATGGATGCGTTATGTACATAAATGAGCTAAAGTTGACAAAAAAGTCATTTTTTTTGTACCAGGTTGTAAACAGATTGATTTAAAGATTGAGCATCTTCCTTAAACACGACATTTGGACAGGAAGAGCTGGGAATTGAACCACTAAACCTACGATTAATGGATGCACCATCTGAGCTACAGCAGTCCTGATAATGATAAATGGTCCACAGGGAAGAGTGTAAAGCAGTGAAAATGTCACTCCTTCCTGAGCTGAGGAAAAGCTAAGAGGCTCTGAATTATTCTGATGCCTCATAGACATGATGCGCTGTGAACGCTGTAACTGAACACTAAACACACTAAACTTCTGGGAATAATTTTCATAAAAATCATCTTTCCCCACCGTCAGTGAAACCCACCAATCAGAAACACTATCGCAGAGTGTGTACAGGATGATATGAGGCATGGAGTAAAAAAATAAAAAATAAATTCTGCCGGTGCTTGTGTAAATGACGTTGGGGGGGGAAAAAAAGTAAATGAAGTGGAAGGATCTGCATGAGCTTGCACCAGCCCCCTTCAGTCCTTATTCATTACAGTCTCTTTCATCCTCGTCCTTTCTTCTCTCGCCTCTTCCCTTCACTTTACATGAATTAGCTCTAATGAACCGGCAGACATCAGCGCGGCTTCATTTGCACCCAAAGGCACATCATGGCATCAGTGATAGCAGCATTTTAAACTGAAAAGGTTTCGCTACACCTTTTAGGCGTGAGGTATTTAACAGAGGAAATATTGAAGATCTGCAGATCGCTTTTCTTTTAAATGGTTCAAGCTGCTTAACACAAATATGACTTCTTCAGTTGTTTGGCAATGCCACTTCCCTTGTCACGGCAGTGTGCTGCCATGTAAGGTAATTCAAATAGACAGAAATATTTCACTAAGAGCCAAAACTGTCAGCATCAAGACGCAGATAAAGTCAGATATGTTATCCTCTGCCGACAACGGCCGCATGTGCAAATCTTGTGCCAGACCACTCGACACAGGCTGATTTATTTTATTATTTCACAGAATATGTGTACACACATAATTATCCCTCTAAGTGGGAAATAGGTCAGCTGTGCTTGAACATGTAGCTTGAAAACACAAAAAAAATCCTGCAATAAATCATACCTACAGCCATTGTGGTAGTGGAGCCTTGTTCTTATATTTAGTGTTTCCCCATGGATATAAATGTGACTGACGACCTATTGTCAAGACAGACTGTCAAGATAGGATTTGTATCAGGCCTGTTGTATTATTGGTTTTACCCTGGTGCATCAAATAAACTGCCAAATCAAACAGAATTAATTTCTATTTACTTAGCATCGACAACAATGAAATTGGAACCCGGAGTTTGAAAGTCCTGAAAGGAGGAAATATGAAGCAGGAAGTTAAAAACGCAGATTAGGACAACACAGACAATCCAGGTGACCACATGATTCTTATGGAGTACTGTGCACACATGACTCACACTCGGTCAACAACATCAATGAAACGAAACCAATATTTGTCCGAGCTTGTGTCACAGATGTGCTATGAGCGCAACACTATGAGTGTGTGTATGTTGCTGTAGGCGTGGTGTCCTGACGCAGCCCTCCTTGAGTACACACGGCAGACATTCCCGCTGCCGTTCAGTCTGCCCTGAGTAAACACGAGTGAGGAGGAAACACATTCACTGCTCTGCAATAAACATAGGAAAATAAAGTGACTCGATACTTTCTCAACACACCAGTGCTTTCCATGTTTTTCACAGTTCCCAGTCCATATTGTTCAAGCATGACGTGTATGTTCTATCGGGGACATCCAGCCACAAAGCCAGTCTGCGGTCCTCCTGGTGTTTTGTAGCTATGTGGCGTTTCACCGGGTATCAGTCTGGTGTTTCCTGCAGGTGGTCGAGCTTTCAGACAACACAATCAATCTGCCAATTTACACCAACAGGTGAGCTGGGAGCGACTCGGCTCAAGAAGGCAGAACCGCGACTGACTTCAGAGTCAGAACGACGTCAGTCCTTCAATACTCTCATCTCAGATTTGATATGAGAAAGCCGTGTAAGATCAGTCATTTTTATTTTAATCTACCTTCTGACACTGCAAAAGGGTCCAGCTCCGTGCTCCACACACCAGATGATGTTTGGCTTTAGACAGAAGCACTGTGCAAACAGCAGCGCCGTCAGACACCACAGCACACACAGGCTTTGATGAGTGTCTGACGATAGTTTACATTTTGCTTATTGTCACCAAATCCTTTCAAAAGGATAAAAACCAACAATGCGCTGATCCTCCACACGAGCGTAGCCTTTGTAGTGTCGTCAAAGCTGGCGTGTGGTGTATTTAAGACACATCAGTGAGCCGGGGCATTGTTGCACCGCGTAATGTTTCTTCATTGAGTCAATCTCACATAAACCATCCTGCTGCCATAAATCCACAGCTGAACAAAGTTATTAACGAATGTGCAGAGAAGCTCAAGGTACTTCCTTTTTTTAAAAATGAAAAAATACTCCACATGTTTGTAATCGTTTTAAAGGTTTCAGAAGGAACCAGCCTGTTTGGATCCACAGAGAAGCCTAAATTTTTTAAAATGTTTGTTTCCCCCTCTGGCCACATTGCTTCACTTATCACTGCTGCTGTGATTAAAACTACAAACATCTGTCCTTTCCAGGACTAAAAATGTGATTTGACTAAATAAAAGCTTTAATATTTGGATAAATGGAACTGGGACCTACAATGTCCACAGACAGCATGACACGATAAAGGAAATATATGCAAAAGCAGCAATGTTCATATCATACTGAGCTTACCCAGCCATCACGGCGTTATAGATGTTGAGATTTCTGCTTAAAGAAAAAGACTGCTGCTTCAGTAGCTTTTGATCATTTTATATGATATTAATTATTCATAGAAAGAGTTGGCTCACTTGGTAAGAAAGCTTAATAGTTCAAATGCATTTTTTTCTGAGCAGCTGGAGAAAGTCCATCTCCTGACTAAGCTCCACAACAACAAACCACTGTTTCCAAGATCAAGAATGATAAACTGTTTAACTGAACCACCACAAGTGGCTCTTAGAAAAAAACAAGTTGAGAAAAGCAAAACAAAAAAGTTGAACCGTTACAAGTACATCACACTAACCTTACCAACTACTGTGTTTTTACAACCTGGACCTTATTTCTGGCATAAAATACGATCGTTTACTCACCCTTATAACTTTTGTGTCTTTTCTAGTCGTTTGTCAGATATTTAGATCTGCATATATCCATCTACTGGGAGTGATTGGGGCATTGAAGCACAGCCTCTAAATAATCTGCCGCCAAACTTGTTAATTTAACCAATATTTTGTTATGATACGCTAGTGCTTTTCCTCGTTGAGTCCAGAGTTACCTGTTGTCTATTCCCGAATGCAGCGGCCTGTTATTCTTTGGCCAGCTGTTGCTCTCTCTGTCTACCTCTGCATCCTCCTTTCAATTAGCTCCTCATTCGTATATTCTGGCTGAAAACCGTAAGGACGCCCATCATGAACAAAGTCGTTGTCCGCAACCTCAGAATTGGAGGGAATAGCACTAGCATAGCACTAACAAAATATTGGTGAAATGAACAAGTTTCACAGCACACAATGCGTTATTTAGAGTGTTTCGGTGCCCCGCTACATGGATATACGCAGATCTAAATATCTGACGGATGACTCCAAATAACACTAAAGTTATATGGGTGAGTAAACGATCATAATTTATGGCAGAAATAAGGTCCAGGTTGTAAAAAACAGTAGTTCCCCTTTAAATGAGAACATTTGTGGGCATGGCCTCAAGTGACAACTACGGAAAAGTTGTGATGTTAACATTTTCCAGTCGTACTTAGCATCCTATACCAGTAGCAGCAGCAGCCAGGGCAGCTTTGTCCCCTTCATGCAGAAGCCTTCGATATATAGTATCACACACCTTTTTGGCTATAAAGTGGCTATAAAATCTTTCTATGAGACAGTTGGATGAATGAGGATCAAGAGAACACTATACTTTTGCAGAAATGTGGGTCACCCCGACCCCATAAAAAGAAAAATTCATCAGCTCAACTTCAGCTTCAGCCTTGTTTTTCCAGCGAGCAGCAGCTTAGATCTTTGACTCGGGAGGTTCTGCTTTGCCTTAAAGACAGAAAATAAATTGCACAGTAGCTTCTTCACCTTGCATCAGCAGATTCTACTTAATAACTTCCCCGGGCGCTTCAAAGGATGCACAATACAACACAATAACCTGCTAACAGATGCGACTATGACGAGCTGAGCGTCCATTAATAAATTATACAAATTGGCAGTTCCATGTATGAGCTGCATTAGTTAACCATCATTCTGTCTCAGTGGTTTTCTCCAGAAAGAAAGTTGCCTGTGTTGTTTTGCTTTAATCCATAGCCCCTAAATCCCCCTGTGGTAATTCACAGGATGCTGAAACATTAATGTGATACAGACGTCAGTCGGTAGTGATGACGAACGGCAGAGAGCGTATCTGATGGCCATTAAACAGCAGGTCGCTTGACTCCGCTGCCACAGACCTTCTGTGCTGGCTTCACCCTAACATGGGGGTTCATCTGGTGCGCGCATACACAATGGTAGACTTCCTCTAAGAGTAGGAAACATTAATTATTCATTAGCACAGGTCAATAATAACACACTTCACAGCTGCTCCCACTGATGCCACGGCAAACCACCCGTAACCCATAATATAACATATACCGAGAAACTGCATTGGTATTATTTTCCTGAACATCTGTTTAGTGACAAATCTTCACATTTATTTAATCACCACCCATCTTCTACCGCTATGTCATAATCGCGTTATGTGCTGAAGCGACGGCAACAACACATTTCAAGTCGCCACTGTGACCTTCTTGTGGAAACACCAATAAATCAAACCCGCCTGAAAGAGCAAACAAACACAGAGGGGTGACAACAATGAGCGTCTCCTTCAAGGAAAATGCACCAGAATTTAACTGATCTAAACCTACACTGGTGTCAATCATGCTATTGTTCAAAGGCCTTTTACGGCGTAGGGATCCATCGTACACGACGTTAACACAGCATTAGGCTCCGATTTCACAGAAACACAGTCATGTACCTGACGATTAAGGTGACATAACAAACGCCACATGAAACTGACAGTCTGCAGCCGCGTTTATAATTTAAATACTACAAAAATAATAATCGGATGACTCACATGGAAAAGGTATACACGGCTCTGCGTTGATCACACCTTCAAATGCACAAAATTAGAATCTGGCTTTTCAGGTCAGAAAGCAATGATTAAAACTACTTTAAAGAGTGACTGGTAGAACCTAAGTTAATTAAACCACTGACATCTGGGGTCGGTTGTTCTCTTTTCTGTTGAACTATGTTGTCAGCATGCCAAGATCTAAAGATCTCTCTAAGGCCTTCAGTAAAAAAGGTTGTGGATTATTATGAGTCTGGCAGCGGATTATTAAAAGATTATTCCACTATAAGGAAATTATCTACAATTGGAGAAGAATCTGCAAATTCAGGTTGTAAAAAGAAGTTTCTAAGAACCCAAAAATTTAATCACAGGATCTGTAGGTAACTCTGCAACGTAGCTGGTATCAAATTGCACAAGGCGGGAGGCCATTTCCGTTCCAAAAAGAACATTCATAATAGTAAAAGTAGACATGTTTGGTACAGAACATTCATTCATTCATTCATCGTCTGTAACCACTTATTCCTGCGAAGGGTCACAGGGAGGCTGGAGCCTGGAGCCTATCCCAGCTGTCATCGGGTGAGAGGCGGGGTACACCCTGGACAGGTCACCAGTCTATCGCAGGGCTAACACAGAGAGACAGACAACAGACAATTCACGCTCACATTCCCCCCTACGCCCAAATTTAGAATCACCAGTTAACCTAACAAGCATGTCTTTGGACGGTGGGAGGAAGTAACCCACGAAGGAGACAGGGAGAACATGCAAACTCCATGCAAGACCAAGAAAGAAGGCCCAGTCGGCCCATAGATTTGAACGTGGGACCTTCTTGCTGTGAGTGCTAACCACCTCCCCACTGTGCCGCCTGGTGTAGGTCAAGAACAGTCTTTGATGGGAAGCTTTTCATACTAAAAGTGAAGCAACCCATAACTCTAACATTTTGCACCTGAAGGAATGTTGCATGGAAAACCTATGACATTAAAGTGACGATAAAAAGAACTATGACGGGATCAACAATGCAAGACCAAAACAATAAGCTGGAAAAAGAAAAAAAAAGGTCTGGAGGGGCAGCCTCAACATTTCATCGATTAGCTTGAGTGCTCTAATCTTGATTTCAACTAGTGATAATCCTTTATTTACTGATGTGTAGTGTTTTTAATTCGTAATATTTTCTTTGCTGTCCTGACAAAACCTTCAATTCTAGAGCAACAGTTGAAAAAGTAAAGTATTTGGACACGTTTCAGATTTATTTTGCAGCTCAGACCAGATGTTCTATTATCCAGTGCCATCATTATTGTTATTTTTTATTCCAAAAGGATTTTATAACAGGACTGTGACTGACATAGAACCAGGCCGCTCTCATTCACCAGTTATGAGTCTACAGTCTTTATAAACCTGTTAACAGGTGCACTGCCTCTTTCTCACACCTTGTGCTGTTTATATTCTGTCAAAGGTCCATATGCCTGATCAGATTTTTTTCCAGCTTGCCCAGGTAAAATCAATTTAAGGGAAATGAAGCAAATAAGATTGGTCCTGCTATCTCGGCCGTGCATCTGCCTGCATGTAATCCACTTCCTGCAATCAGACGCGGACCTGTGTGCACAGGCGGAATCGATGGGCGGCCATCGTCTCTGCAGCAAGCACAGGATGCACTGGAGGTGGAGGTGCTTTCTGGGAAGAGATGGGCTCGGGAAAGGAAGAAATCACACAATCTCAACGATACATGACGTGTTTGTCCGAGTGGAAAGTATCCCCGCCTTTCATTTTAAGCAGCGGCTTCTTTGGCTGTCTCTCTTTTTCACTTTCTTGCCTTGTCCCACTTTGACACGAACGCTCGCGAAGACCCATGCGCGTGCACACACACACACACACACCTCAGGGTAGATACCATATCTGCACCACTGCAGTACACTAATGACCCTCTCTCTCAGCCTGGAGGCCTGTCAGACACATCGTCCATGTCACTGCCAATCAGCGAGGACCTGCTGTCAGCGGGAATTGCCGTCACTCCTCTTCATCCTCTGCTCTCTCGGCGTGTCAATAACTCAGCTGCAACACAGACCATCAGGGTTTGTCAATCAGAATCCAATTTGCAGCGTTAATTACTTGGTCGGCTCAAAAGTAATGAAGCAGCATTAGACACCAATATGAATAACCTCCGTCAAGCCGGACTCTTTGCATAATGACAACACTCTGTCCTTGCCAGATCTGGCCTTTTGTCTGGGATTATGAGTCTACTGGGAGGAAGGTGATGCCAGACTGCAGTGGAGAGAAATAAATTATGGTCAAATTTCATAAATGACTGACTACCAGTTTCCATGCTTGGACAGAGGATTAGGATGGAAGATGAAAAGGAATATTTATAGCTGCTCCAGACAGTCACACTCATGCTCCGGTGAAAAGTCTGCCATTATAGATCAACATACATCACTCACTTTCTGACAGTCTGTCCTCAAAGACTTTCATGATACCGCCCTCAGTGATACGCACACAAACATTTGAGGGAGTTGTAAATCCAGTTTACTGCCTCATCTTTAAACAGCTGGCCAGTCTCTGTGCGAGGTTATCATGACTGGTGTGGGTCTGGATGCTTTAAAAAGTTGTTGCATCCAAACTGGCGGTAGGTGCTCATCATACGTCATCTGAATCCACAACCCAAACCCCTGTTTTAGTTAGAGAGCTGCGTCTGATAATCTTTCAATATTGTGACCTTACATTTACGCTTGTTTCAAGGACGAGAAAGCAGCCGTGGTTTGAACAGAAGTCTCCCTTAAATTAGAGCGATATAACAAATGCAATATGACAAATGGCATTCTTGCATGAGTCATGTCTACAGCAACTTTGAAATGCCACTGCTGCGGAAAGCCAAAAACATTTCTCACGTCCTGCCTGATAGCAGCTCCCACTGCTAACCTTGTAGTCACCAGATAAATATCTTAAATTAAGACTTTGTTGTTGCATTGGTTCCAGGAATGATTTGTACTTTTGACTTCTGACTGACTTTCCTCTGTAGTTTCTTTTTGATAGTAACACAGTCTCAAATTCTCGACACTAGTTCCTCTAATGTAGAAGGAAAGTTGGGGCAGCAGTAAAGTTCTTGCAGTTCATCCAGCGGATGAACATTTGCCATCTGCCATCTTAACAGCTGCCACTCTGTACACAGAGCTTGTCCAAGTCGTCTTTCTCTCTAATCTCATCTCCAGTCCAAGCGAGAGCAACAGTGCACAGCCAAGAGGCTGGATGGGGGCCGTCTTGGTCAGAGCTATCGTTTTGGCTCATCTGAAATTGTGCTCTGTTGTCTCTTCGTGAGAACTATTAACACTTTACGCCTTCAGATGAGGTTCAACAACAACATGCTGTATAAACCAGTTGGTTTTAGGCATCCTGGGACCTGCAGAACAACGCTTCTGACTTCAGAAGAGTGCGAACGGAGGTGGATTCAGATCTAAACCTAACAAGAAATGTGTTAAAGCGTGTGATTTTTACATGAGGAAGGTATAACATTTTACTCCATTTATCAGACGTCTTTAGCTACTAGTTAGATACAAAACATAAAATTCCCCATTCCACCAGAAATAAAACAACTAAAAGTAGCTCCTCATTGACAAGCATCATGGGATCTCAGTATTTCCTCCATCACAACCTCTCTGAGTGTTTTTTTTAGCCCCTATTGTTTAAGCTAATTCCTGCCCAGCCATGACTAACATGTAAAATGCCACCCTTACAGCCATGAGCCGCACATGTCACAGCCACCGCAACATTACAACTCTCAGCGGGGCCGTCCGCAGTAATGACCTATCAAGCCTGCAGGCCTCCACAGTTCCCTGCCGGGCTCAATGGAGCGGAAAATAGGAAAAACAAACCAGCGTAGTCAGAGGCTCTGAAAACCTTAGCCCGACCCTTCTGTCAGCTGTTCCCTCTCTTCCTTCCACCATCACTGAACTCTCTGGCATCATTCTGAATGCTGCTGCTTGTCGTCCTTGCCTTGATAGGTTGTTTGTGCCATTCCTCCCGCTAATTAAGAGGAAAGGGCAGCGTTGGCTCAGGAAGAGGCTGCCAGTCCTCCAAACAAACCAGCAGAGTGAGTGCAGAGCGGGAGAACAGAAAATGGATGATTGTGTTGTGTTATTGGGTGTGACTGCTGGAATTAAAGACTACCAGGAAGAGAAAAGCCCATCTGGACTTCAAGTGGAAAGACAGTGAAAACCAGGTGCTCAGCGATTATTTTAATGGATGTGAAGTGTTCCGGCCTCGAAAGGCTTTTAGTCATAGCAAACATTACAACAAAGCTCTCTGCAAAGGAAATACAGAGCACACCAACAAGAAATACTTTTTTCCTTCTCTGTGTTGTGATCACTTTTGCATAAGATGAATACAATCAAAAAAGACCTCAGACCAGCTTAATCTAAAGCCAAAATATCATTTAATCATTTAATTCTTAATACAATGAGTATATACAATGTAATATGAACTGATGGCAAACAACAAGCTATTCTAAAATGCAACATGGAGAGAATTAATGTTTGCACCAGACTTCATGGTCGTCTGTCAAGCAGTTATCAAGTTATTTTAATCTGAACCAAAGTGGCTGACAACAAAGAGCTACCGGCAACGAAGTCCGACTGTGACATCGCCTCACGTTGCCCGTGTCTGGAACAAAAAGAAGTTGCACTTGAACACACCGCAAAGACTGCACCTGCCACATACGCTCTGCATCTGCCTGAAACCAAATAACACTTCACACGGGAAAGTGGCAGCAGTCTGTATTCATCACTCAAAATTAGCTCGAAAGCTACAAAGAAGCTAACCGTCACGCAGTAATCTCTCTCATCGACACTCTCCGAATCGGCAGAAAAGTTGGCAGCAGGGGTGCAACTGGGGCCAACGGTGTGAAAAACTGGGGTTAAAGACGTGCACTAGCTGCCCAACAGCTTTAAGCGGCAGAAAGTTGGCTTGGTGTGCCTCTGCAGTATCGTAACCTCTGCGTTAAGCATTTATTCAATGATGCCACATTCAACACAGACCTCTGACACAAATCACAATAATGATCCACTTCATCTGCATCGTCCACACGCCCGCAATAAATCAGCTTGCCGGTTTCCTAATTCCTAATTAATTATAGATTATAGAGATGACACAAGCTTCCGTGTGTCCGGAGACGGAGAGACAAGAGATGACCTTTGCTCTTTCAATCTTCCGCATAAATAATCCACCCTTGCCACGTCAGCAATGTAAAACAGGCCAATTTATTATGCCAAAACCAAAAGAAAAAAAAAAAAGGCAATGAAAGAGTCCAGATTTGAAGCCGCAGTCTGTCGTCTGCTCCACAGATCTGGCAATGCTTCGGCTCACGATAGAACGCGTGAGATGGCCCGAGTGCAGAAAGTCTGTTTGTTGGATAAACATTTCCAACACGTCTTTACTTTTACCGTCAGTCAGCACAGCCCTCGATAAACAGCAAATCCCTTTGAAACTGTGCATCCGTCATAAAAAGCACCTTTCATAAAAACTGTATACATTAAAATCGCTTTTGTTGGCCGGCCCGACATGTAAAAGACGTGCGCGCTGCCTCCGTATGAGCACTTAAAGAACAAGAGATGAGAGCTTTTTAGATTGAGCCGGGATCTTATTAACCCAGTTTCAGTCGCCGCCGCTGTTTCTTCACAGGAAGAGGGAGAGAGAGAGATGTTCGGGTTGTAACCAGCCCTGTCTCCTTTCACCCAAATGGCTGAATATTTCATAGCACTCAGTGCCTACCACACTGTACAATACTTTATCTTTTAAAGATGCTACCGACTAATGGAGGGAAGTGTTCAGAGCAACGCTAACATTAACCACAGTGCAACAACTGAGGAGCATGTGTAATTTAAAGCTAATGGGTTAGGATCACGTTTTCTTATGAGTATCCCTGCAGCATTTTTTGTTTTATTACACTGTATGCTGTACGTTAGTGTGGCAGGAATACGGAGGAGACGGATGCACGATGAAATTCAGTTGAAAGTCTGTGCTGGCTGAGCCCCCAGGACAGATCGGTGAAAAAAGACAACTGGGCGCCTCTGGATTTCTGTTTTAAAAGCACCAAGTTCTTTTTCCACATTTATCTCTTTTCATTGTCAGAGAAGTTTATTTAATGGAGACATGCTGAGCCTCAAGTGGCCATAAGATTCATTCAAGTGAAACTTTAAAAGCAAAACACTTTGAGGTCTACATGCCAGCTCAGAGCCACCCACACATATGAGGAAAATCCAGGCCATGAGCCAAAACACAGCACCTGTAAAATAATCAGCCAGCAGGCAAACAATATTTAGAGCACAGAACGTTTTGACAGAAAGAGCATCCTGATCTGAGTCAGAGACAATTACTGCAACCTCACCAAGGGAAAGAAAGTGTCTAACTTGGAATTAGCCGCTTCCTGTGTACCATTATCTGACAAGTTTATTTAGACTGTATAAGATTTAACGGGGTGGTTAATCAGGGATTTAATTAGGCTTTATAGACTGACAAAGCGTCGAGGAACATCCCTTCACCTTCTTCCCAAAAAAAGATACTGGACCATAACAATACGTCCTGTGCATCTTGTGGGGAGGAAAAACTGTCAGTCATATATGAGATCCTTGGCATTTCATTTGAATAATCAAATTTTTGACAACAATGAACCAGATTGCAAGAGGTGTCTCAGCTCAGACAGCTCAAACTTATCAGAGCAAGACAGACAAGCAACGACATCTGCACACAGAGTCGGGAGTTTAACAATAACAATAGTTTGTGAAATACCACAGCTGCATATCTCGCAGCAATGTTCGCAAAGGCTAATGTTAGCTTGTTTAAGCTAAATTAGTTTGGTGCTCTTACGTCCATTAACATTCAGGTTGTCAAAACATATTGTCTTATATGTGTTTTTATGTTTTTAACAAGAACTGGGTAATTTAAAGTGTATTTTACCCAAAAGATATTGGTACCAGTGATCAAATTTCAGATGTCGCATGTGCCTGAATGTCTGAACCAACACATGGACTTTGACCTTTATAGCAAATATAGGTGAGGCTTACAGCAAATTCTACTGAAACCAGTGATTAATGCTCTAGATTATGTGATTAAACTCAAGGCCTACATTTTAATCTCATATCAATGAGTCTCTACTACCTGCCATGACATCATATAAAGGTGACCTCCTACCTGATATTGATAAGAGGTTTGCTTTTACCTAATAAAGAACAAAACCTGTCTCGATAGCAAGACACTGAGTTTCGCCATGATCTCCAGGAATTGTTTGACATTTCCTGGAGATGGGAAAGTTAGCTGAGATAGCATCAGTTAGCATTAAGGCTGGAGAATGGGGGAAACAGCTAGCTTAGCTAAGCAATAAGACCGGGAAAAGTGTAAAACTGCTAATGGGGAAACAACATGTCTGGCTTTATGTGAACAAGGTATAAACAAGGTATTATCTTGAATGTCATAATTGATTTTTGTTATCTTAGGGCAGAACAAGGCTGTCTCGCTCTCTTTCTAGTTTTTATGCTAAGCAAACCTTGCTAGCTGATTTGTTTTACTGCCTCAAACTTAGAAAGCAAGTAAACAAATGATCAAACTACTGCTTAAGCCTCACAGGCTTTAACCTTTAGTTGACGGTTTATTGTCTCTTGACATAACTAAATATGTCTGCAACTGTTCATCTGATCAATTACATGTGTTTTATTTACACACATTCTTTGGGCTATTATTATTATTAATAATCCACAACTAAATAAAGTTAATCCAGGATCAATAGCTTTCAGAATGTCATAGTGTATGTGTATCGATTAAAATGTCAAACTACTATTCCCAGTATTCCAGAATCGATTGTTGCGCTCCAGCAGAATAGATTTTCATTTAATATGAGTATATTTTGAAGTTGATTGTCAAACCCTTGAGATTTTAGATAGCAGCATTTTCAATACTCCAATATCTATTCTTTCATCATCTTAAATCTTTCTATTACCAGTTTCTGCAATATCATCAATGTCGTTTCCAAGGGTTATTGCGCTATTCATTTATTGCTTGTTATTGCGTAACCTTGTGGTGCAGTTTAAATGAAATCCTTACACCCATTGTCATTACAGCAGGTTTCAATCTGTTCAAATATATTTAAACTAAACACTTAACGTGCATGCCCCACAATGACTTTAATTAATGTTTGATGTACTCTGTAGCTGTGCCCTGTTGACTTTTCCACGCAGTACATCCTGGCCAGCATGCTGTTAAACACTCCGGTAATGATGTAACTTTGAACTTGAATGTGTGCGCCTCATCACTATGTCCAAGCTGAAGCGCCCCGTGGTCCGATTACAACCTGCAGAGCACCCACAAAGACGTGTGTCCACACATTCGAGGTATAGGGAAGACGACGGGGAGGCATCACTCCCTGACCAGAAATCTATTACTCAACGGAGCCATGTCGCTCAGCTCTGGCTCAAAATTACATTTCAGCTTTGGAGATGTTTTCTCTTCACTCCCACATCTGCAGGGTTGGTGTGTGGAGGTTTCCCCGCTGATTGCCTTGCTGCTGCCTTGATTGAACAGGGACACGATGTATCTATGAGGCCACGTGGGGCTATAGGCTGCATACCAAACCAGAGCACGCGCCGGGGAGCTATGGAGCTATAGAATATGAGCAGAATCAGTGAGTGGGAGGGAGGGAAACCCCACACAACTGCACCTCAGAGATCAGACATTATTCCAGGCGCAGCATGGATTAGCTTTGTTACAGCCGCTCAGGGCATCAGCCGAGTTAATCTGGATATAATTGTGGCTCATGTATTGTTGTACGTACACATCTAGAAAGGACTTATGTTTTATTTTTATGCCAATTATTTCACCATAGAGAAGATATAATACATAAAGCCGCAGCGCATACAAAAAAAGATAATCACAATCCGTCAAAACATTATGACAGGAGATGTAAACCACCATCTTGTGACAATACAATTTTCTTCTGGCAAAGTTTTAGATCTGGCATTCATGTGGATGTTACTTAGACATGTAGCACCCACCTAGACCAGACCAGGCACCCCCACCCTATAGCAATGACACTCCTTGATGGCAGCAGCCATCAGCAGGATGCAGCCTGACACAGGACACACACACAAAAATGCTTTAGGAACAACTCAAACAACATGAAAAACAGAACAAGGTGTTGAACTGTCCTCCAAACGTACTAGATCATAAACTGATCAAGTATAAGTGGGATGATCAACAGAAGAGGTCCGTCCCCTCAACCTGGTGCCAGATACCACATGACACCCTGAGAAGGCCCATGTCCATTCTCTGATGAGTCAGAGGCACAAGGGAGACATATACAATATTAGCCATGTTGTCATAATGTTATGCTTGATCGGTGTATTGTTACAGCTTTATTTTGTTTGCAAGGATAAAACAATGCTAGCTCTGCTGAGTGAATCTATTTAATATATGTATTTAGGTAGCTCATGCCTCATTTATGTCATGTGGCATCTTTAATGTAATTTATCCACATGCAAACCCCTTAGCTCTTCCTGATCAGGAGGACGAGGAAGAAACTTCACCCCTTCTATCTTTGACTACACCCCTTCCCCATACTGCTCTTCAGTGCTGTGAATGGACGAGGTGGTCAGATGTAAGAAACACCATCTTGGTTTAGGTTTCTGGTTTGCCGTTGCTTCTGTGTGGCTTCAGTTTTGCTCCCAAATGTTGTTTTCGTGGATACTAGACGTGGATGCTAGATGTGTCTGCGGTATTACATTTTAATGTCAAATCGAATACAAAAACTCAGACTGTGATCTTATATCAGTTTTGACCAGATGTGCAGTCGCAAACTGGTGAAATTTCAGGACACAGTTTCTGAACTGCAGCAACAATAATAAATGCATGTGTGAACGTATGTGCACACACACGCATGCATGCGCACACACTTCTATTCTCTCTTGCCACATCTTGGAGCAGAAAACCTCTAATGCTGTGTGACTGCACTCCCCGGGGGACTCTTTCTGCTCTGCTGGGTGAGCTCTGCTGCCTGCGTGTCGAGAAATCGGGGAATCCCTGCATTCGCTGGCTTCTCTCCTGCTTTATTCGCCCATTCGTTCCCCCCCCCTCCAGGCTCCGTGAGCTGCGTGAGCTGTATAAAGGCTCGGTTATCATTAGGGAGGCATTCTCCTTTTGACAATGATAAAACAGCCTCAGCAGATACTGCGTCTATTGCTCACAGGAGCCAAATGAACCAATTTAGAGAAGCGTCACTGTGAAAAATTACAGCGCGGAAAGATCTCTTACACAGCAAAGCTTGTTGTTTATAGAAAAACAGCAGAGAACTGTTTGTCATTGACGTAGAATTATAACACTGAAGCATAAGCCCTACATCCACTTAGCGGGCTTCATAGTGAAACTAAAACAATATATTAGCTCACAAGAGTTATTTTTAATAATCAGTGCAGTTCCGTTTTAATCTACAGCTGTTTCCAGACTTGTACACACAGACATGGATGGATACTGCCTACTTTGTCAGTGTAAGTAGCCTCTTTGGCCAGCAGCCACCTGGCCTGACAAGTCTAACGGCCTCTTGGGGAAAACTGAATTGGCCTTTCTTTATTCTCACATCACGCTGGCTGCTGCAGCCCTGATGCCAGATAACAACAATTAAAAATGGACAATCATTGTTATATGATAAACATTTAAATAAAGGTGATTTCTCATTGAGAGAGAACAGCACAGTCCCTCTTGAAATGAAACATGCACTGTATGTGCATTAAAGTAATCCGTAATGAGCTGTATTTCTTGGCAGCCTTACAGTTCTAATGTATTCTGTGTATTCTGGCTCCTGGCAAGAGGCTTCAAATCCCACATCGAGTTAACCGCTGCCCAAAAGAATCAACATTAGAGCCGATCTAAAGCAAATAAAAACCCCACTTCTGAATATGAATGAGGTCAGCCTATTGCAGAACATTGTGTCAGATAGCCAGCCGAGCCTGCAGACAGACATTCAGCAGCATCCGGGAGAAAACACCTTCTCAGAAAACACCGGCCATCCCTGGGATATCCTGGAGACTCCGCGGACAAGGTCATCATTATTTACAAAGTGAGGCATTCACCTGTTTGTTACACTGCTACCTTGTTATTGCATTAAAGGTCCAACCCCAGTTGATTTTTTACCACCCCCCTGCACTGCATGGTTTTCCAGTCTGGAACAAGTTAAATAGAGCAACATACTCGCAACAGATGATTAGATTCACATGCAGGTAGATGTGACCGTCGAGAGCAGCTCCTTTTCTTTTGCTGCATTGCACCTGCTCAAACGCTCCTAACTTTGGGTAGGAAGTGGGCTGTCTGGTCCCACACATGTGTGCGCTCGGTCTTCTGAGGTCGTGGTCGTGATGGTGGACGGACATCACCCCAACCTCCCTTTCCCTCCCTCCTCTCCCTCCCTCCAAAAACAAGCAAAATGCACATATAAAACAGCAGGGGACGGCAAACAAGCAAGCAGCGGCTGAGCATATGTGCCATATGCCAGTGAAAACGCGGGGGTGCTTGGTGTCCCGGAGTGCCGCCGGGTTGACCCGCAGAGCGGTGCCTTACCTGGAGGCTGCGGGCAGCGGCGAGGAACCGGCAGGGAAGGCGGAGGAGGCGGCGGGGCCAAGCAGGAGACTACGGACCGAGTACGAGCCTGTCGGTGCGCCTCAGCACCGTCTGAAGGCACAGATCCACAGCCTGGGTGTTCCCGACAGGAGGGGGCGTGGTGTGTGTGCGTGTGTGTGCATGTGTGTGTGTGTGAAAGAGAGAGAGAGAGAAAGAGAGAGAGAGAGAGAGGCAACCTTAACACAATTGGCTTATTTCTGATAATGCGACTGTTTTTATTCGTACTGTTTGTATAACATAAACTTCCGGATTCAGGATTCCGTCCAAAAACATCAGACCTCACTGTACTGCTGAGCTCCTCATAGGTTCAGAGGAGCTGGTAGTACATTATGTATTATGGATTTCCCTGCCGACATCCTCTGGGAGTCTGTACTTCTGTGGTAATGGCCGGGGGAGCTGCCAGCTCGCTGGAAAATGTTTATTTAATAGGTAGCTAGAAGAAGAAGAAGAAGAAAAAAATCAGGTTGGGCAGTTTAGATAAACATATCTGAGAAACACAATTATATTTTCTTCTCCGCATGCATTATTTATTTTCTGTTTTACAGGGACAACATATATATTTTAGGGGTAACTCTGTCTCAAACACAAATGCCCCCTGTATTGGTCAAATAATCGAATAAATTAATTACTATTTTGGGAAATTTCATATGAGAATAGGCTCAGGGACACAAGGGGTTGAAAATTACTACAATATGGTGACAATATTAGAGCGGAAACACTACAAAGACTGCAAGGACCCTCAGGATTACAAGAACATGACCATAATTACTACAAGAAGACAAAGACGAAGAGAGATGATTCAAAAAGGCCGGAAAGAACTGCACATTGACTCAACTGACTGAAAAAACAATCACAATGACTAAACAACTACAACAACACTCAAAATGGCTATAATATGACACAAAGCCAACACTTAAAATCGAAAATGGTCACAAAGACACTCAAATTGACTACAATAGGACACAAAATGACTAAAATACTTAAAAATAACCACAACCATACTCAAAACTACCAACATGCTTTAAACAAATGGCAACAAAATTTCCAGAAAGAAGCTTAAAACAGCAATTATGCTCAACGTGACTACAAAATGACCCCAGATTAGCACAAAAGACACTCACAATTACAACATGACACAAATGGCCCGAATAAACTACAAAATGACTCAGAATTGAGCACATAAACACTCAAAACGACCACAACGACTGCTAAAAATGTCTACAAAAATTGTTGTATTATTGTTCAAATAATACCAAGATAATCTAAACAACCACAAAACAACAAAAAACTGCATTTACCCAGTGTGTTTTGTAGGTTGGAGGTGTTTTTACATAACTCCTACGAAGTGCTGATCCTGGTCTGATCTGGTAGTGTCTGAATTCAACCACAGGGGGGCGACAAAATAAAAACCAGTGAGTCGCTTCGGGCTGTGTGGGAACGTCTTTTCTGTGCTCGTTGTTTGTAAACAAGCGAAAAACAGGAACGAACACAACAACAGAAATACAGAAGGCAGTAGTTGTTATGTGTGACAGCAACTTTAAAGACAAACCATAAAACATATGAAAACGTCGTCAGTCAACGATTTGAAACCGCGGCGTTGTGCTTTAGTAGCTAACTGCTAGCTTAGCCCGTAAGGCAGTTAGCTTACCCAGTTAGCTGTTATTAGCGTAGCGTTCTGTTATTACGCCGCTAAACCGCTAGACGGCGTCTGTTCAGCTGTGTTTCTTGTGTGCTTATGGAAATGGCGACCCATGTTGGAGTTCATTCATTCATTCATTCATTCATTCATTCATTCATTCATTCATTCATCGTCTGTAACCGCTTGTCCTGTCTAGGTTCGAGAGGGGCTGGAGCCTAGCCCAGCTGTCATCGGGCGAAAGGCCCTGGACAGGTCTCCAATCTGTTGCAGTGCACATGTTGGATTTAATAAATGCTGAGCAGGTAAAGTGCTAAAAGTGCTGTGACGCTGCTACAGGTGCATCTGCATCCACACAGGTGAGGGCCTTAGAAGCATCGTTTGACTGGGAAAGTAAACCAACTAAAAGTTACAAGTTTTAGATTTAGCTTATTATAACTGCGAGTTTCACAATGTAAAAGTACCCCATTACAAGTTGACTTCAAAGTGATCATGGCTTGATTACGAAAATGTCAGATTTATGTAGCAGTCTAATTCAAACACTTTCATTAAACCTGCCTTCAAGAACGGGTATACAGCTGGATATTTCACTTGATTAACGTCTCCAGTAATCTAAGTATATTTTGACAATATATGATGATAACCACTTTGCGGTTGCCCTACAATATTACACTTTAATATGCATGTTTGGTAAGGTAGTCAGTATTTATTTAATTGTTTTAGTTGCTTCTTTAGTCGTTTAATTTCTCTGTTATTTGTTCAGTTGACCTTCGGCTTGCAAAGAAACTTTTATGTTCACTTTATCAAGAAAGGATTAAATTTGAGCAGAAGTCATGTAATCTTTTTGTTAAGTAATTATTGAGTTATCCCATGATGCATATCAACAAATGTCAAACAGCTGCAGATGTGATCATGTGTATTTACCTTCTTTAAAACTACAGCTGCTCTGTATATAAGTTACTGTTAAAGAGGACCAGAGTAAACATACTAACGTTCTATGTAAATCTGTGTAAGACAAGAGGATAATTCAATTTACTCTGACTTAAGACTTTGAAGTTGTGTTTCCTGCAGCACAGTCCACACTAGAAAGCAGAAATTTCAAGAGTGCCTTGTCACATGATGTTCAAAGGTCCAAAACAAAAATGTCTCACTGTAATAAGTTTGTAAGAGGATTACTCCTCAGCTATTTTAATCTAATTACTAAAGAACAACAATTCAGTCAGTACTTTTTCCCGGCCTGAATCACACTCTTGTGACTGTGTGGCACCTTTTCAAAACCACAAGGCCTATTTCATCACATTGAAACAGAGCTACACCATATTTAATCAGAAAAATGATTTTCATGTCTTATTGACAAACAGGAGTTTTGCAAAACTATACAGTGAATGTAGGCCACAGCGCATAGCGGTAGCAAGTTCGGTTTTCCGATCCCTTGCCCCATGGGCACTGAACATGCTCCAGATGGGAAGCAAGCACCAGAAATGGCAGCATTTCTGTTCTCAGACACTGAGAGTGTGCGTAGACTGGTTAACCAAGACTCGAATCATCATTCTTGTTTCATTAAGTGTTACTTTAAAAGAACCCAAACATGTGTCCTCAGACAAAAGTTAATACGTTTTACAGATTGAAATCTTTTTTTTTCATTTTCTTTTTCATTATTTTTGTTATGAGTGCTTTTTTAAGATCATGTGAACGTTTATAAATTCAAAAAGACCAGTATATCACTGTCAGAACTGCACACTCAATTTACAAAGGCTGGGAAGGTATGCAGTGGGACACTAGAACATATATTTTACATTTTATAGTAGCTAACCTGCAATTTTATATATGCAGCTGGGCTTTTCAAGACTTCCACCTACTTGTGATCTACTCAGCTCATCGTACAAATGAATGCTTCCTGCTGATGAAATTATGCTCTTTCCTAGTTTTCTAAGGCAGAGCTTCTTGTCAAAGAAACTCTGCCCTGGATCTCCGTTTATTATTGGTTTAAAAAATAAAAATAAAATAAAAGCCTTTTCAGTGTGAATTCTTTTACAAAATGTTGTCTGGAAATAAAGTCAAAACTAAATCAAGCTTCAGTTATTGTCGTCATATATCTTGACCCTTATTCTAGAGAAAGGCTGACACCGTGTGGCCAAAATAAAGACAACAAAATCACAGAAAGTACTCAAGCTGCCGCACTTTTTTCACCCCGTGGACACAACTGGACAAGACAAACAGTTCGGCCACTGAATGAAAACAAAACAATCATACTGTTTGTAAAACTCAGCCTCTAAGTGAATTGTCTGTCAATCATCTTTAAGCCGTCCAAAGACAGCTGTGGGGGCGCTCTTCTGTCTGGGCTGGACATCTATGATGGTGAAGAAGACAAGACAGTTTGCACATGCATGTTCCTGAATAAAGGGAATTGTGTGTCACTCACCATCCGGTTCTTGGTCTTTAACATCTTCATCCTTGTCATCATTAATGCTCATCGTATCTGCATTTGGCATGTTGGGAAGCTTAGGAAAGAATCACTCCTGCATAGTGAACAAAATAAGACTCAGTTTCATTTGAAATATGCAGTTTTTCTATTAAAGAAACAATAAATGGTGGAGTATCAGTTTGGAAATAAAAATAACGTTTAGAGGAAGACGGGCATTTGCCAGTGTTGTCTCAAACCTGCCACTAGATGCTCCTAAACATGTAGTGACGGGCACAAAATGTCTGCAAATCCGATACAACTATGTAACCCTCAGCATGTGTTGTGCCTATTCATAGTTCTTGTCTCGACGCTCAATCTCTCCATATTCACACCACACTGCAGAAAGAACATCCACCTGTTGTAGCTCGTGTTGTTGGCCTGATTGTCCTGGCTTGAGTAACAAACAGTAACCCCCGGTCATATAAAGAACTGGAAAAACAAACAGTTCAGTTTCACAGGACAGCTGTGGGATAAATTTAGCGACTTTTGTATTTGCTGCTATGTGTAATAAATGCACAACAATATTAGTTAGCTAGCTGTGAAGAAAGGTGCATATTGTCAGACTGGATTAGTGACGTTGTCGTAAACATATAAACAGCGACATCTGGTGGACCACTAATGTGGAGACACCATAAGACCAAAATATTGTAATTATATGTTCGTAAAATTTTAGATATATGGTTACTTGCTTTTAAAAATACAGAACATCTATGTAACACTTGTACACTAACAGATTACAATGTACAATATGGTATGATTCACAAACACCGTTTTTTTTTCTTTCCCCCGTATAACTAATACACCGATGTGCGCATGCGTGTGCGACAAAACTACAACCCGGGAATGGTTGTAGTTCGGAAGTGGCATTTTGTGCGAGACTCGTCTTTTCCGCTTAAAATACTGACCTAATATCAAATATGTAAAATGTTCTCTCTCTCTCTCTTTTTTCTGGCATTTTCTTCCTTAAACCACTTCGTGTCACATTATCACAGTTAAAATTAATCTTTATACAAAAAAAATATGATTCTATACTACTTTAAAATAGTAGGATAAATTAAAACTGAAAACATTTTGATCTACACTGCTACATTAAGTCCTTATATGAGCCGTATTAATTCTGATAACAGTGTAATAAAACTTATGACAAAAAGGTTATACTAAGTGTCTGTAGCTTTTCCCAATTTGTGAAAGTAACCTTCAGTAACATTTAGAATCAAATGTTTATGTACGTCTTTATTATAGACTACATAAATCATTATTTTACAAGTTAACTCAAGCTGCTAGCAGTATGCAGTCAAAGTGTGCATCAGTAACCCTTGAGTAAAGGGGACACGGAGGTCTACAAAAAATACAATGGTCAGTATCTTAAACTGAATACAGTAATATGTGAAGTTATAGAAGTGTTTTGAACGACTATAATGCAGTTTAATTCCACTGAGGGTCATTTGGGCATTTGTCAGCTGTTTTATGGAACATGTAGGTCAATTTATTTTTAGGTCTATCTGCTTGCAATGTCCCAAAACGTCAAGGACGTCAAGAACACTGGGGCATCAACAGCCACATAACAGCAATAGCATAGAATCAAGTGTAACACTAGGATAAAGACCTTTGATATCTGAGTAGGACTTATTATAGGATCTCATTTAAGCCTGGTTGGCAATGGTATCTTGTCCTTATAAGGTCTTGTGTAACACCACTTGAACTTCATGGAACCCTTCATATACTACTTTTATTAGAGGAATATGAGATGGACCAGTGTCTACCAGCAATGCTTTGGTACTTCTCCAAATTCTCATTCCTTGCTATGTTAAGTGCATGGCTATGTAGGGGCAACAATAAAAAAATGAAAACAAATCTTATAACTAAGCAAGTCAGAATCAAATGTATTTAGCTAATTTTACTTAATAATACAGGAACATTCAGTTATTTATAATAGCAAATTTGCAACTCACAAGTGCTTTGCACAGCATCTATTTTGGGACATTCTTTGGGACTTAACCATTATGTTTTATGAAAACATAACATTGCACAATATTATTAGATTCAATCCTGTTCAAACTGAATGTATGTCCCATCAGATGTTTAAAGTTTAAACTTACAATGCCAAGTTGTTCTGCTACTGTTGGTGATGTTTAGAAACTCAGCCTCTGTGTTATTCCGTTTACATGATGTACATTTCAGAGATCTGAATGAACTCTGATGCTCAATGCAAATTACATTTGACTGGATCTTTCTAATGTCAAAAAGTACAAACTCAGAAAGTGATGTCAGCAGATTATATAATAAAGTGTTTTTAAAATGTTTAGTGTCCCAATGTACTTTACATCCTACAAAATCAATAATATGTCCTATGCCCCTTGCAGTAATGCAATTTGAAGCCGTTGTATTTGCTTGTTTTCCTCCGTTTTATTTTTAGTTCTGACAAAGCTCTGCAAAATGCCGACCTTGGCTTACTGATCTTTTTCTTGTAGTACTTTTTTTTTTTTTTGACGGTTAACACAACGTCACAAGATGAGTCTTAAGATTACAGGGATGCTTGACCAAATTGAGAGGCAGACTGCAGCTGACCAAGCAGTTCCAGACACTATAAAAGCAGCAGCTCGAGACTCCTCCGAGAATTGACCGGCATCTCATACAGGTTAGTGCTGTCTGTGTCACACGAGCTAAATATTATTAAATTGCCATCTTTGTTCTTATGCTTTAATGTGCTGTAATCTTTAAGATAGAATGTGATTGACCAGTGATGTTATTACCTTTTTAATAACAATTAATTAAAAGAAATTTATACTTTATTCATACTTTACAGTATGATTGATATTTAGAAGTACTTTTTATTCACTTGAATGACTTTGAAAATTAAAAAAAAGAAGATCTTTATCATCTTGTACATATTAATATAACTGAGATTTATCAGTAAGTAGTTATCATCTCAATCTTTCTTTATAATCATCTTTAGGTAACAACCGATCTGTGCTGCTACTCAGGATTAACTGAGGTAAGATGCATCTGCAATAACACAGCCTCCACAATATTCACACATTCACTGCCAAACAACATCACAACCAAATACGTTCAGAGTAATTCATGCTAAGTCTCTTTTTTTTTCAGTACTACATAAAGTGCCATCATGAGCACAGACGCAGAGATGGAGGCCTATGGCCCGGCGGCCATTTACCTCCGGAAGACAGAAAGGGAGAGAATTGAGGCTCAGACTGCACCATTTGATGCCAAAACAGCCTACTTTGTGACTGATGTGGACGAGATGTACGTTAAGGGTAAACTCACCAAAAAAGAGGGTGGCAAAGCCACAGTGGACACAGTTACAGGAAAGGTAAGTACATTAATACATTGAATTAACATCTTGAAAGATAGATAGATAGATATAGATAGATAGATAGATAGATAGATAGATAGATAGATAGATAGATAGATAGATAGATAGATAGATAGATAGATAGATAGATAGATAGATAGAGTGAAACTGTTCTGCTTTACTTGTTTAGACTGTCACAGTAAAAGAAGATGACATCCACCCAATGAATCCTCCGAAGTTTGATAAAATTGAGGACATGGCCATGATGACCCACCTCAACGAGCCTGCTGTGTTGTTTAACCTCAAAGACCGTTTTGCATCATGGATGATCTACGTGAGTGTTGACATAAAGATTAGAATTAACATACAGATCAACAACAAACACTTTCATTACTCGACACTCTGAAGAAAATCAGTGGATGTCAAATGTGGACATGGTGATATTGATCAGGAATTTGCTTCTCTTTACAGACCTACTCCGGCCTGTTCTGTGTTGTTGTGAATCCCTACAAGTGGCTTCCTGTGTACGATGCTCAGGTTGTTGGGGCATACAGAGGCAAGAAGAGGATTGAGGCTCCACCCCACATCTTCTCCATCTCTGACAATGCCTATCAGTTCATGCTCACTGGTAAGAGTTTGTTGGGAGCAGAGGAAGTTTTTTTTTAAGTGTTTTTATATGACGTACAAAATGTATATTGTATATAGTATTTGTGGAAAACTTAAAAGTATTTGTTCATTACAGATCGTGAGAACCAGTCTATCCTTATCACGTGAGTAATATAGAAATAAGTGAACTACATTTGGAGACATATTAACACAAAAAAACTCAACCTGGAGATCTCTCTCTTCCTCCAGTGGAGAATCCGGTGCTGGGAAGACTGTTAACACCAAGCGTGTCATTCAGTACTTTGCAACAATTGCAGTGACTGGTTCTAAGAAGACAGATGTATCATCTGGGAAAATGCAGGTATAGTTGCACTTTCTAAATGATAAGGACAACTGTATACCAGTTCATTTATTACAAGATGCAAAACAAATCTCTCTGTAGGGTTCGCTGGAAGATCAAATTATTGCAGCCAACCCTCTGCTGGAGGCATATGGTAATGCCAAGACTGTGAGGAATGACAACTCCTCACGTTTTGTAAGTGTTGAAAGGACAAAAAAAATAATAACATTTTTTGAGCTTCATGACAGCAGTCCTAGTAATTTAAATCTGCTTTGTTTAGGGTAAATTCATCAGAATCCACTTTGCAACCAGCGGGAAACTGGCCTCTGCAGATATTGAAACGTGTAAGTTATTATCTATATTTTTAAGTGACATCTGTTTGAATTTACATCAGAATATAAAACTAGTTTGGACAATATTAAATGACATTTGTAGGTATTGTCTAATGGCACACATGCGACATATTCATGGCATTGATTTGATAAACTTAGATCTGCTGGAGAAGTCTCGTGTCACCTTCCAGTTGTCTGCTGAGAGGAGCTACCATATCTTCTATCAGCTGATGACAGGCCACAAGCCTGAGCTTCTGGGTATGTTACTGTCACTGGAAACATGAATGAAATAAGTTGGAATAATATCAACAGAAAATCTCATGAATTTAATTTCTGCTCTTCCAGAGGCTCTTCTGATCACCACCAACCCCTACGACTATCCAATGATCAGTCAGGGTGAAATCACTGTCAAGAGCATCGATGATATTGAGGAGTTCATTGCAACTGATGTAAGGAGTCAGTTCATATAGCTTAGAGATTGAAGTAATAGGTCGCAGGTGATGATTATGTCATTTTATTTGAAATGCAGACTGCCATTGATATCTTGGGCTTCACTGCTGAGGAGAAATTGGGCATCTACAAGCTGACTGGAGCTGTGATGCATCATGGCAGCATGAAATTCAAGCAGAAGCAGCGTGAGGAGCAGGCTGAGCCTGATGGCAATGAGGGTAAATATAATACCAATCTCTTCATACAGGTTTAGTACTATGGTTAATAATGTGGTTTTTAATAAGTATTCTGGTTTTCTTCCATCAGTGGCTGATAAAATCGCCTACCTCCTGGGTCTGAACTCAGCTGATATGTTGAAAGCTCTGTGCTACCCAAGAGTCAAAGTTGGAAATGAGATGGTCACCAAAGGTCAGACCGTCTCACAGGTAATGAAAATAAAGTTTAATGTATCAGAAGAAACTGAAAAATCTGCATTTTTATATTGCTGTGTGTTTTGGAAAAAAAATCAAATATGAAATCTATTCTTATAGGTCAACAATTCTGTCAGTGCTCTGTGCAAGTCTATCTATGAGAAAATGTTCGCGTGGATGGTTGTCCGTATCAATGAGATGTTGGACACAAGGCAGGCCAGACAGTTCTTCATTGGAGTGCTGGATATTGCTGGATTTGAGATCTTTGATGTGAGTAGCTGAAAAATAACAGTGTCGTTTTAGAATTCAACACAAGTTTGTCACAAAATGAAAAACCTTACTGTCATTACAGTACAACAGCTTGGAGCAGCTCTGCATCAACTTCACAAATGAGAAACTGCAACAGTTCTTCAACCACCACATGTTTGTCCTGGAGCAAGAGGAGTACAAGAAAGAAGGCATTGAATGGGTGTTCATTGACTTTGGCATGGACTTGGCTGCCTGCATTGAGCTTATTGAGAAGGTAAGACCAATCTGTCAGGTGGAGAATGAACTATGTGTTCATTGATTCCAAAATGATTAAATCTTTAAAATATGACAAATTTTCTTTCAGCCAATGGGCATTTTCTCCATCCTTGAAGAGGAGTGCATGTTCCCCAAGGCCTCTGACACAACTTTCAAGAACAAGCTGCATGACCAGCATCTTGGCAAGACGAAGGCCTTTGAGAAGCCAAAGCCTGGAAAGGGCAAGGCTGAGGCTCACTTCTCCCTGGTTCACTATGCTGGTACAGTAGACTACAACATCACTGGCTGGCTGGACAAGAACAAGGACCCACTGAATGACTCAGTTGTTCAGCTCTACCAGAAGGCTTCAAACAAATTGCTTGCACTTCTGTATGCCACCCATGCTGGAGCTGAGGGTAAGGACTGGCCCAAATTTGTTCATTTATAGTATGTTGCTCAGTAAAAACATTCAGATTTTAAATAAAATGTTATTTAATGGCACTGTTAAAATTAAATTTGGAAACGTAGAGGCCTCTGGTGGAAAGAAGGGTGGCGGAAAAAAGAAGGGTGGTTCCTTCCAGACTGTGTCTGCTCTTTTCAGGGTATGTGACATAATAAAGACAAACAATAACATATAAATAATGCACGTTGACCTGTGACCTAATGATGCTGATCCACAGGAGAACTTGGGCAAGCTGATGACCAACCTAAGGAGCACTCATCCGCACTTTGTCCGTTGCTTGATTCCCAATGAATCAAAGACCCCAGGTAAGTTCACAAAACACTTTTCTGCATTTATGTAACATGGCAGCAAAAAATAAATAAAAAATAAATAAATAAATAAATCATTTTTTAAATAATAATTCTTTGGCAATGTACAGGTCTGATGGAAAACCATTTGGTCATCCATCAGCTGAGGTGTAACGGTGTGCTGGAGGGTATCAGGATCTGCAGAAAGGGCTTCCCCAGCAGAATCCTCTATGGTGACTTCAAGCAGAGGTGACTGTGTTCTTCAAGCTAATGTGATGGTATAGATTAGATAACAAAATCTCACTAATAACACTTTTACTTGCAGGTACAAAGTACTGAATGCCAGTGTCATCCCTGAGGGACAGTTCATTGACAACAAGAAAGCTTCAGAGAAGCTGCTTGGCTCCATTGATGTGGACCACACTCAGTACAAGTTTGGACACACAAAGGTACAGTTTGTCCCCCATGACTGCTTTTTATTTTTGGAGTTGTCCTGTTGTATTCATTTGTGCTGATTTCTATTACAACATAGGTGTTCTTCAAAGCTGGTCTTCTGGGTACCCTTGAAGAGATGAGAGATGACAAACTGGCTACACTGGTGACCATGACTCAGGCTCTCTCCAGAGGATATATCATGAGGAAGGAGTTTGTTAAAATGATGGAGAGGAGGTAGGATTGCAATAAAATATACACAACCGCTCTGTCTTACATCGCCATACTTACAACAAGATCTCATTGCAATAAAACTATTTATTTTTTGTTTTAGAGATGCTATCTTTGGCATCCAGTACAACATCCGTTCGTTCATGAATGTGAAGAACTGGCCATGGATGAATCTGTACTTCAAGATTAAGCCTCTTCTGAAGAGCGCTGAGACTGAGAAGGAATTGCAGCAGATGAAGGAGAACTATGACAAGATGAAGACGGACCTGGCTGCTGCTCTGGCCAAGAAGAAAGAACTGGAGGAGAAGATGGTTTCTCTAATACAGGAGAAGAATGACCTGCAGCTCCAAGTGTCATCAGTAAGTAGGAAACAAATGAAACAGATCTGCGATTTTATCTTCTGTTTGTATGGGTAACAAAACAAACAAATAAACAAGAAAACGGCATAGAAAGTATCTCATTGTTTGTTTTACATTTACTCTAGGAAGTTGATAATCTATCTGATGCAGAAGAAAGGTGTGAGGGACTCATTAAGAACAAGATCCAGCTCGAGGCAAAACTCAAAGAGACCTCTGAGAGACTGGAGGATGAAGAGGAGATCAATGCTGAGCTGACTGCCAAGAAGAGGAAGTTGGAGGATGAATGCTCTGAGCTGAAGAAGGACATTGATGACTTGGAGCTCACCTTGGCTAAAGTAGAGAAGGAGAAACATGCCACAGAAAACAAGGTTCATTTTAATCTATAGAATTGAATCATTTGTTCTTTTGTCATTTGTTTTTATGTCAATTTGCTATGTGACATTAAGATGTGCCTCTCTTGACAATGTTAGGTGAAAAACCTGACAGAGGAGATGGCATCTCAAGATGAGAGCATTGCAAAGTTGACCAAGGAGAAGAAAGCCCTCCAAGAGGCCCATCAGCAAACACTGGATGATCTCCAGGCAGAGGAAGACAAAGTCAACACTCTGACCAAGGCCAAGACAAAGCTGGAACAGCAAGTGGACGATGTAAGAAAACAACAGTTTTGACTTGAAATATTTGCAAAATAAATGCATTAATAGTTCTTCACATTCTTCTAACTATAAAAAATCAACTTAATTCAAATGTATTAGCTTGAGGGCTCATTGGAGCAAGAGAAGAAGATCCGCATGGACCTTGAGAGAGCCAAGAGGAAGCTTGAGGGAGATCTGAAACTGTCCCAGGAGTCCATAATGGATCTGGAAAATGACAAGCAGCAATCAGATGAGAAAATCAAGAAGTACGTTATTTATTTTTTTTGTTCTTAATTGCATAAATGCCACAAAATGAATGATCTTTCATTGTTCTCTTTGTCCAGGAAAGACTTTGAGATCAACCAGCTTGTCAGCAAGATTGAAGATGAACAGTCTCTTGGTGCTCAGCTTCAGAAGAAGATCAAGGAACTCCAGGTAACATAGTTTATATCGATATTAATCTCACTGAATATCAAACAACACTTTACACTCTGTAAACCTTCTTGATGTTGCTGACACAAATTCAAGGCTCGTATTGAGGAGCTGGAAGAGGAGATTGAGTCTGAGAGGGCTGCTCGGGCAAAGGTAGAGAAGCAGAGAGCTGACCTCTCCAGGGAGCTTGAGGAGATCAGTGAGAGGCTTGAGGAAGCTGGTGGAGCAACAGCAGCTCAGATTGAGATGAACAAGAAGCGTGAGGCTGAGTTTCAGAAGCTGCGTCGTGACCTTGAGGAGTCAACCCTGCAGCATGAAGCTACTGCAGCAGCTCTCCGCAAGAAGCAGGCCGACAGCGTTGCAGAACTGGGAGAGCAGATCGACAACCTCCAGCGTGTTAAGCAGAAGCTGGAGAAGGAGAAGAGTGAATACAAGATGGAGATTGATGACCTCTCCAGCAACATGGAAGCTGTTGCCAAAGCAAAGGTGAGTGGTTGGTTTGTCTTCCATTACAAAACAAGACAGCAGTTGTAAATTTGCAGACATGCATAAGATAAATTACTTTTTGTTTGTGTAGGGCAACTTGGAGAAAATGTGCAGAACTCTTGAGGACCAACTGAGTGAACTCAAAGCCAAAAATGATGAGAATGTTCGCCAGCTGAATGACATTAATGGACAGAGGGCAAGACTTCAGACAGAGAATGGTAAGTGACTTATATTTAAAATTACTAATGAAAACCAATAATCATCATTTTGACAGACATCATATTTAACGATAATATTCAGGTGAGTATTCCCGCCAGCTTGAGGAGAAAGAAGCTCTTGTTTCTCAGCTGACTAGAGCCAAGCAGGCCTTCACTCAGCAAATAGAGGAGCTTAAGAGGCACATTGAGGAGGAAGTGAAGGTACAATTTCCCTATACATCATGTTATCAATGCATATCAGTGGTTGGTTTGAAGAAACACAGTCTTTTACTTCTTATCGGTAAGTTAAAAATGTAATGTCACGTTCAATAGGCCAAGAATGCCCTGGCTCATGCTGTTCAGTCAGCCCGCCATGACTGTGATCTGCTCAGAGAGCAGTTTGAGGAGGAGCAGGAAGCCAAGGCTGAGCTGCAGAGAGGAATGTCCAAGGCCAACAGTGAAGTGGCTCAGTGGAGGAGTAAATATGAGACTGATGCTATTCAGCGCACTGAGGAACTTGAGGAATCCAAGTACGTCACTACCACTTCATTGTTTAAATGAGTTTTAATTAAAACTGTTTGTGTTTTAACCAATGAAAAATTCTTCCTCACAGGAAAAAGCTTGCCCAGCGCCTGCAGGATGCAGAGGAATCCATTGAGGCTGTGAACTCCAAGTGTGCCTCTTTGGAGAAGACCAAGCAGAGACTGCAGGGTGAAGTGGAGGACCTCATGATTGATGTGGAGAGAGCTAATGCTCTGGCTGCCAACCTGGACAAGAAGCAGAGGAACTTTGATAAGGTAACAGGAAATAAAGACTGCACTCATTTCAGAAGAAACCTAAATTGATCTCGGTAACCAATCATTGGCACTCATCGAACTATTTCTAGGTCCTGGCAGAATGGAAGCAAAAGTATGAGGAGGGCCAGGCAGAGCTGGAAGGAGCTCAAAAGGAGGCTCGCTCTCTTGGCACAGAGCTGTTCAAGATAAAGAACTCCTATGAGGAGTCTCTGGATCATTTGGAGACCATGAAGAGAGAGAACAAGAACCTGCAGCGTATGCTATTCTCAGTAAAATTAAAATAGTTTCAAGCCTGGGTTATTATGTGACCTTTACAGTAGAAGTTAATTATCAGGCTTCACCGTATGGGAAAGTTGATAACCACATCTTCATTTGTTCTGTAGAGGAGATCTCTGACCTGACTGAACAGATTGGTGAGACTGGAAAGAGTATTCATGAACTGGAGAAAGCCAAGAAGACTGTGGAGACTGAGAAGACTGAAATCCAATCTGCTCTGGAGGAAGCTGAAGTAAAATCTTGAGAAACACTTGATAAATTATACATATGATTGAATACAAGACCATATGTGTAATCCAGTATTGTGTTTTATTAAAAGGTTACTTTTGGCATGTGTGTGACTATTTAAGGGCACTCTGGAGCATGAGGAGGCCAAGATTCTCCGTGTTCAGCTTGAGCTCAACCAGGTCAAAGGAGAGGTTGACAGGAAACTGGCAGAGAAAGACGAGGAGATTGAGCAGATCAAGAGGAACAGCCAGAGGGTGATTGACTCCATGCAGAGCACTCTTGATGCTGAAGTCAGGAGCAGGAATGATGCCCTGAGAGTCAAGAAGAAGATGGAGGGAGACCTGAATGAGATGGAGATTCAGCTGAGCCATGCTAACAGGCAGGCTGCTGAGGCCCAGAAACAACTGAGGAATGTCCAGGGACAGCTCAAGGTAAGCTTTGAGAGTCATGTAGCTAAATTAAGTAAGAAGTATTATAGAAGATTTACTGTTTTGTTTTCTTCTGCCATTAGGATGCCCAACTGCACCTTGATGATGCTCTTAGAGGACAAGAGGACATGAAGGAGCAGGTTGCCATGGTGGAGCGTAGAAATGGTCTGATGGTGGCTGAGATTGAGGAGCTGAGATCTGCTCTGGAGCAAACAGAGAGAGGACGCAAAGTGGCTGAGCAGGAGTTGGTTGATGCTAGTGAGCGTGTTGGATTGCTTCATTCTCAGGTTTGTTTTCAGTCAATTAAAATGTCTTAAATGTCAATAAATCTAATTGTTGTTTCTTTAGCTTGACAAATAAATCTCAAATTCATTGTGACTAATTTTAATATCCAGAACACCAGTCTTCTGAACACCAAGAAGAAGCTGGAGACTGACCTTGTCCAGGTTCAGGGTGAGGTGGATGATGCTGTTCAGGAAGCAAGAAACGCTGAGGAGAAAGCCAAGAAGGCCATCACTGATGTGAGTTTTGGATAATGGGAATGCTTCATGCCAAGACTTTTACTATTTTCATCACCTGTACATTCTTTCAGGCTGCCATGATGGCTGAGGAGCTGAAGAAGGAACAGGACACCAGCTCTCACCTGGAGAGGATGAAGAAGAACCTGGAGGTCACAGTCAAGGACCTGCAGCACCGTCTGGATGAAGCTGAGAGCCTCGCCATGAAGGGTGGCAAGAAGCAGCTCCAGAAACTGGAGTCAAGGGTATGCACCATATACAGAACTCTTTTTATGATATGAGTTTGATTATTCACCTTTCTCACTTATAAATCATATTGGTCACTTTGTTACAGGTGCGTGAACTGGAGGCTGAAGTTGAAAATGAGCAGAGACGTGGAGCTGATGCTGTTAAAGGAGTCCGCAAATATGAGAGGAGAGTGAAGGAGCTCATCTACCAGGTAATTACTCATTTACCTAAACCATACCAGGGCGTGTCTTTTTTCTGTCTATCTACTTCAACACGAACAAATTTGTCATTTTCTCAGACTGAGGAAGACAAGAAGAATGTGACTAGACTTCAGGATCTGGTGGACAAGCTGCAGCTCAAAGTGAAGGCTTACAAGAGACAGGCTGAGGATTCTGTGAGTAACATACTGCAATATAGAATTTCCAATGCAATACTGATATCACAGTCATATTGTGTAACTAAGTCAGTGTAACCCTGCATTGTCACAGGAGGAGCAGGCCAACACCCATATGTCCAGACTGAGAAAGGTGCAGAATGAGCTTGAGGAAGCCCAAGAACGTGCTGACATTGCTGAGTCCCAGGTCAACAAGCTGAGAGTCAAGAGCCGTGACGTTGGAAAGGTAACTTTATCATAGAGTTCTTGCATGATGAGGATGCCATTTGTTGGTGTCATCAGCTTTACAGTAGAAATCAATAATAACGTTATTCTTTGAAGTTTGAATTATTGCAGCTGTTATCTCTAATGACTTTTCCCTTTTTCTTAGTCTGATTTAGCTGAATAAGAGTCATCATTCATCTGAGACCTTTCTCCAGACTTCATAAAATATGAACTAGTCGGTTGTGGTCTCTTTAACATTTCAATAAAGATGTTAATTGTCATCATAATTTTCCTGATTCCTGTCCTTTCTGTTTGTTGAATGAGTCTTTTGAAAGTCCAGAAGACTGTTAGCCCAGAGCAAAGATTAGCAGTTAGCTAGACTTGAATACAGTGCAGTACAGCATCATGGCGACACTGTACCAACGTCACTGTGTACAAATTGTCTTTCTAAACTCTTATGAAGTAAAAGCACAAAGCTTGATGGGGTGGGCGGCTTTAATTGAACACAGTTTAAAACATTAAATTAAAGCAAACAAGATTTGAACTGTCGGTAACACTTTACTTGACAGTGCCGTCATAAGAGTTACATGACACTGTCATAACTATGACATGACACTGTCATAAAAGTATCATAAACTTTATAAACATGTCATAAACTTTTATGACCTCTGTCATTAAGTCTCAGGTTCCTGGCATGAACACAAACCATTCTGATGTTTTCCTAAAATAAATAAAGTGCTGTTCAGAAACGTGTTCAGAAATTTTTTAAAATAAAAATAAATTGAAATAAGTTATCAACTTAATAAAACAATGGCCATGTAACAAATTGTGTATTTTTATGCTGAAAAAGCTCATGTTTTTAAGTCATTCTAACTAACCTCCTGAATATATATATATTTTTTTAGAATAATCATTATGTCAACATGTCATGAATACAAAAAGAGGTGGGTTTTCTGTTTATGTCAAGCTGTCATGACAAAGACATCCTCTGGTAATGTCATCCTGTTTAATGCCAAGTTATCTTAATAAGGACACTCCAAACAAATTTAATGTCAGGTTGTCATGACAAAGACATCCTCTGGTAATGTCATTGTTACAACCCGGCTCTGGTAGGGGTGGTGGAAGTAACATTAAACCCAGATGGTAAAAGGTTTTTAGTTAAGTTTATTGCCGTGACAATGAGATTAAAGTCAAAACGTTCGTAACAAAAGGCGCAGCAAAAAAGCTGGACGCTGGGGCGTTGAATAAATCAAAGAAATTAGTAAAACAAAATGAAGCTAACAAATAGACCAAGTCCTTTTTGGAAATAAAAACTCAAACAAAAGGCTATCTCCCTAACCAAACACAAAACACATCAGGAGACAACACCCCAAACCTATATGTGACTAAACAAAGGAATATCCTAACCAGAGTGAACCCAAAATACGTGTAGTGCAGTCCAGCATGCACAAATTCACAATCACGAGCAAAGGCAACAAACAATCAGACCATTGTCCTCCGTGACAGGTGGAAATGCTCCTTTATGTGAGGGCCCAGCGCAGTCTTTAAATAGGACTCCCGACCAATCAGTCCATCCAGGGGAGTGGCGACGAAACGTACCACACCTGAGTGTGGGCGGCTCCCTGAAGATGGCAGGGGCCATAACACCTCCCCTCCTAAGACGAAACCCATCCAAGGTTTAGACACAAAGAAAAACAAAGTTACTTCACAGTCTGGATAAAGCATCTGCAACGACATTCTCTACCCCCTTCTTGTGACGCACATCCAGGTTGTAATCCTGAACGAGTAAGGCCCAACGCATAAGCCGCTGGTTGTGGTTATACATGCGTGACAGAAAAACAAGTGGGTTATGGTCATTGTACACAATGATCGGGGATGAACTAGACCCAACATAGACCTCGAAGTGCTGGAGAGCAAGGAGCAAAGCTAGTGTCTCCTTCTCAATTGTTGAATAGTTCAGTTGGTACTTTGTGAACTTACGTGAGAAGTAGCACACAGGATGATCAACGCCATCCACCCCCTCCTGCAGGAGGACAGCTCCCGCTGTTGGAATATGACCCTTGTGGTGAGCTACGGGAGCTCACCAGGCATAACCAAGTTAACCACATGTTTTGTCTTTGTCTTGGAGACAAAGGGAATCACTGGGAACTACAAGTCCCACAATCCTCCAGGTGTGAAAACTGACTCAGCAGTTCACTGGCTGACAGTGGCATGTGACCTCTGAGGTCATCAGGTCATATAAAATGCGCTGTCTTGGCCTTTGTTCGCTCTCTTCCGCTCTTACGCTCTTCCTCTCTTACCTCTTGCCCACTCCACTCCACACCACCACGTGGAGACCCCCAGCTGCTCGGCTGCAGCTGGGTGCCAAGTAGTCTGCTAACACACAAAGCAACTACTCGCGGGCCTGTTCTCCATACAGCAGCGAAGCGAAGTCCTGCTGAGGAATCTGCACCAGCTCTTATGCCAACAAACAAAGGTTTGCAGGCTAAACTCACAAACAACAGGAGCCACGCGGCTAGTTAGCACCGACCTGCTAACAAGCAACTTCAAAGGACTCAAGGAGCGGCCGGTTTCCCTCCAACGTCTGCCATCAGGACACACAGCAAGGACTGCAACTTTTCCCAGTTTGGCTTTCCACCAGGAATTGCCAACTAAAGGAGCAACACACCAGAAATGGACTTTCCACCAACTGGTAGTATGACCTGGGCATAGTCATAGTTAAGCTAAGCTAAGCATAAAACGTTTGATTTGATGTGATATTTGTTTCTATTGAGTTGTTTAGTATAGTGAATTGATGTTAGTTTAGATTTTGCAACACACAGACTCAGGGTCTCTTGCATGCTAACTAACCACTCTTTTCTAACCTGGCACCTCATATAAACCCTTATCACATTTCACACATCTGCTGGCCAGCACATGGTCTGAGCGGCCCCATTGTTCCCTCGGCGGCCATCTTGACACACCCACATTGTCGGCCATTTTGGAACGCCCACAGCGGCGGCCATTTTGGAACGCCCACACCGGCGGCCATTTTGACAAACACTCGCATACACAAACACTCACATACACACACGCACACACCTGTTTAGAGTACTGTTTAGTTAGATTGTATGTTTGATTTATTCTTGTAATAAATGTCCTTTAAACATACCAGTTGTCTGTTTAATGTTGTACAAGAGTGAATGCTGCCAACCTCTACACTGCCAAGAACTCCCAAATTCCTTCAACTAGTTGTTAATGGTAATTTTGGTTATAGTTATTAAGATAATTATTAATCAGAAATTGAAATTGACAATTTAGTATGATTTATGAGACTGATTTAATTGATTGGCTATCTTTTCCCTTCCTAGAAGGGTGGTGCCCCGAGGTGATCTTGTAATTCAGATCCGATTATTTAATAATAAATAATTATTTGTAATAATTATTAATTATTCTTGATAGCCAAACCCAGATATTGAGTGCCATAATATCCAGGCCCAACATAATGGTGCCCCGTGTGAGGCAGAGTACTGTTGGCAATTATTCATAATTGTGCAATATTAATTTCAGCATAATTTTGGCCAAAGCCAAAAATATTTTTGAACATTTTTAGACTAGTCAAAAGTCTTAACGTTCAATCCCACTAGTCTACCACAGGAGTAGATGTCCAAGTGTACTTACATACAGGTGCAGTGTGGTGATAATTTATGAAATTCATAAATTGATAATTTATTAATAATTCGTTATTAATAACTACCGTCTTAAGTCCAATGTGCTACATTAAGAGTTGCTTATGCTGCTAGTTGAACCTACTTTTCGTAGTTGTAAGAATTTTAGCATTTGAATACCACGTATTCAATGCGACCCAGTCAAGCTGTTTCCTGTTAATTTAAGTGCTCCCCTGGTGAATTAAACCACAGCGTGCCATTGGCCCTGTGTGAAAGAACTTGTGCCGGCTGTTACTGCCATGCATTTCAGCCTAAGTAAGATAAGGAGTCTGAGATAGAGCCACAGTGTGCTACCAGCCCTGTGAAACACAAAGTTATATACTTAACTGTTACTGCCTTGCATTCCAGCCTAAGTTAACTTTAAGAATCACGTCTCTAACTGTCACTGCCAGGCATTTCAGTTTTTGCATGTTGAGTTTTGGTGAGTAAATTTGCATTTACTGTGTTACCAAATTTGTTGTGCCCACTAGAGCCACTAGATGGTGCCATAGCTACCTTTCTAGCATCTCTCTTAGAAGCTACGTAGCTACTTAGCATAGCATTGCTAACCCCATTGCTTTCTTGTTGTTGTTTTTGACATCTTACCTCTATCCCACATAACAATGGAGAACCCCTGTGTAGAGCAATTCATTTCTTCCCTTGCACAGAGCCTAAACCCAGGCTACCCTGAATTCATTAACAAATTGAATTTTAGCGAGTGTCAGGATGAGATAGATTCTCTGCTGAAGGACAGGTGCGATGCACAGACTGCATCCAAGGGTCCATTGTTAAGATGTTTGCTTCTGAACTTCCACAGGCAATCCAGCCTTGCCTCTCAGAGCAAAGCAGCCTTAGAAAAGGAGGTAGAGTCCCTTAAGGCGCAAACGGCTTGTCTCCTCTATGAGGTACAAATGGCCAATAACAAAGCTATGCGCTACTTATCAGACCTGCACTCTGCAGAGTCCGATCTTTGTGCACACAAAGAGGAATTGTTAAGGATTAAATCAGGTTGTCTTTCCTCACCACAGTCGTTAAGCCAATGTGATTCTGGCTATTCCGATTCACACTCCTCCTGTAGTGAAAGGTTAATGCCCTCTACAGTTAGAAGATGGGAACAATTTCCAACCGACCATAAGTTCCTGGGAATGGAGTCAGCTCCTCAACCTCCTCTGAGAGACCGAGGTAACAGTTTCCTGACATCCCATCTTTCTGATATAGATCGTGAAGAGATTTATAGTTTATCCTCCAGAAGATATTCTGCCCAATTTTCTTCTCAGCCTATGATGTATGACACTCCCATCCGTGCCCATCTCTCCGAAGGGGGGACTACAACACCACAGGTTTGCCCAGCCCCCGCCTTTCCGCCAGAGATAACTGTTGCACGTGATGCACCAGCCCGGACACCACAGTGTCCCCGCTTTGAAGTGCTTGAGTTCCTTGCTCAGGACATTGAACATTTTGATCCAGACAGCTGTGATCATAATGTTGACAATTATGTCAGGGATTTAGACCACAACTTAATTGATCTGCCCCATGCAACCCAAAGGGAGAAGGTTAAACTTGTATGGAAAACAAGCTCTAAAGCTGTCCACAAGTTTATCCAGTCACAACCTCCCACAGTCAGAGATGACTACTCAGAGCTCCGTCAAGCACTCCTAGAAGAATTCTCTTCTACTGCTGATGAGATCGGCTCAATGGTTGCAGCTCTCCAAATTAAACATACCCGTCATGAGCATCCTAGAGATTATTACAAACGTTTGAGACATGTGTACTTTCAGGGCAAGAATGCACCAGGCTTAAAAGAAAGCTCCACCTTCAAGTCCTTATTCTTGCAGAACCTTCACCCATGTGTACGCACTCACGTTGTACTCATGACACGCCAAGGTGATCCCTCGATGCAGGACATCAGGAAGATGACACAGGTGGCTTGGGAAACTGTTGTCATTTCCAAGGCAAGAGGGAAGACTGTTGAGCCCCCCAGCTCAACCACCAAGGCATCACCCCGATCTGTCACCTTAAAACATCACCCTCACAACAGACCAAAGGGGGGTGATAAAGGGCCACACAGGGACACTGAGCGTAGCCGCCATGTCCGCCAACTTCCCAGAGATAGGCATTCACATAGTCGGAGCTGTAGAAAGCCTTATTCTGAAATTCTGGCCCAGCAGTATGATCAGCCAATAGACTGCTCAGATGATGATCGCAGCATCTCTGAGTGCAGCTTAGATGGCCATGATTTAGCAGACAGTGACAATGCATCTGAATACCTCTGTGCCTCTGGCTACACGGAGCGTTACAGCCCTGAGCCACGAGTTCAGAAAAGCTTAAGGCACGTCAGATTCAGAGTTCCTTCCTCACGGAAATAATAACACAGTCCATCCCTGTACTGCCAGTAGGTACTAAGTACTTTACTTTCTTTGCAGTTAAGTAGGCAAACTTGTTGATTTGTTAGCAATCGCAGCAAAACTCCATAGTTTTCAACTCACTAATAGTCACACCTGCCACTATTAGCTGAGAAAAGCCTAAATTTTGATTGGACCAAGACCCACTGTCTAGCTTTGCAATTACACCTGAACCAACTCCTTGGTAGTATTTTGCAATTTATACATGTCCTTATTCAACAAATTTTTAGGACACATTCGAACAATGATACAGCCATTGACAAAGAAGATATTAAAATGTGATGACATCCTTCCACAGCAACATCTGTATGAAGGACAAAATTGTTATTTCTGTTACGATCAGACCGAGCACTGCATTGAATAATAATTATTCTAATGGCATCCAATGAGTAAACCACAAAACTCTTGGACATTTGGAAATGGTTTTATCATTGTAGGTGCCACTCCCTTTCTGCATCTTACCCTAACAATTTACATCACTTACATTCTTCTCTTTCTCACTAACACTGTTAGTAAATGTCAATGTGCTTCTGTGTATTTCAGTTTTCACCTGATGATTTTGTTTTGCTTAGCTAAGATAGTTAGCGTTTACCACAGCCCAGTTGGTTAACAGACTGCCCAGATGTCATTACTATGAATGAACTTTTCCAACTTGGATTACGCATGGACACTTGTGCTCTCACGACCACACGTCGAGTGAGATCGTGAGACCAAAGGGGGGATGTTGGAATATGACCCTTGTGGTGAGCTACGGGAGCTCACCAGGCATAACCAAGTTAACCACATGTTTTGTCTTTGTCTTGGAGACAAAGGGAATCACTGGGAACTACAAGTCCCACAATCCTCCAGGTGTGAAAACTGACTCAGCAGTTCACTGGCTGACAGTGGCATGTGACCTCTGAGGTCATCAGGTCATATAAAATGCGCTGTCTTGGCCTTTGTTCGCTCTCTTCCGCTCTTACGCTCTTCCTCTCTTACCTCTTGCCCACTCCACTCCACACCACCACGTGGAGACCCCCAGCTGCTCGGCTGCAGCTGGGTGCCAAGTAGTCTGCTAACACACAAAGCAACTACTCGCGGGCCTGTTCTCCATACAGCAGCGAAGCGAAGTCCTGCTGAGGAATCTGCACCAGCTCTTATGCCAACAAACAAAGGTTTGCAGGCTAAACTCACAAACAACAGGAGCCACGCGGCTAGTTAGCACCGACCTGCTAACAAGCAACTTCAAAGGACTCAAGGAGCGGCCGGTTTCCCTCCAACGTCTGCCATCAGGACACACAGCAAGGACTGCAACTTTTCCCAGTTTGGCTTTCCACCAGGAATTGCCAACTAAAGGAGCAACACACCAGAAATGGACTTTCCACCAACTGGTAGTATGACCTGGGCATAGTCATAGTTAAGCTAAGCTAAGCATAAAACGTTTGATTTGATGTGATATTTGTTTCTATTGAGTTGTTTAGTATAGTGAATTGATGTTAGTTTAGATTTTGCAACACACAGACTCAGTGGCCGCCCACAGCGGCGGCCATTTTGGAACGCCCACACCGGCGGCCATTTTGACAAACACTCGCATACACAAACACTCACATACACACACGCACACACCTGTTTAGAGTACTGTTTAGTTAGATTGTATGTTTGATTTATTCTTGTAATAAATGTCCTTTAAACATACCAGTTGTCTGTTTAATGTTGTACAAGAGTGAATGCTGCCAACCTCTACACTGCCAAGAACTCCCAAATTCCTTCAACTAGTTGTTAATGGTAATTTTGGTTATAGTTATTAAGATAATTATTAATCAGAAATTGAAATTGACAATTTAGTATGATTTATGAGACTGATTTAATTGATTGGCTATCTTTTCCCTTCCTAGAAGGGTGGTGCCCCGAGGTGATCTTGTAATTCAGATCCGATTATTTAATAATAAATAATTATTTGTAATAATTATTAATTATTCTTGATAGCCAAACCCAGATATTGAGTGCCATAATATCCAGGCCCAACACCGCTCCAACAGCACTGGCATCAACTTCCAGCTTGAAGGGTCTGGAGAGATCAGGTGCAGCCAACACCGGTGCATGACACAAAAGTGACTTGACATTTTCGAACGCATGTTCACACTCAGGGCTCCACACATACTCCACTTTGGGACAAAGTAACCGAGTGAGGGGGTTAACCACTGTGGAGAAATTACGGCAGAAGTTTCTGTAGTAACTGGTCATGCCTAAGAAACGGCGAAGTTCTCTTCTTGTCTGTGGAACAGGATACTTAATGATGGCAGACGTCTTGGCCTCCAGTGGCTTCACTTGACCTAGTCCTACTTGCCTTCCCAAGTAGGTGACTGTGGCTTGGCCAAACTCACACTTAGCTAGGTTCAACGTGAGTGAGGCTGCAGCAAGGCGCCTGAACACCTGCGTCAGAATTTCCATGTGCTCCTCCCAAGTAGAAGCATACACAATGAGATCATCCAAATAAGCATTGCAATTAGGCAGACCGTACAGAACAATGTTAATTAGACGCTGGAAGGTAGCAGGCGCATTACACATACCAAAGGCCATTACTGTGTATTGTAGGAAGTGGTCAGGGGTCACGAAAGCAGAGATTTCTGAAGCACGCTCAGTAAGGGGGACCTGCCAGTAGCCCTTCAACAGATCCAGCTTGCTCATGAATTTAGCCGTACCCAGGGTATCCACACAGTCTTCAATGCGGGGCAAAGGGTACGAATCAGTCACTGTAACAGAGTTCACCTTCCGAAAATCCGTTATGAACCTTGGAGAACCTTTTGGTTTAGCTTCAATTAAACATGGAGAACTCCAAGAACTGGAACTTGGTTTAGCGAGACCATTCCTTAGCAGATACTCTGTTTCCTGCTTCATCAAAGCCCGTTTTACCGAGTTTACTCGATATGGATGCTGCTTGATTGGCTTTGCATTATTCACATCAATATCATGTTCAAGTACTGTGGTTCGAGTGGGGACGTCACCAAAGAGACCTGGAGTCTCAGAAATTAAACGCATTACGTCATCACGCTGACCTGCGGACAGATGGTCAAGTTGAGTTGGTAACAACTTTAACATGGCTGAATTTGCCAGCCTACCTGTCTGACGTGCAACAGAGGACAACGTTAAACCATCATCAATAGTCGTGCTCACGATCAGTGCAGAGCTGCTGACTGGACTCTCCAGGGAACCTTTAGTGCTCTCACCCATGGAGGCCTTACGAGGGTGGTACAGCTTCAGCATGTTGGCATGGCAAACACGAGTCTTCTTTTTCCTGTCAGGAGTGGCTAAGACATAATCAGTTTCACTTAGACATTTGCAAATCTCATAAGGACCAGAGAATTTAGCTGAAAGGGCCGACCCCACCACAGGCAACAAGGCCAGCACTTTGTCTCCTACCTGGAAACGTCTAGGAACAGCAAAGAGATCATATCGACGTTTCATATTGGCTTGTGAGACCGAAAGATTCTCTCTGGCAACAGAACGTGCCTGATGCACTCGCTCACGAAACTGACTAACATAATCAAGGACATTGGTCATCTTTGGCTCTTCACCCAATAAAAAATCCTCTTTTAACATTCTAAGTGGGCCGTGAAGAGTATGGCCGAACACCCCCTCTGCTGGACTAAATCCTAGAGATTCCTGTGTGGCTTCTCTGGCGGCAAACAGAACAAATGGAATTCCTTCATCCCAACTTTTGGAAGTTTCCATGCAATATTTTCGCAACATAGATTTCAAGGTTTGATGCCAACGCTCCAAAGCACCTTGTGATTCAGGATGGTATGCACTTGAAACTGCATGCTTTATCTGCAACGTTCTGAGGACTTGTTTGAATAACTTGGCCTGGAAATTCGTGCCTTGATCAGTTTGAATTACTCGTGGTAACCCAAATGTTGAAAAGAATTTAGTCAGTGCCTTAACAACTGACCTGGAGGTGATTTTTCGCAGTGGAATGGCTTCCGGGTAGCGAGTGGCAGCACACAAAAGAGTTAGCAAAAACTGATTACCACTCTTTGTACGAGGCAAAGGGCCCACACAGTCAATAATCACACGTTCAAACGGCTCGCCTATGGCAGGGATGGGATGGAGCGGGACAGGAGGGACAGGCTGATTAGGCTTTCCAACCACCTGGCATGTGTGACAGCTACGACAGTAATTCACAATATCTGTTTTTAGCCCTGGCCAAAAGAAGTGCTTAAGGATCAACTGGTATGTTTTCCTTATGCCCAAGTGTCCAGACCACAGACTTTCATGAGCTAGACTTAGAATGTGAGTGCGATAGATTGTAGGAACTACGATTTGGAAAACGGTGCTCCATTCTGAGTTATCCGATGTGACCGATTGCCACTTACGCATAAGCATGTCTTTTTCGATGTAGAATGCAGTGGGTACCTCTCTAGCTTTATCAGCACTTACCACGCTTGCAAAACACTTCTGCAATGTTGGGTCTGCCCTCTGAGCAGCACACAACTTGTCACATCCCACAGGGAGAGCGAGATTTTTAGCAGATGAAACAGCCAAACGTGTGGATCGTTCAGGCTCTTCCGGCTCCACTGCCAAGACAACAGGTCCCTTTTCCACTCTCTGTTCAGTTTCCCCTGCAAAAACTGGAGCAAACAAGGTGTCAGACAAAGCAACACCATCTCTGTCACTTTTGCGGGCCTGGGCACGAGTGACAGCACACACAGGGAACAGCTCAGGCTCATCATCGGGATGTACGGTTGGGGGGGAATCCAACACCTCCAATCCAGGAGTTACTTTTCCACCTGCAACATCATTCCCCATCAGAAAGGCTATTCCTTTAATTGGCAATGCAGGGCAAACAGCAATAGGAAACAGACCAGAAACGAGCTTTGACTTAACATATACGAAGTGAACTGGTCTAGGAACATAACCCATTTCAACACCTTCTATAACAGTGCTAAACCCTGCCGAAGATTGTTCAGAAAACGGCAAACAATCAGCTAAGATGATAGATTGTGAGCCACCAGTGTCACGTAGGATGCGCACCGGATGCTGGTCTTCTTGCTCCCCAGTGAGTGACACAAAACCATCTAGGATGAAAGGTTTGAAACACGGATCTGGTTCATCAACACTGTCACAGGGAACTATTAACTTGTTTCCAATTAGTCCAACACCCTTTGTTTGCGGCTGAGCCGAAGACTGTCCCTTTCTCTTCAAAAGAATGCAGTTAGCAATAACATGGCCAGTTTTGTGACAATAATAACATTCCCTCTCCTCCTTGGTTGGAATAGCTTTGCCTGCCTCCTTTGCTGCTTGAGTGGCAATAGGCTTGGTCTGAGAAACCGTAAAGATTGACTTATGTGTAAGCATGTACTCATCAGCTAACACTGCAGCTCTAGCCAAGGTATTTACCTTCTGTTCATTTAAGTACACGACTAGCCGTTCTGGGAGACTCTTCTTGAACTCCTCCAACAGAACAAGCTCTCGAAGGGAACCAAATTCCGTTGCACTACAGGAAGCACACCACCGGTCAAACAAACTTCCTTTCTCTCTAGCAAACTCAACATAGGTCTGATTAGAGCTCTTTTTATGGCCTCTAAACTTCTGTCTATATGCCTCTGGAACTAACTCATATGCTTTGAGGATAGCATTTTTCACAGTGTCATAATCCAAACTATCCTCCAATGGAAGTGTAGCAACCACTTCTTGTGCTTTACCACTGATTTTACACTGTAGCAGTAGTGACCAGAATTCAGACGGCCATTGCAAAGTTAAGGCTATACGTTCAAAAGTTGCAAAGTAAGAATCTACTTCAGCCTCATGAAAATTCGGCACCAATGAAATAGATTTTGTAACATCAAATGAAGTAGAGGGTACACTAGTGGAGGAAGACGTACCTGTAACCTCTGCTGGAGAAACAGACACACTCCTTTTAGTCTGAGCCTCAAGCTCTAACTGGCGCAACCGTACCGCTTTGTCAGCCTCAATTTCCAACCTTCTCATCTCAAGCTGGAATTGTCTGTGTTGCTCTCTCTCCTGAGCCTCTAGCCGCAGTCGGGCAATGCGTACCTTGAGTCGAGCTTCAATTCTGGACCCGGCACTACTGTCGAGGGAAAGAGGGTCAAAACGAGGGAGAGTAACCGGTGTCTTTGCTCCACCACCAACCTCATCATCCCCTTTAACTTCCACCGGACTGCCAGCATTTTCAGGGAGCTCAATAGCAACAGACTCAAACTGCATTGGCAACACAAGTATTTTTAATTCCACCAGTTTACCAAGAACTAAAGCTTTTAACTCCTTCTTTACAATTTTCCTATCATGGGCAATGCCAAAATAATCTGCTACTTGCACCAACTCATCTTTTCTACATTGATCCAATTGTTCAAGGGAGGGATTGACCACAAACTGCTGAAGATCAAACTGGGCAGCCATGATGACTAACGAGAGTAACTGGCCTCAGCTGCACGCCCTGACACACTGAACTCTCTCCAATCACGACACGGCTTACCTTAACTTTTTTTTGTGCGATAGAATAACTTGGACCTGGGTCGGTATTATCCCAGACTTAGCCAAGAATATCCCGGACGAGCCCCCAATAATGTTACAACCCGGCTCTGGTAGGGGTGGTGGAAGTAACATTAAACCCAGATGGTAAAAGGTTTTTAGTTAAGTTTATTGCCGTGACAATGAGATTAAAGTCAAAACGTTCGTAACAAAAGGCGCAGCAATAAAGCTGGACGCTGGGGCGTTGAATAAATCAAAGAAATTAGTAAAACAAAATGAAGCTAACAAATAGACCAAGTCCTTTTTGGAAATAAAAACTCAAACAAAAGGCTATCTCCCTAACCAAACACAAAACACATCAGGAGACAACACCCCAAACCTATATGTGACTAAACAAAGGAATATCCTAACCAGAGTGAACCCAAAATACGTGTAGTGCAGTCCAGCATGCACAAATTCACAATCACGAGCAAAGGCAACAAACAATCAGACCATTGTCCTCCGTGACAGGTGGAAATGCTCCTTTATGTGAGGGCCCAGCGCAGTCTTTAAATAGGACTCCCGACCAATCAGTCCATCCAGGGGAGTGGCGACGAAACGTACCACACCTGAGTGTGGGCGGCTCCCTGAAGATGGCAGGGGCCATAACAGTCATCCTGCTTAATGTCAAGTTGTCACTACAAAGACGTCCCAAACATATTTAATGTCAACTTGTCATGACCAAGACAACTTCTGGTAATGTCACTTTGATTAATGTCAAATTGTCATAATCAAGACAGCCCAAGCAATGTCAACTTGTCATAACAAAAACCGAATGACACTTAATGACAGAGGTCATAAAAGTTTATGACATGTTTATAAAGTTTATGACACTTGTATGACAGTGTCATGTTATAGTTATGACAGTATCATGTCACTCTTATGTAGACACTGTCAAGTAAAGTGTTACCGAACTGTCTAACTAGCCATTTTGTATGGGCTGAAACTGCATGGACATATTGATGGGAAGATTGGTCCGCACTTATTATATGGTCACGGTTTGTCTTTAAGGTGATGGAAAATGATGGTCTTTCTATTACATTTAAATACCAAACATGGTATCGCAGTTAAAGAATATTATGTGAAAAATATTTTCTAATATGGATATAAAGATAAAAAAACAAAAATAGTGCTGTTGTTTTCCAACACATTAATACATTTAGAGAATCAAATTCTGCTTAGGACACAAAAATGAGTCGGGCCTGCCTGACATACATGCAATGATCTATTTTGGATCTCACAAGGAACAAACAGTGGGTTGCCAAGTCATGAAATTCTTTGCACTATGACTCCTCACTTGGAAGAAATCAAAGCTTGACTTGGAATCTTGGAGCAGAAAAGGGTCTCCACTCCACTTTTGATGACACTCCAGCTTCTATCCCTGGGCTTTTCTGTGAGGGGCACTTAAACAGAATTCACTTTAGGGGGGTGCCACTTATATATCCTTCCTAAGGGAATATATGGTGACCTGAAACATGTACATGTCACATAGCAGAAAAGGAACCAGCACGGCCAGTTCAGAGTCACAAGGGTCAAAGGAACGGAATAGATAACCCTTTAATGACAGTGGTGACAGATTTTCAGTCAAATGACATTTAAATCTGATGAGCATCTCCAGGTCACCAGGAAAAAACTAGATGTGTGCACCGGTTGTCCCGGTAAAAAGGCATAAATGTGTTAAGATCTTTAATACGCCCAGGACCCTTAAATCAAGCTTCTCTAACAGATGTCACCTCCTATCAAATGTAGCAGCTGGATGAAGTTCATTCTGACTTGTGTGGAAATTATTTTGGGCCTGATCTTAGACAGGTTGCCAACTGTTTTCACATCCATATACGGAGTAATATAATGGGATGTTGAACTTATATAGATATATCTCATCTTCTTTAATTTTATTATAGTAATAGGAGATGTGCCGATGTCCTGTAACTTTAGGCCACAAACATTTTCATGCCTGGTGCAAGCTCCAGGTATGTGACATGACCCTATAAGAACCTTAATGTGATTCAATCCCTATTAATACATTTTTTTTTTTTTTTTTTTTAAATTGATTTGATTTTGATTTGATATAACACAACTATAAAGTATAATTGTTAAGGTATGCTTTAAATGTTATTGACTTGCAAACATTCTTGACAGTTTTGCTGAATGTGATATTAGTGATATTATTAATAACTCTTCCACTAAGAATTTGTTATTCTCAGCATTAGTACAGCATCTAAATTTATATTTGGCGTGTAAATTTAATGAATATGTGTTGGCGACTCTGATGTTAGTGTCATTTCAAAGGTGAACTTTATTTAATTTCAGAGATTTCAAACTTGCAAGTGTCCTGTAACTGAATACCAAAAGAAATTGGGAGACTTTCCATAAACCAACTTCCTAAGCTGCCCAAAATGTTAAAAAACAAAAAATAATAAAAAATGATTGATGTCCATGACATGTTGAAACCTTGATGTCTCTTAAATCAGTAATTATCGTTATTAGAGTCGTAAACATACCATATTCTGTACTTTCCATGAATGAATGAAATTTCCCATCACTTCTGTTTGGCAGTGGTGCAACATATTTTAAAGTAGAAAGCTTGTTAACACTTCAGGAGAGTCTAAGGCAGCAATACATACATAAGCAACTACGTATTTTTCTCATAATAATGATATGTTTTTAGAAACATGTCTGGGATACATATCTGCTGTTTCTTCTGTTCTGCAATTTCTGTTTTGCTAGAGCAGAGATACTTTAAAGTGTTACTCAGTGTTGTTTAGCTTCTTCCAGTAAGTCCCTGTTAATAAGCATGGTGCAAACAATTTATTTTTAATTTTAATACCTACATTTATGGTCACAGTAATGTTTTCCATCAAATCACATTATTTGTTACAACCTCATAATTCATTCTGTATCTCTTTTTTATTTTAGTCACAAAGAATTATGCCTCACACTTACATAAACATCATCAACAGGATGTGGGACATGACCAAACTGGGTGAGTGGCTGCTGCTGACCAGGCACTCCCACCATCTATAAAGGAGGCAGCTCTCGACTTCTCCATGAACTGAAGGAACCCAACACAGGTAAGTGCATCACTCTCTCTTCGGTGGGACCTCTTATTTAACAAAGTTAATGTTTGTATTCCTTACAACTTATACGTATTGTCTACAATGTCTTTGACAAAATATTCTTCACATGCATGTCATTAAGGTGAAATTATTATTATGAAAGTTTTTTCTGACACACTTTTACAATTGTGTAGTAAAGTAATTTCTATTAAATAATTTTTGCTGAATTACAGGATAATGTACTATCTATGTAGCTCATCAATAATATACGGAGTTATAAATTGTAAATTATACAGATTATCTTTCAGTAAAAGGCCAATTATATCTCTGGTTGTATGATGATGAAATTATATGATTCTGATTAATACCCTTCAAATTCTTTGCTTTAGTTTGGAGCCATTCTCACATTAATCTAATATCAGCGACTGACATTAAAAGTTAACAAACAAATTATCTTTTGACAGCATTTTTTGTCTTTCTTATTAATTTTTCCCTTTCACAACAAAACAGTGGTTACATAATATGTTTTTTGTTTTTTTTTCACAGCATCTTGAGACTCTAAAAGAAACTTCAGCCCTCCTAAAATTTGAAAACAAGCTGAGGTAAAATGTCACTACGAATGTATCATGTGTTTTTCATGGCTCATCATGGATACAAAGCAATGACTATGGCAAGTTTATCTGGTAACTCTATTCTGGATTCTTCTGGATTGTTTCAGTCTCGACTAAAGTGCCATCATGAGCACAGATGCAGAGATGGAGGCCTATGGCCCGGCGGCCGTTTACCTCCGGAAGACAGAGAGAGAGAGGATTGAGGCACAAAACACTCCTTTTGATGCCAAAACCGCCTTCTTTGTAGTTGATCCTGATGAGATGTATCTCAAGGGTAAACTGGTGAAGAAAGAGGGTGGCAAAGCCACCGTGGAGACTGATACTGGAAAGGTGCGATTCATTATTCTTAACTTTCGTAATGTAAACATTTAGTTAATTTCAAGAACTTGTGAGTAGTTTCCATGGATATTTATGTAATATGTATTGGTAAGCATTCAGTCAATGATTTGTTCCTCAACAAACTATTCAATGAACTTAACAATGAACTTCTTTTTCAGACTGTAACAGTAAAAGAAGAAGACATCCATGCCAGGAACCCTCCAAAGTTTGATAAAATTGAGGACATGGCCATGATGACCCACCTCAATGAGCCTTGTGTGTTGTATAACCTCAAAGAGCGTTATGCTTCATGGATGATCTACGTGAGTTTCCCATAGAATTACCATACAGATCACCAAACAAAAATTTGTAGTGCTTTCATTACTCTACAATCTGAAAAAAGTAACGGCAGATATCGAATGTGGACATGGTGATATTGATCAGGAATTTGCTTCTCTTTACAGACCTACTCCGGCCTTTTCTGTGTTGTTGTGAATCCCTACAAGTGGCTTCCTGTGTATGATGCTGTAGTTGTTGAGGCATACAGAGGCAAGAAGAGGATTGAGGCTCCACCCCACATCTTCTCCATCTCTGACAATGCCTATCAGTTCATGCTCACTGGTAAGTTCAAAGTTACAAGAAGAAGAAGAAGACAAAATTACCTGAAATAGAAGATTACTGAAGGAACAATGAATATAAGATTCATCTGAAGCATGTATGTTTGTATTTTAGATCGTGAGAACCAGTCTGTCCTGATTACGTAAGTTTTACACAAAAAGATGTTCTAAATCTTTAGAAACATTATGATAATGCAGCTGAAACTTGACAATGTGTCTCTTATAACCCAGTGGAGAATCTGGTGCAGGAAAGACTGTCAACACCAAACGTGTCATCCAGTACTTTGCAACAATTGCAGCTCTTGGAGCCAAGAAAACCGAGCAAACCGCTGGCAAAATAAAGGTAAATTTAGTTGATTAACAAGAAACAGTTTGTTCTCATGGAAGTTTACATGAATGTACCAAGTACATGTAACCACAATTTCCTCTTACAGGGTTCCCTCGAGGACCAAATCGTAGCAGCCAACCCTCTGCTGGAGGCCTACGGTAACGCCAAGACTGTGAGGAATGACAATTCCTCCCGTTTTGTAAGTGATCACATTAAGGAAATACTCTGAGACTTTTTTACTTGTTATCATGTAAGGTGCTAACAAGGATCTTACTGTCTAGGGTAAATTCATCAGGATCCACTTTGGTTCCTCTGGAAAGCTAGCTTCAGCTGATATTGAAACATGTGAGTTTTAATTATTTACCTTTTGTAGCTGTAGCTATTAGCAGTGTACAAATGTAGTGTCCTCCATTGTTTGATCTATGTTCTTTCAATCTCAAATATATCGATAGATCTGCTGGAGAAGTCTCGTGTCACCTTCCAGTTGTCTGCTGAGAGGAGCTACCATATCTTCTATCAGCTGATGACAGGCCACAAGCCTGAGCTTCTGGGTATGTTACTGTCACTGGAAACATGAATGAAATAAGTTGGAATAATATCAACAGAAAATCTCATGAATTTAATTTCTGCTCTTCCAGAGGCTCTTCTGATCACCACCAACCCCTACGACTATCCAATGATCAGTCAGGGTGAAATCACTGTCAAGAGCATCAATGATGTTGAGGAGTTCATTGCAACAGATGTAAAGAGCCAATTTGTGTTTCTTCTGATAATATATCAATAATAATCCAAATCAAAGAAGTTTATCATATGTATTGATTTTTTCATTTTATTTGGAATGTAGACTGCAATTGATATCTTGGGCTTCACTGCTGAGGAGAAATTGGGCATCTACAAGCTGACTGGAGCTGTGATGCATCATGGCAACATGAAATTCAAGCAGAAGCAGCGTGAGGAGCAGGCTGAGCCTGATGGCACTGAGGGTACTTAAAAAATAATACCATTCTCTTCATACAAGTGTAGTACTGTGGTTAATAATGTCGTATTTAGTAAGTATTCAATTTTTTTTCCATCAGTGGCTGATAAAATCGCCTACCTCCTGGGTCTGAACTCAGCTGATATGTTGAAAGCTCTGTGCTACCCAAGAGTCAAAGTTGGAAATGAGATGGTCACCAAAGGTCAGACTGTCCCACAGGTAATGAAAAGACAATTTCATGTTTCAGAAAAAAAAGCATTTTTACATCGTCATGTTATTTGGAAGATCAAGTCATAAAGTCTACTCCTTTAGGTCAACAATGCTGTCAGTGCTCTGTGCAAGTCTATCTATGAGAAAATGTTCTTGTGGATGGTCATCCGTATCAATGAGATGTTGGACACAAAGCAGGCCAGACAGTTCTTCATTGGAGTGCTGGATATTGCTGGATTTGAGATCTTTGACGTGAGTAGCTGAAAAATAACAGTATCAATATAATGTTCGCCACAGTTTTTTCATGAAATGTAATACCTTACTATAATTACAGTTCAACAGCTTGGAGCAGCTCTGCATCAACTTCACAAATGAGAAACTGCAACAGTTCTTCAACCACCACATGTTTGTCCTGGAGCAAGAGGAGTACAAGAAAGAAGGCATTGAATGGGAGTTCATTGACTTTGGCATGGACTTGGCTGCCTGCATTGAGCTTATTGAGAAGGTAAGACCAATCTGTCATGTGGAGAATGAACTATGTGTTCATTGATTCCAAAATGATTAAATCTTTAAAATATGACAAATTTTCTTTCAGCCAATGGGCATTTTCTCCATCCTTGAAGAGGAGTGCATGTTCCCCAAGGCCTCTGACACAACTTTCAAGAACAAGCTGCATGACCAGCATCTTGGCAAGACGAAGGCCTTTGAGAAGCCAAAGCCTGGAAAGGGCAAGGCTGAGGCTCACTTCTCCCTGGTTCACTATGCTGGTACAGTAGACTACAACATCAATGGCTGGCTGGACAAGAACAAGGACCCACTGAATGACTCAGTTGTTCAGCTCTACCAGAAGTCTTCAAACAAACTACTGGCCTTCCTATATGTCACCAAAGGTGCAGCTGATGGTAAGAAATAACAATGACCCGAGTTGGTACAAAATATTGACAAATAAAAAAACGAAAAAAAAAAAACTTTAGGGCTATAGAGAACCAATTCAATGCAGTGAACAAGTATGAAAGTGTGTCAGTGAAAAGAGTACAAGGAAGTTGATTGAAGACTGCTTTGTGATAATACATTGATGCACCAACACAAAAAATACACCTGAAAAACACTCATTGCAATTCATTGTTTTTGAAAACAGAGGCTGCTGGCGGTGGAAAGAAGGGTGGTAAGAAGAAGGGTGGTTCCTTCCAGACAGTGTCTGCTCTTTTCAGAGTGTGTATAGTATAGTGTCATATTTTTGGAAAAAACTTCAACACCTCATGTAATAAAATGTTGACCTATTATGTAATGATGTGTATCCATAGGAGAACTTGGGCAAGCTGATGACCAACCTAAGGAGCACTCATCCTCACTTTGTCCGTTGCCTGATTCCCAATGAATCAAAGACCCCAGGTGAGAAATTTGCAGTCTCACTATTGACACTGATTGTTACACAGTAATATGAGTAATATTTTCACCAATATGAATTTACATCCCTCAGGTCTTATGGAGAATTTCTTGGTCATCCACCAGCTGAGGTGTAACGGTGTGCTGGAGGGTATCAGAATCTGCAGAAAGGGCTTCCCCAGCAGAATCCTCTATGGTGACTTCAAGCAGAGGTGACTGTATTTTTCAAGCTAATGTGATGGTACAGATTGGATAAAAAAAATCTCACCAATAACATACCTTTTCTTCCAGATACAAAGTATTGAATGCCAGTGTCATCCCTGAGGGACAGTTCATTGACAACAAGAAAGCTTCAGAGAAGCTGCTTGGCTCCATTGACATTGACCACACACAATACAAGCTCGGACACACAAAGGTGTATTTAATGGGATAGTGGCAATAGATTATGTTATAAATTCTTTATATCCAATAGTTTTAATCTTATTCCTTATCTTGATAACAATAGGTGTTCTTCAAAGCTGGTCTTCTGGGTACCCTTGAGGAGATGAGAGATGAAAAACTGGCTACACTGGTGACCATGACTCAGGCTCTCTGCAGAGGATATGTCATGAGGAAGGAGTTTGTTAAGATGATGGAGAGAAGGTAGGACTACAATGAAATATACACAACTGACCTGTTTCAAATCCCCTTTCTTATGACAAAAATCCCATTGTACTAATAATAACATCTAATTTATTTTGTATTTTAGAGAAGCTATTTACAGCATTCAGTACAACATCCGTTCATTCATGAATGTGAAGAACTGGCCATGGATGAATCTGTACTTCAAGGTCAAGCCTCTTCTAAAGAGCGCTGAGACTGAGAAGGAGTTGCAGCAGATGAAGGAGAACTATGACAAGATGAAGACGGACCTGGCTGCTGCTCTGGCCAAGAAGAAAGAACTGGAGGAGAAGATGGTTTCCCTGGTACAGGAGAAGAATGACCTGCAGCTCCAAGTGACTGCTGTAAGTAGGACATATACTATCAAACATAGTATACCCAATCTATACTTTTATACTTACAGAATACAAAGTATGTTATTGTTTATTGTTTCTTTTACATGTACTCTAGGAAGTTGAGAATCTCTCCGATGCAGAGGAAAGGTGTGAGGGACTCATTAAGAGCAAGATCCAGCTCGAGGCAAAACTCAAAGAGACCTCTGAGAGACTGGAGGATGAAGAGGAGGTCAATGCTGAGCTGACTGCCAAGAAGAGGAAGTTGGAGGATGAATGCTCTGAGCTGAAAAAGGACATTGATGACTTGGAGCTCACCTTGGCTAAAGTAGAGAAGGAGAAACATGCCACAGAAAACAAGGTTTCATTCATTTAAATCTACAGAACCTGGAATTGAATCCTTTCTTCATTTCTCGTTTGTTTTTTATGTAAAGTTGTTATGGGACATTAAAATGTTCCTCTTTTGACAATGTTAGGTGAAAAACCTGACAGAGGAGATGGCATCTCAAGATGAGAGCATTGCAAAGTTGACCAAGGAGAAGAAAGCCCTCCAAGAGGCCCATCAGCAAACACTGGATGATCTCCAGGCAGAGGAAGACAAAGTCAACACTCTGACCAAGGCCAAGACAAAGCTGGAACAGCAAGTGGACGATGTAAGAAAACAACAGTTCTGACTTGACACATTTGCACCATGAATGCAATATTTCTCAACAGTCTTTCTTTTAAGAATAACAAATCAACTTTCTTTTAAATTGGTATTTTTTAGCTTGAGGGCTCATTGGAACAAGAGAAGAAGCTCCGCATGGACCTTGAGAGAGCCAAGAGGAAGCTTGAGGGAGATCTGAAACTGTCCCAGGAATCCATAATGGATCTGGAAAATGACAAGCAGCAATCAGATGAGAAAATCAAGAAGTATGATTTTTTATTTTTTATTTTTTTTATTTTTTAGATTATTTTTAGTGCTACATTTTTGGAATTACATGAATGTCACAAAATGAATAATCTTTCATGGTTCTGTTTTTCCAGGAAGGACTTTGAGATCAGCCAGCTCCTCAGCAAGATTGAAGATGAACAGTCTCTTGGTGCTCAGCTTCAGAAGAAGATCAAGGAACTCCAGGTAACATAGTTTACACCAATATTAAACTCACAGAATATCAAACAACACTTTACACTCTGTAAACCTTCTTGATGTTGCTGACACCAATTCAAGGCTCGTATTGAGGAGCTGGAAGAGGAGATTGAGGCTGAGAGAGCTGCTCGGGCAAAGGTAGAGAAGCAGAGAGCTGACCTCTCCAGGGAGCTTGAGGAGATCAGTGAGAGGCTTGAGGAAGCTGGTGGAGCAACAGCAGCTCAGATTGAGATGAACAAGAAGCGTGAGGCTGAGTTTCAGAAGCTGCGTCGTGACCTTGAGGAGTCAACCCTGCAGCATGAAGCTACTGCAGCAGCTCTCCGCAAGAAGCAGGCCGACAGCGTTGCAGAACTGGGAGAGCAGATCGACAACCTCCAGCGTGTTAAGCAGAAGCTGGAGAAGGAGAAGAGTGAATACAAGATGGAGATTGATGACCTCTCCAGCAACATGGAGGCTGTTGCCAAAGCAAAGGTGAGTGGTTGGTTTGTCTTCCATTACAAAACAAGACAGTAGTTGTAAATTTGCAGACATGCATAAGATAAATTACTTTTTGTTTGTGTAGGGCAACTTGGAGAAAATGTGCAGAACTGTTGAGGACCAACTGAGTGAACTCAAAGCCAAAAATGATGAGAATGTTCGCCAGCTGAATGACATTAATGCACAGAGGGCAAGACTTCAGACAGAGAATGGTAAGTGACTTGTATTTAAAATTACTAATGAAAACCAATAATCATCATTTTGACAGACATCATATTTAAACATTAATATTCAGGTGAGTATTCCCGCCAGCTTGAGGAGAAAGAAGCTCTTGTTTCTCAGCTGACCAGAGGCAAGCAGGCCTTCACTCAGCAAATAGAGGAGCTTAAGAGGCACATTGAGGAGGAAGTGAAGGTACCCTTTTCCTATACATCATGTTATTATGTTATATCAGTGTCTGGTTTGAGGAAACCCAGTCTTTTACTTCTTATCGGTAAGTTAAAAATGTTATGTCATGTTCAACAGGCCAAGAATGCCCTGGCTCATGCTGTTCAGTCAGCCCGCCATGACTGTGATCTGCTCAGAGAGCAGTTTGAGGAGGAGCAGGAAGCCAAGGCTGAGCTGCAGAGAGGAATGTCCAAGGCCAACAGTGAAGTGGCTCAGTGGAGGAGTAAATATGAGACTGATGCTATCCAGCGCACTGAGGAACTGGAGGATTCCAAGTACATCACCACCACTTCATTGTTTAAATGAGTTTTAATTAAACTGTTTGTGTTTTAACCAATGAAAAATTCTTCCTCACAGGAAAAAGCTTGCCCAGCGCCTGCAGGATGCTGAGGAATCCATTGAGGCTGTGAACTCCAAGTGTGCCTCTTTGGAGAAGACCAAGCAGAGACTGCAGGGTGAAGTGGAGGATCTCATGATTGATGTGGAGAGAGCTAATGCTCTGGCTGCCAACCTGGACAAGAAGCAGAGGAACTTTGATAAGGTAACAGGAAATAAAGACTGCACTCATTTCAGGAGAAACCTAAATTGATCTCAGTAACCAATCATTGGCACTCATCTATCTATTTCTAGGTCCTGGCAGAATGGAAGCAAAAGTATGAGGAGGGCCAGGCAGAGCTGGAAGGAGCTCAAAAGGAGGCTCGCTCTCTTAGCACAGAGCTGTTCAAGATAAAGAACTCCTATGAGGAGTCTCTGGATCATTTGGAGACCATGAAGAGAGAGAACAAGAACCTGCAGCGTATGCTATTCTCAGTAAAATTAAAATAGTTTCAAGCCTGGGTTATTATGTGACCTTTACAGTAGAAGTTAATTATCAGGCTTCACCGTATGGGAAAGTTGATAACCACATCTTCATTTGTTCTGTAGAGGAGATCTCTGACCTGACTGAACAGATTGGTGAGACTGGAAAGAGTATTCATGAACTGGAGAAAGCCAAGAAGACTGTGGAGACTGAGAAGACTGAAATCCAATCTGCTCTGGAGGAAGCTGAAGTAAAATCTTGAGAAACACTTGATAAATTATACATATGATTGAATACAAGACCATATGTGTAATCCAGTATTGTGTTTTATTAAAAGGTAACTTTTGGCATGTGTGTGACTATTTAAGGGCACTCTGGAGCACGAGGAGGCCAAGATTCTCCGTGTTCAGCTTGAGCTCAACCAGGTCAAAGGAGAGGTTGACAGGAAACTGGCAGAGAAAGACGAGGAGATGGAGCAGATCAAGAGGAACAGCCAGAGGGTGATTGACTCCATGCAGAGCACTCTTGATGCTGAAGTCAGGAGCAGGAATGATGCCCTGAGAGTCAAGAAGAAGATGGAGGGAGACCTGAATGAGATGGAGATTCAGCTGAGCCATGCTAACAGGCAGGCTGCTGAGGCCCAGAAACAACTGAGGAATGTCCAGGGACAGCTCAAGGTAAGCTTTGAGAGTCATGTAGCTAAATTAAGTAAGAAGTATTATAGAAGATTTACTGTTTTGTTTTCTTCTGCCATTAGGATGCCCAACTGCACCTTGATGATGCTGTTAGAGGACAAGAGGACATGAAGGAGCAGGTTGCCATGGTGGAGCGTAGAAATGGTCTGATGGTGGCTGAGATTGAGGAGCTGAGAGCTGCTCTGGAGCAGACAGAGAGAGCACGCAAAGTGGCTGAGCAGGAGTTGGTTGATGCTAGTGAGCGTGTTGGATTGCTTCATTCTCAGGTTTGTTTTGAGTGATTCAAAAATGTCTCAAATGCCTATCAAGCTAATTGATTTTTCTTCTCCCTAACAAATATATATCAAATGAATTGTGATTTGTTCAACGGTTTTCAATTTCCAGAACACCAGTCTTCTGAACACCAAGAAGAAGCTGGAGTCTGACCTTGTCCAGGTTCAGGGTGAGGTGGATGATGCTGTTCAGGAAGCAAGAAACGCTGAGGAGAAAGCCAAGAAGGCCATCACTGATGTGAGTTTTGGATAATGGGAATGCTTCATGCCAAGACTTTTAATATTTTCATCACTTGTACATTGCCTATTATTTTAGGCTGCCATGATGGCTGAGGAGCTGAAGAAGGAGCAGGACACCAGCTCTCACCTGGAGAGGATGAAGAAGAACCTGGAGGTCACAGTCAAGGACCTGCAGCACCGTCTGGATGAAGCTGAGAGCCTCGCCATGAAGGGTGGCAAGAAGCAGCTCCAGAAACTGGAGTCCAGGGTATGCACCATATACAGAACTCTTTTTATGATACGAGTTTGATTATTCACCTTTCTCACTTATAAATCGTATTGGTCACTTTGTTACAGGTGCGTGAACTGGAGGCTGAAGTTGAAAATGAGCAGAGACGTGGAGCTGATGCTGTTAAAGGAGTCCGCAAATATGAGAGGAGAGTGAAGGAGCTCACCTACCAGGTAATTACTAATTTACCTAAAACATATCAGACTTTTTTTCTGTCTCTGTACTACAAGTTTGTAATTTTCTTAGACTGAGGAAGACAAGAAGAATGTGAATAGACTTCAGGATCTGGTGGACAAGCTGCAGCTCAAAGTCAAGGCTTACAAGAGACAGGCTGAGGAGGCTGTAAGTGAAATGTTTTGTGATCTTAAGTATGGAAAGGTAGAACAAATCAATATAACCTTTCATGTAATTAAAATACATGTGAACCCTCTGCAGGAGGAGCAGGCCAACACTCACTTGTCCAGACTGAGAAAGGTGCAGCATGAGCTGGAGGAAGCTCAGGAACGTGCTGACATCTCTGAGTCCCAGGTCAACAAGCTGAGAGTCAAGAGCCGTGATGCTGGAAAGGTAACTTAGCCTATGTGACCATGTTACACAAATCTGACCTTAGTGCAATGGGGTTCTTCATATAATTCACCTTAACTAATCTGCATTGTAGTTGTGGATATGTGAAAGGATAAATAGAAAAATAAGAACATAGATAAATATTGGTGATATGTGTTGAGTAACTTTATTTTCTGTCATATTCTTGCAGTCTGACAGTGCTGAATAAGAGACGGCCTCTGGGAACCTTTCAACAGAGTTCATAAAATATGAACTAATTGTTGTATTGTCTTCTCATCTGTTAATTAAATAAACTGCTTTTTATCTATTATTTATTCAGTTTTATTTTCTTTAAAAGTCAAATTTCAAAACACAATGTACACCACATTAATCCGGTAATGCTGGGTGGAAAAGATAAACCTTGACATACCCCACAAGCGCCACATAAAAGGCAAAATATTTGTGTAAGAACAACAATCATTTTCATCTATATATTTTTCATGGTGTTGAATGAACACACTTCAAATCAAGTCACTGTACCAACACAAAAATCGTTCCCATACAGCAACACTTAAAATGAAAAACAATTGACAGGTTTAATTTTATTACCAAGCTTTAATGGATATATCCAACAACAAGTATCATTAAAACATCACATGCACTGGCTGGATTATTATTATTAATTTTTTTCTTATTCAGTGTGCCGGCAAAGTGTGATCAAGACAATAATCACCTTAAACAAATCTAAAGTGTTAATACAATGATGCTCAAACAATTGTAAAAATACTGACTCCTTAGCAGTTTTACATTTTACAAGAGTTTATGAAGGAATAATAACCATTTTTTTTTTTTTTGGCATTCTGGCAGTAATCTTATGTATCATTATTGAAAGTCAAGCATGCCACACTACTTCTCCTTTAAAGCAATGCATGATCAGAGCCGTCTGCAAGCATGAACTGTATAGAAGAAATATAGGAAGACATACAAACATACTTTCACTGTTACTGCAGCAAGGAAACTAAGCCAAACCACTTGTAGATCACCCAAAGGCTTCTTCAAACACTTACTGTACGAGCGATTCGTTATAAATTAATTTCCTATAAACAACATTGCATCTGCCTTTGAGTAAAGCAATCCATGTGGCTGTCGCTAAGACAGAAGGCAAACATTACTGACGTGGTCAACTACACAAGAATATGGACCACCTTTTATATCCTGCAGAAGCCTCTGTCATCTATTCATGTTTACTGCCACATGATGCCACACTCACTGCCACATGATGCTAATTCCTTTCTATTTTTGATCATGCCACCCAACCTTACCCCAAGTGAAATCGTAGGTGGCCATCAAATAAATTATACAGGCCTCTTATAAAACCTGATATCTCCCCCACAGCACGTCTCATGCCCATATTGGAAGTGAAATAGAAGCACTAGATGTGCTACTTCTATTGATGCTAACCAGCAGTCAGTACAGTTTGTATTTTGCAGTGTGCAGTAAAAAGTGTGTAGCAGAATGGTAGACAAGCCTCTAGTAGTAAGAATAATATTAAATAGTTGATACTGGCTTTGATAGAAAGATGATCACAAAGTGGATTGCAGTTTGTTGCATATGGGACTGTGTAGCCACATACAAAGAACTGGACCACAGTGCTAGAGAAGAAGGTGACATCATCATTCACTGCATGTCCGTTGCTTACCTGGGGAACACATAGCAACCAGATGCGCAATGGGAAGAAGGCTAGGGGTTTAATGTGTACTTGGGAAACCAGGGGATGCTAGGAGATACTGGGAGATCCCTTGGGATGCACTAGGAAATACACGGGAACAGGTGGGAAAATATGGGACAAACAGGACATATTGACATAAATCAGTTGGGAAGTCTGGGGTTTGGATCAACCAGAAGTGGAGATAGAAATCAAGGCAGGCCTTCAATGACCACCAACACTATTCAAAACATCTCTTTATAGATCGTTATGACACCACTACTATAACCATCAACAACATACAGACACACAATAACACAGGACGTTTTGAATTCCATTGAAATGGCAAATATATGTATAAAAGATGTAAATATAATTCATTTTATTCTCCAGAACTTAAAAAATACAACTTAGAGTTCTCCTCAGAGCCTGTCAACCAAGGGTAGTGCTCATAGTCATTGTGCTGATAGTTTAACCGGCTGGGTCACGCTAGCTAGCTCTGGGATTAGGCGGACTTTCCTCACAATATCCAGTTTTTCCTTCAGATTCCACTTTCTAAGAATATCTGCGACCAAAGCCTAGCCTCTCCTCCTTCCACCACTGTGGGCTCAACAATTACGCTGCCAAGATGCCAAGATGTTAACGGGGACGATTTGCTTGTGAAGCTCAAAACAGATGAACATGAACCGTTAACTTGGCTTAAACAGAGCGGCTGTCTAACGCTCCAATCAGAGGACATGAAAATGCAGATGCTACCATAGGCCACAGAGAAGGCCTAAGAATATGAACTTGAAATGTGACTGGTTAAAGGACAACCACAACCACAAATATGCAGAAGATGGTGGATTTGATGCCTAGCCTCATCCTGTCTATAGTGACATGACATATGTTATTGAAATACACAAAAAGAAATCAAAAAATTAAACGTGGGGTATGGTATTGACGTCATGTCTTAATATATCCTTCTCTCAATGCCAAAAACCAGGCACTCATCCCTTTTGCTGGATATATTTTGAGCATAGTAATTTCCCGTGATCCGGTGGTAGGATAGCAAATGATATGTCCCTTAAACTTGGAAATGAAAGTTGATGCTGGATGTGATCCCAGACTATACTTTCATTAAATCATCTGTTGGTCAGTCACTCAGTTAAAATTAAAATTAAAACTGAATCCTGCCTTTCTTCTTTACCTAGTGGCATTTGTGAGGATCATTTTTGAGGAGAATGCATGCGGTGTTAAATGATCTGAGTTGGCAATTCTAATTAAACCCCGTTCCCGAGAGATACATAACACTTGTCCTGTGTTGATGGAAAGTCCATCAGCCTGAATCTTATTTCAGCATCATGGGAACCTCCTGTGTAACTATACACCAGTAGCATTTTAAAAGCATCACTGGCAGTGACATTAAACTCAACGTATAATCCACAAACAATGCAACTCTGGAAATTAGGTGTGTATTCAGTATGTACTGTACCTTGCAGCACAGTCACATGGCAAGGGTCTGATGACAGGCCAAATTAGAAGAAGTGCAGATTAATCTTGGTGTTGTTAAAATGGATCCTGATATATATTGTAAACTGTTTAAAAGTAAACTGTGTTTTTATGTCTGTTTATTGTCACAATAAAAGAGCATGATATCCATCCCATGAAAGCTCCAAGTTTTGTTAAGACTGAGGACATGCTCATGTTGACCCACCTCAACGAGCAATCTGTGCTGTATAACCTCAAAGAGCGGTATGCTTGATAAATGACCTATATAGATGTTCATTTTGCTTGAATGTTATGCAACTATCATAATTGTCCTCATCTTCCTCGGGATCTGCATACGTAAAGATATGATATATTCTCTGATGAAAACAGAACTTATGGGAAGCATGTATGTTTGTATTTTAGTTTGTGAGAACCAGTCTGTCCTGATTAGTATTACACAAACTCTCTCTTGGCCAGTGTGGAATGACTATTCCCTCACTGTGGTGTTTATTCATTTTGACCTGTGGTCTGCCATCAGCATAATAAAACGTGTAATCTAATCTGCAAAATGATTCCAAACTTTACTTTCATATTTGCTTTTAACATAAATTACTAAATAATCCCTTGTCTCTGAAACTGAACGGTTAACATTTTTTCAGTGCCTGTTATTTATAGTTTTATCCGAGTTAGCAAATCTTCTTTCATTACATCTCCAGGAGGCACAGAGCACCCCTCCAACATCATGCTGGAAGGATCAGCAGTGTGAAATTAGTATCAGATATCTGAGACACGCATACTCTCCAAATATAACCCAGTGACATTCTGATGCTTCTCCAGCATTGAGACTCCTCAGTGCTGGCTGTGATAAAAAAATCCATGACTGCCTACCGTAAATTATGTCAAAGGAAACCTCTGATACATCTTGTATTTATTGGAACAAACCCTTCACAAATCATCCTGTGCAGCTATGTAGTATTAACACACGTAGTAAATGTTCGTGAATCAAGAATGTGTAAATGAAATGAGCATTCAAAAACTAAGTATCTTATTTATATATTAAACAGATATATTTAAATCACTTTAAATTATAATTTGGGACTATAATATGTATATTTTCCATTTAACTACTTTCCATTCTGTGTTATTTGTTTATAGACTGGCACAAACATACATAAACATAAACATACATATGTCACAGATACACATATCTGACTAAAGTGTACATGTGGAATCTTATGATATAAACCGATGATGTTACAAGACAGTTTGAAAATGTAACAGGAAACATAGGCAGGTTGAAAAATTGTTCATTCAGGTAGGAGTGGATAACTGCAGGAGGATGAAACACACAACTCCAGACTGGAGATACTCACAAGAAAGTGATACTTACAAGGTGGCAAGGTGACAAGAATACTTGTATAACTATGGTGTAGAAAAGCAGCAGCTGTAGACACATTTAATAGTCTCATACAGGTGAGTGCAGTCAATTGATTAAATGTCCAGTTGATGGTTATAGCTTGATTTTTGTAATTAAATCAAACGAACACATTATGTGCTTGATGCTTAAATATTAAAAAAACAACAACACTGTACTAATTAAATGTAACTACCATACCACCACTAAAGTGAGTCATAACTAATTCCCACAATTTATGTGTACATATCATATTTTTAGTCTCCATCAAAGTGCCACAGTGAGCACAGCATAACCACAGAAGCAAGAACCCGGGTGTCAGGAGAGTTTAGGGAGGCTAAATGTTCAGCTGCAGGTGGCTGCCTCCAGTAGCCTACTTAAACCTTTCCTCACAGCAGTGACATGAGAGCATGCTGAGGAATTGGCACAAGTTCCATTAGCCACCAAACAGAAGGTTTGCAGGCTAACCCTTCAAACAACAGAAGACACACTGAGGTAATAACAAGCTACTTCAAAGGATCTAAAAGGAGTGGTTTTTCTTTCTTTTGGATGGCGCTCACACTTCCATTCTCATGCCACCCCAGCGTCTCTTCATGCCGTCCCAGCATTGCCTCATGCAGTCGCTCTCCCATGATAGCTGCCTTCACATGTTAGCTTTCTCTTGATAGCTCTCTTCTCACATGTTAGCTCTGTGCCAAGCATGCCTCTCTCTGACAGCTTAATTTTGAACTTTAGGTTTAGGTTTATGTAAGATACTTGATATAATTTTCAGTGGCTATGTACCACAACTGATAAATGGCAATAACAGGTAACTGTAATAATCCTTTATTAGGTGTTTACTATGCTTTATTATGTCTTGAGTGAATGTACTGGAAGCACTTTCTTTCGCAATCGGGCTATTTTGGGTCAAGTGACTCAAGTGACTCGCAAAACCCGGTTCCTATCAGTGAGTGACTCAAACTGATCTGAAATCCCTCAAAATATCTGGGTTTTACACTACTACTGACATCCCTCTCCCATGTTAGCTCTTTGCAAGTCTGTGCCTCTCTCCATTATATGTCTCCTGATGCCACTGTTACTTCCCGGGCCAGACCCTTTCCGCTGCTACTGATTGGGTTGGTGGCTTTACGTTAGGGAAAAGGGCTATAATCTGATAATCAAATTCAGTATGCCATATTTTGCCATTTTATATGTTACTGTAATTGAAGTTGTTGTGGTTTTTTTGGTACATTTATGTGAAGTAAGAGGCCATCTTCAGCTATCTTCTGATTGATTTGCAGAATGCAGTACAAAGTGAGTATATATCTATATATATCTATATATATTAAGGGCAAAAATAAAACAGAATAAAAAATACTCAATAAAGATTGAATAATTTATTGAAAGAACTTGTCATGGAAATTCAACAACTAGTTCATATTTTATGAAAACTGTTGAAAGGTTCCCAAAGAATGTTGTCTTTTATTCAGCACTGTCAGACTGCAAAAAGAAAGAAAAACAAAATTACTTGGCACATCCTGCCATCATTTAACCTAACTACTGCATGCGGTTATATAAGTCTTTTTACATATCCACATCATAAATAGAGAGTACACATAGGCTAAGTTACCTTTCCAGCATCACGGCTCTTGGCTCTCAGCTTGTTGACCTGGGACTCAGAGATGTCAGCACGTTCCTGAGCTTCCTCCAGCTCATGCTGCACCTTTCTCAGTCTGGACAAGTGAGTGTTGGCCTGCTCCTCCTGCAGAGGGTTCACGTGTATTTTAATTACATGAAAGGTTATATTGATTTGTTCTACCTTTCCATACATAAGATCACAAAACATTTCACTTACAGCCTCCTCAGCCTGTCTCTTGTAAGCCTTGACTTTGAGCTGCAGCTTGTCCACCAGATCCTGAAGTCTAGTCACATTCTTCTTGTCCTCCTCAGTCTAAGAAAATGACAAATTTGCTCTTGATGGAGTACAGAGACAGAAAAAAGGCAGCTTGTGATATGTTTTAGGTAAATTAGTAATTACCTGGTAGGTGAGCTCCTTCACTCTCCTCTCATATTTGCGGACTCCTTTAACAGCATCAGCTCCACGTCTCTGCTCATTTTCAACTTCAGCCTCCAGTTCACGCACCTGTAACAAAGTGACCAATATGAGTTATAAGTGAGAAAGGTGAATAATCAAACTCATATCATAAAAAGAGTTCTGTATATGGTGCATACCCTGGACTCCAGTTTCTGGAGCTGCTTCTTGCCACCCTTCATGGCGAGGCTCTCAGCTTCATCCAGACGGTGCTGCAGGTCCTTGACTGTGACCTCCAGGTTCTTCTTCATCCTCTCCAGGTGAGAGCTGGTGTCCTGCTCCTTCTTCAGCTCCTCAGCCATCATGGCAGCCTGAAAGAATGTACAGGTGATGAAAATAGTAAGTCTTGGCATGAATGATTAATTCAATTCAATTCAATTCAATTCAATTCAATTCAGTTTTATTTATATAGCGTCAATAACAATACAAATCGTCTCAAGACACTTAACAAAAACCCGGCCTGAAACCCCCAGAGCAAGCCTGAAGGCGACAGTGGCAAGGAAAAACTCCCTTTTAACAGGGAGAAACCTTGAGCCGGACCCAGCTCATATGGAGGGACCCATCTGCCTAAGGCCAGCTGGGTACAGACAGAAGAAAGAGAGAAGAGAACAGCATTCTCATTATCCAAAACTCACATCAGTGATGGCCTTCTTGGCTTTCTCCTCAGCGTTTCTTGCTTCCTGAACAGCATCATCCACCTCACCCTGAACCTGGACAAGATCAGACTCCAGCTTCTTCTTGGTGTTCAGAAGACTGGTGTTCTGGATATTGAAAACCGTTCAACAAATCACAATTAATATAATATATATTTGTTAGGGAGAAGAAAAATCAATTAGCTTGATAGGCATTTGAGACATTTTTGAATCACTCAAAACAAACCTGAGAATGAAGCAATCCAACACGCTCACTAGCATCAACCAACTCCTGCTCAGCCACTTTGCGTCCTCTCTCTGTCTGCTCCAGAGCAGCTCTCAGCTCCTCAATCTCAGCCACCATCAGACCATTTCTACGCTCCACCATGGCAACCTGCTCCTTCATGTCCTCTTGTCCTCTAACAGCATCATCAAGGTGCAGTTGGGCATCCTAATGGCAGAAGAAAACAAAACAGTAAATCTTCTATAATACTTCTTACTTAATTTAGCTACATGACTCTCAAAGCTTACCTTGAGCTGTCCCTGGACATTCCTCAGTTGTTTCTGGGCCTCAGCAGCCTGCCTGTTAGCATGGCTCAGCTGAATCTCCATCTCATTCAGGTCTCCCTCCATCTTCTTCTTGACTCTCAGGGCATCATTCCTGCTCCTGACTTCAGCATCAAGAGTGCTCTGCATGGAGTCAATCACCCTCTGGCTGTTCCTCTTGATCTGCTCCATCTCCTCTTCCTTCTCTGCCAGTTTCCTGTCAACCTCTCCTTTGACCTGGTTGAGCTCAAGCTGAACACGGAGAATCTTGGCCTCCTCGTGCTCCAGAGTGCCCTTAAATAGTCACACACATGCCAAAAGTTACCTTTTAATAAAACACAATACTGGATTACACATATGGTCTTGTATTCAATCATATGTGTAATTTATCAAGTGTTTCTCAAGACTTTACTTCAGCTTCCTCCAGAGCAGATTGGATTTCAGTCTTCTCAGTCTCCACAGTCTTCTTGGCTTTCTCCAGTTCATGAATACTCTTTCCAGTCTCACCAATCTGTTCAGTCAGGTCAGAGATCTCCTCTACAGAACAAATGAAGATGTGGTTATCAACTTTCCCATACGGTGAAGCCTGATAATTAACTTCTACTGTAAAGGTCACATAATAACCCAGGCTTGAAACTATTTTAATTTTACTGAGAATAGCATACGCTGCAGGTTCTTGTTCTCTCTCTTCATGGTCTCCAAATGATCCAGAGACTCCTCATAGGAGTTCTTTATCTTGAACAGCTCTGTGCCAAGAGAGCGAGCCTCCTTTTGAGCTCCTTCCAGCTCTGCCTGGCCCTCCTCATACTTTTGCTTCCATTCTGCCAGGACCTAGAAATAGATAGATGAGTGCCAATGATTGGTTACTGAGATCAATTTACGTTTCTCCTGAAATGAATGTAGTTTTTATTTCCTGTTACCTTATCAAAGTTCCTCTGCTTCTTGTCCAGGTTGGCAGCCAGAGCATTAGCTCTCTCCACATCAATCATGAGGTCCTCCACTTCACCCTGCAGTCTCTGCTTGGTCTTCTCCAAAGAGGCACACTTGGAGTTCACAGCCTCAATGGATTCCTCAGCCTCCTGCAGGCGCTGGGCAAGCTTTTTCCTGTGGGGAAGAATTTTTCATTGGTTAAAACACAAACAGTTTAATTAAAACTCATTTAAACAATGAAGTGGTAGTGATGTACTTGGATTCTTCCAGTTCCTCAGTGCGCTGGATAGCATCCGTCTCATATTTACTCCTCCACTGAGCCACTTCACTGTTGGCCTTGGACATTCCTCTCTGCAACTCAGCCTTGGCCTCCTGCTCCTCCTCAAACTGCTCTCTGAGCAGATCACAGTCATGGCGGGCTGACTGAACAGCATGAGCCAGGGCATTCTTGGCCTGTTGAACATGACATAACATTTAACTTTAACAGAAGTAAAAGACTGGGTTTCTTCAAACCAGACACTGATACAACATAATAACATGATGTGTCGGAAAAGGGTACCTTCACTTCCTCCTCAATTTGCCTCTTAAGCTCCTCTATTTGCTGAGTGAAGGCCTGCTTGCCTCTGGTCAGCTGAGAAACAAGAGCTTCTTTCTCCTCAAGCTGGCGGGAATACTCACCTGAATATTAATGTTTAAATATGATGTCTATCAAAATGATCCTTATTGGTTTCATTAGTAATTTTAAATACAAGTCACTTACCATTCTCTGTCTGAAGTCTTGCCCTCTGTGCATTAATGTCATTCAACTGGCGAACATTCTCATCATTTTTGGCTTTGAGTTCACTCAGTTGGTCCTCAACAGTTCTGCACATTTTCTCCAAGTTGCCCTACACAAACAAAAAGTAATTTATCTTATGCATGTCTGCAAATTTACAACTGCTGTCTTGTTTTGTAATGGAAGACAAACCAACCACTCACCTTTGCTTTGGCAACAGCCTCCATGTTGCTGGAGAGGTCATCAATCTCCATCTTGTATTCACTCTTCTCCTTCTCCAGCTTCTGCTTAACACGCTGGAGGTTGTCGATCTGCTCTCCCAGTTCTGCAACGCTGTCGGCCTGCTTCTTGCGGAGAGCTGCTGCAGTAGCTTCATGCTGCAGGGTTGACTCCTCAAGGTCACGACGCAGCTTCTGGAACTCAGCCTCACGCTTCTTGTTCATCTCAATCTGAGCTGCTGTTGCTCCACCAGCTTCCTCAAGCCTCTCACTGATCTCCTCAAGCTCCCTGGAGAGGTCAGCTCTCTGCTTCTCTACCTTCGCCCGGGCAGCTCTCTCAGCCTCAATCTCCTCTTCGAGCTCCTCAATACGAGCCTTGAATTGGTGTCAGCAACATGAAGACAGTTTACAGCAGAAAGGTTTAAATTGTTGCTTGAAATTCAGTGAGTTTTATATCGATCTAAACTATGTTACCTGGAGTTCCTTGATCTTCTTCTGAAGCTGAGCACCAAGAGACTGTTCATCTTCAATTTTGCTGAGGAGCTGGCTGATCTCAAAGTCCTTCCTGGAAAATGAGAACAAAAACAAAATTCATTTTAACTGACTGGAAAGATTGGACTCAGAGAAACATATTTAATCCAATGAATACATGAATGACAATATCTGCCATGGTGAACGTGCATAGTGAAACACTGCTTGTTTAGCAAATCCAACATTTTTTACCATGTTTACCATGAGTGTGTGATATTTTAACACACCAGAAGCTCAGGCTGACAGGTACATCTCAGGTTTAGCATTTATTTAGCCTACTCTTAATCCATAGTATTATAGCAATTCAGTTTGACCTACTTACAGCACTATGTGGGAAATAATGGCCAGAGACATAACCATTGGTATAAAATTTCAGGGCAGTTCATTCAGAAATTTTAGACTACCAAAGCCTTTGGTGGATCAAAATTTTCCAGAACCAAGAGATTAGCATTGCAAAGAACTTACTTCTTGATTTTCTCATCTGATTGCTGCTTGTCATTCTCCAGATCCATTATGGATTCCTGGGACAGTTTCAGATCTCCCTCAAGCTTCCTCTTGGCTCTTTCAAGGTCCATGCGGAGCTTCTTCTCTTGCTCCAATGAGCCCTCAAGCTATAAAATACCAGTTTAAAACAAAATTTATTGTCATGTGCCACGGAAAAATATGTATGTGTTGTAGGTGCAAACGTTGCAAGTCAAAACTATTTTCTTACATCATCCACTTGCTGTTCCAGTTTTGTCTTGGCCTTGGTCAGAGTGTTGACTTTGTCTTCCTCTGCCTGGAGATCATCCAGTGTTTGCTGATGGGCCTCTTGGAGGGCTTTCTTCTCCTTGGTCAACTTTGCAATGCTCTCATCTTGAGATGCCATCTCCTCTGTCAGGTTTTTCACCTAACATTGTCAAGAGAGGCACATCTTAATGTCACATAGCAAATTGACATAAAAACAAATGACAAAAGAACAAATGATTCAATTCCATAGATTAAAATGAACCTTGTTTTCTGTGGCATGTTTCTCCTTCTCCACTTTAGCCAAGGTGAGCTCCAAGTCATCAATGTCCTTTTTCAGCTCAGAGCATTCATCCTCCAACTTCCTCTTCTTGGCAGTCAGCTCAGCATTGACCTCCTCTTCATCCTCCAGTCTCTCAGTGGTCTCTTTGAGTTTTGCCTCGAGCTGGATCTTGCTCTTAATGAGTCCCTCACACCTTTCCTCTGCATCGGACAGATTCTCAACTTCCTAGAGTAAATGTAAAAGAGACAATGAGATACTTTATATACTGTAAGTATAAAAGTATAGATTGGGTATACTATGTTTGATAGTATATGTCCTACTTACAGCAGTCACTTGGAGCTGCAGGTCATTCTTCTCCTGTACCAGGGAAACCATCTTCTCCTCCAGTTCTTTCTTCTTGGCCAGAGCAGCAGCCAGGTCCGTCTTCATCTTGTCATAGTTCTCCTTCATCTGCTGCAACTCCTTCTCAGTCTCAGCGCTCTTTAGAAGAGGCTTGATCTTGAAGTACAGATTCATCCATGGCCAGTTCTTCACATTCATGAATGAACGGATGTTGTACTGGATGCTGTAGATAGCTTCTCTAAAATTCAATAAGATAGTATAGTTAAGGCAATAGGATCTGGTCATAAGGAGGGAGATTTAAACAGGTCAGTTGTGTATATTTCATTGTAGTCCTACCTTCTCTCCATCATCTTAACAAATTCCTTCCTCATGACATATCCTCTGCAGAGAGCCTGAGTCATAGTCACCAGTGCAGCCAATTTTTCATCTCTCATTTCCTCAAGGCCACCCAGAAGACCAGCTTTGAAGAACACCTATTGTCATCAAGACAAGGAGATACGATAAAAACTACTGGCTATAAAGAATTTATAACATAATCTATTGACACTATCCCATTAAATGTACCTTTGTGTGTCCAAGCTTGTACTGCGTGTGGTCAATGTCAATGGAGCCAAGCAGCTTCTCTGAAGCTTTCTTGTTGTCCATGAACTGTCCCTCAGGGATGACACTGGCATTCAGTACTTTGTACCTGGAAGAAAAGGTATGTTATTGGTGAGATTTTTTATCCAATCTGTACCATCACATTAGCTTGAAAAACACAGTCACCTCTGCTTGAAGTCACCATAGAGGATTCTGCTGGGGAAGCCCTTTCTGCAGATTCTGATACCCTCCAGCACACCGTTACACCTCAGCTGGTGGATGACCAAGAAATTCTCCATAAGACCTGAGGGATGTAAATTCATATAGATGAAAACATTACTCATATTACTGTGTAACAATCAGTGTAAATAGTGAGACTGCAAATTTCTCACCTGGGGTCTTTGATTCATTGGGAATCAGGCAACGGACAAAGTGAGGATGAGTGCTCCTTAGGTTGGTCATAAGCTTACCCAAGTTTTCCTATGGATACACATCATTACAAAATAGTTCAACATTTTTATTACATGAGGTGTTGAATTGTTGAAAAAATATGAATACTATAGTACACATACCCTGAAAACAGCAGACACTGTCTGGAAGGAACCACCCTTCTTCTTACCACCCTTCTTGCCACCACCAGCAGCCTCTGTTTTCAAAAACAATGAATTGTCAGGAACAGCTTCTTTCTACTCCTGCGACTGATGCAGTTTCATAAAAATCCACCTCAACGTCAAAACTTCATTCATTCATTTATTCAATTTCTGTAACCGCTTGTTCACCAGAAGGTCGCGTGTTTGGCTGGAGCCCATCCCAGCTGTCTTTGGGTGATAGATGAGATAAATCCTGGACAAGTCGCCAGTCCATTGCAGGGCTCACATAGATAGAAAGACAACCATTCACACTCACATGCACACTTATGACCAGTTTAGAACATCAAACTTCACTTGTCATAATTAGTTCCCTACATGTCACTATGTGGTTCATTTATTTGTACCATCTCTGCTTATTGTTATTTCTTACCATCAGCTGCACCGTGGGTGGCATATAGGAAGGCCAGTAGTTTGTTTGAAGACTTCTGGTAGAGCTGAACAACTGAGTCATTGAGTGGGTCCTTGTTCTTGTCCAGCCAGCCATTGATGTTGTAGTCTACTGTACCAGCATAGTGAACCAGGGAGAAGTGAGCCTCAGCCTTGCCCTTTCCAGGCTTTGGCTTCTCAAAGGCCTTCGTCTTGCCAAGATGCTGGTCATGCAGCTTGTTCTTGAAAGTTGTGTCAGAGGCCTTGGGGAACATGCACTCCTCTTCAAGGATGGAGAAAATACCCATGGGCTGAAGGAAAATTTGTCATATTTTAAAGAATCAATCATTTAGGAGTCAGTGAAAACACACGGTTCATTCTCCACATGACAGATTGGTCTTACCTTCTCAATAAGCTCAATGCAGGCAGCCAAGTCCATGCCAAAGTCAATGAACTCCCATTCAATGCCTTCTTTCTTGTACTCCTCTTGCTCCAGGACAAACATGTGGTGGTTGAAGAACTGTTGCAGTTTCTCATTTGTGAAGTTGATGCAGAGCTGCTCCAAGCTGTTGAACTGTAATGACAGTTAGGCATTTGAATTCATGACCAAACTGCATTGAACGTTAGAACAATACTGTTATTTTTCAGCTACTCACATCAAAGATCTCAAATCCAGCAATATCCAGCACTCCAATGAAGAACTGCCTGGCCTGCTTTGTGTCCAACATCTCATTGATACGGATGACCATCCACAAGAACATTTTCTCATAGACAGACTTGCACAGAGCACTGACAGCATTGTTGACCTATAAGAACAGACTTTATGACTTGATCTTCCAAATAACATGTTGATGTAAAAATGTTTTTTTTTTCTGAAACATGAAATTGTCTTTTCATTACCTGTGGGACAGTCTGACCTTTGGTGACCATCTCATTTCCAACTTTGACTCTTGGGTAGCACAGAGCTTTCAGCATATCAGCTGAGTTCAGACCCAGGAGGTAGGCGATTTTATCAGCCACTGATGGAAAAAAAGAGAATACTTACTAAATACGACATTATTAACCACAGTACTACACTTATATGAAGAGAATGGTATAATTTTTTAAGTACCCTCAGTGCCATCAGGCTCAGCCTGCTCCTCACGCTGCTTCTGCTTGAATTTCAAGTTTCCATGATGCATCACAGCTCCAGTCAGCTTGTAGATGCCTATTTTCTCCTCAGCAGTGAAGCCCAAGATATCAATGGCAGTCTGCATTTAAAATAAAATGAAAAAATCAATACATATGATATACCTCTTTGATTTGGATTATTACTGATATATTATCAGAAGAAACACAAATTGGCTCTTTACATCAGTTGCAATGAACTCCTCAACATCATTGATGCTCTTGACAGTGATTTCACCCTGACTGATCATTGGATAGTCGTAGGGGTTGGTGGTGATCAGAAGAGCCTCTGGAAGAGCAGAAATTATATCGGTAAAAGTTTTCTGTTGATATTATTCCAACTAATTTCATTCATGTTTCCAGTGACAGTAACATACCCAGAAGCTCAGGCTTGTGGCCTGTCATCAGCTGATAGAAGATATGGTAGCTCCTCTCAGCAGACAACTGGAAGGTGACACGAGACTTCTCCAGCAGATCTATCGATATATTTGAGATTGAAAGAACATAGATCAAACAATGGAGGACACTACATTTGTACACTGCTAATAGCTACAGCTACAAAAGATAAATAATTAAAACTCACATGTTTCAATGTCAGCTGAAGCTAGCTTTCCAGAGGAACCAAAGTGGATCCTGATGAATTTACCCTAGACAGTAAGATCCTTGTTAGCATGACCTTACATGATAACAAGTAAAAAAAAGTCTCAGAGTATTTCCTTAATGTGATCACTTACAAAACGGGAGGAATTGTCATTCCTCACAGTCTTGGCGTTACCGTAGGCCTCCAGCAGAGGGTTGGCTGCTACGATTTGGTCCTCAAGGGAACCCTGTAAGAGGAAATTGAGGTCAAATACGCTTGGTACATTCATGTAAACATCCATCGGGGAAAATTGTTTCTTGGTAATCAACTAAATTTACCTGCATTTTGCCAGGGGTAGGCTCGGTTTTCTTGCCTCCAAGAGCTGCAATTGTTGCAAAGTACTGGATGACACGTTTGGTGTTGACAGTCTTTCCTGCACCAGATTCTCCGCTGGGTTATAAGAGACACATTGTCAAGTTTCAGCTGCATTATCATAATGTTTCTAAAGATTTAGAACATCTTTTTGTGTAAAACTTACGTAATCAGGACAGACTGGTTCTCACGATCTAAAATACAAACATACATGCTTCAGATGAATCTTGTTTTCATTGTTCCTTCAGTAATCTTCTATTTCAGTTAATTTTGTCTTCTTCTTCTTCTTGTAACTTTGAACTTACCAGTGAGCATGAACTGATAGGCATTGTCAGAGATGGAGAAGATGTGGGGTGGAGCCTCAATCCTCTTCTTGCCTCTGTATGCGGCCACAACCTGAGCATCATACACAGGAAGCCACTTGTATGGATTCACAACAACACAGAAAAGGCCGGAGTAGGTCTGTAAAGAGAAGCAAATTCCTGATCAATATCACCATGTCCACATTCGATATCTGCCACTACTTTTTTCAGATTGTAGAGTAATGAAAGCAAATTTTTGTTTGGTGATCTGTATGGTAATTCTATGGGAAACTCACGTAGATCATCCATGAAGCATAACGCTCTTTGAGGTTATACAACACACAAGGCTCATTGAGGTGGGTCATCATGACCATGTCCTCAATTTTATCAAACTTTGGAGGGTTCCTGGCATGGATGTCTTCTTCTTTTACTGTTACAGTCTGAAAAAGAAATTTAGTTAAATTCACTGAATAGTTTGTTGAGGAAGAAATCATTGACTGAATGTTTATCAATACATATTTGATAAATATCCGTGGAACTAACTCACAATCCTACACTTAAAGAGTTTTTAAAAGGAACTTAAATGTTAACTTTAAGAAAGTGAAGAATAATGAATCGCACCTTTCCAGTATCAGTCTCCACGGTGGCTTTGCCACCTTCATTCTTCACCAGTTTACCCTTGAGATACATCTCATCAGCATCAACCACAAAGTAGGCAGTTTTGGCATCAAAAGGAGTGTTTTGTGCCTCAATCCTCTCTCTTTCTGGCTTCCTGAGGTAAATGGCCGCCGGGCCATAGGCCTCCATCTCTGCATCTGTGCTCATGATGGCACTTTAGTTGAGACTGAAACATCCAGAAGAATCCAGAATAGAGATACCAGATCAACTTGGCATTGTCATTGCTTTATATCCATGATGAGCCATGAAAAAGACATAATTCATTGGTAGTGACATTTTACCTCAGCTCGTTCTCAAAAGTAAGGAGGTCTGAGGTCTTTTTTGGAGTCTCAAGATGCTGTGAAAAGATAATTCATCCTAAATGTGATTTATTTTCTGATCATTTTTGTCAACTTTTAATTTCCGTTGCTGAAATTATTTAATGTGAGAATGACTCCAAACTAAAGCAGAGAATTGAATTGTATTAATGTATTAATGTAATAATGTATTAATGTATTAATCAGAATCATCTCATTTCAAGCGCTTCCATTCTTCACCTGCCTCACCAGAGATATGGTTGGCCTTTTACTTAATGAGAATTTTTAAAACTTACAAATTATAACTTATTATATCCTTGATCGTTGAGATAAATAGATAACATATTATCCTTTAAGTCAACAAAAATGACTTCTTAAATCAATGACTTTAATACACAACTGTAAAAAATATTCAGAAAAACATCCATTGTAATAATTTCACCTTAATGATATGCATGTGAAGAATATTTTGTCAAAGACATTGTACATGCATAAGATGGAAGCAAAACAAACATTAACGTAATGAAATAAGAAGTCACACAGAGTAGAGAGTGATGCACTTACCTGTGCTGTGATGTTATCGGTCCATGCAGTAGCCAAGTGCTGCCTCTTTTATAGATGGTGGGGGTGCCTGGTCAGCAGCAGCCACTCACCCAGTTTGGTCATGTCCCACATCCTGTTTATGGAAGTGTGATGCATAATTCTTTGTGACTAAAATAAAAAAGAGATACAGGATGAATTATGAGGTTATAACAAATATTCTGATTTGATGAAAAACATGGATGTGACCTTAAATGTAGGTGTTAAATTTTGAAATGAATTATTGTTTGCACCATGTTTATTAACAGGGACTTACTGGAAGAAGCTAAACGTCACTGGGTAACACTTCAAAGTATCTCAGAAACTGCAGAACAGAAGAAACAGCAGACACAATACACAATCCGAAATATGTTTCTAACATTTTGGTATAAAAGGAGCTTGATTAAGATAGAGAAAAGGGAGTTGTTTATGTATGTATAGCTACCTTACACTATCCTAAAGAGTTAAAAAGTTATATATATCTATGACTCCTATAGCTATAATTGTTGATTTAATACTGTGCAAACATGCTTTGAACATAAATGCATTTTTAAAGTTTTTGGGCAGCTTAAGGTGTTGGTTGTGGAAAGTCTCCCAAATTCCTTTGGTATTCCATTACAGGACACTTGGAGTGTTTGATATCTCTGAAATGAAATAACGTTCACCCTTGAAATGACACTAACATCAGCGTTGCCAACACGTATTCATTAAATCATAATTTAAATACCAAATATAAATTTAGAAGCTGTACTAATGCTTAAACTAATTAGAAGAACAGTTATTAATAACATCAACAATACCATTTTCAGCAAAACTCTCAAAATCTGTTTTAAAAACATTATATTTCACAAGGATTAAATAACATTAAGGTGTTTTGGGGTAATGTCACATGCCTGGAGATTAGTTTTAGAAATGCGCCAGTGAAGCAAATGTTTGTGGCCTACAGTTACAGGCCACTGGCAGATATCATGGTCTCACAACAACAATTAAAAATGACATATATCCATATAAGTTCGATGTCCAATTATATTACTCTGTATATGGGCATGAAAACAGCTGACAACCTGTCTGAGATCAGGACCAAAATAATTTCCACACAAGGAGAAATGAACTTCATCCAGCTGCTACATTTGATAGGAGGTGACATCTGCTAAAGAAGCTTGATTTAAGGGTCCTGGGTAATATTGGGATCTGATATCCATTCTTACATTTTTTATTTCCAACCAGAGAAAACATACATGCAAATCAGAAAATCTTAACTCACTCAAGAAAGTTGGCTCATGGTTTTATTAACTTGCTGACTATTTATAAGTTGGCTCCTAAGAGATGTAGTGATTTGAGCAGATGCTGTGATGACTTTTATGGTGTGTCTGTTCCTAATCTGTCATTTACGGGAATGTTGTGCTGTAGGTACTAGTGTGTGTGAGAAAGGGAGATAAAGACACACGAGATAGATTGAAAAGTTTGGTGCACAATTATTTTTTATTTTTATTTATCTTTTGCCCAAAATCACCTACTGGTAACCTGGATGCTGGTCAGATTTGTATCTCATCTGAGTTAGTAACACAGTATCCATGCTGGTCCTTTGACACTTGTGACTCTGCTCTAGAAATTCACTTCAGTGAACTGGTGGTGTTGAATACTTTTGAGATGGTTATATTCCCTGTCGCCATATATTTCCCGACACATAATAAACCATATTAAAGTGCCCCTTATAGAAAAGCCCAGGGATAGAAGCTGAAGGGTCATCAAACGATTAAGTGTAGACCTCCTTCTGCTCCAAGATTCCAAGTCAAGCTTTGATTTCCTCCACGACTTAATAGCACGCTAGGACTTGGCAGCTTACTGTTTGTTTCTTATGACATCTGAAATAGAGCATTACCTCAGTGTAAGGCAGGACTGAGCCATATTTGTCCCCTCAGTAAAATTTGATCCTCTGAATGTATTCTTGTATGGCAAAACATCTGACTTTAATGTCTAATTACTAGACATTATTGTTCTCTTGAACCTTTGATATTGTTAGGGTTAGGGTTAGGTTTATCTTCATCTTCTCTCGTTCCTCAGTCAGCATGGTAGCCAGAAACAAAACAAACAGTAGCAAAAGTAATTACAGCTTAAACTAAAAATCTAACCATGTTTTACTGAACACATAAAAGAAGAAAGCGTTATGCATCTATCAGTGATGTGAAGTTAGTGATGGCCTCCTTGGCTCTCACCCTGAACCTTGACATGGTCAGACACTTTATAATTTATATGTCAAGTTAAATAAAGATCAATTAGATTTATAGACATTTAAGACTGGAATAGCCTACCTGGGTCTCTATGATCGATCACTTCTTTTTATTCCTTCAAAACATCGCTTCTCACCTACTTGCAAGCAAAGTATTGCTGTAAATGTTTTCCTCATATGTGACTAGTATGGGTGTAGATGTGTGTATGTAAATTATGTGAATAAGTGTATATACATATGTGTATGGGCTAAATGTTGCTATGCCTCCTACAGTAATACTTTCTGTTCTTTTCTTGTTTACGTGTATTTGTTCTCAGTAACGAGTATGTGGGGTGGGCGGGGCAGCTGAGGCAGCACGAGGGAGAGTTTGAGCGAGTGTGAATGTACATGTGTTGTATAGTCTCTGTCCTATGTCTTGATAACCCCCTCGAAAACGAGATGGTCCATCTCAAGGGGTTATCCTCCTAACACTAATAAATTCGAATTTAAGACATGGTTAGTTTCCTGAAAACAAACCTGACAATGAAGCAACACAACACACTCACTAGCATCAACCAACTCTTCCTCTACGCTCCACCAAGACAACTTCTTCCTTCATGTCTTCCTGTCCAGCATCATCAAGGTAATGAAAAATGTCCAAGACCAACATTTACTGCCATTCTGCAGAACCTTTTGTTGTATGATAATTGATTATAATTTTGATATTATGCCAGTATCATTAAACCTACAGGTAAGTCAAATATAGCATACCTTAGCTTTAGCAATAGCTATAGCTATTGGCTTCACACGTTCAGTGTTGACGATCTGCTCTTCTAGCTCTGCAACGCTGTCGGCCTGCTTCCTGTAGAGAGCTGTTGCCGTAGCTTCATGCTGCAGGGTTGACACCCCAGAGTCACTAAGCAACTTCTTGTGCATCTCAATCGGAGCTGCTGTTGCTCTACCAGCTTCCTCAATCTCCTCAAGCTTCCAGTAGAGGTCAGCTCTCTACTTCTCTACCTTCATCCTCTCAACCTCAATCTCTTTTTCCCGTTCTTCAACATAAACACGGAATTGAATTAAAAAACAACAAGAAGTATTACTAATTTAAAGTAGTACTTGGGTGTTCATTGAGCCCCTTCATCTTCTTCGTAGCATTTACTCTCCAGCTAGTATATCACCTGTCGTAGAGGAAGTTGTTGCATAAGATTATGTTAGGACTCAACAGCGAGTCAGTGGTACTTATAAGAACTGGACACTGTTGTGGAATGACAATTGGCATCACATAAGCTGTAAACCATTGCTGGAACTCAAAGGCTTACTTGAGGCTATTTGTTGTGCTCAGTGCTTTGCGAGTTCAGCAATGTGATGGTCAGTATAAAGGAATAGGAATCCTAACGACACTCACACAAGTTTATGACCACGACTTGTTGCCAACAGACCCATTAGTAAACATAGTGATGACTGGTTTATTTGAAATAACAAAGGTCATATAGGCCAGGAGTGTTATGTCCTGTGTTTATATGTGAATGGAAGATGCAGTGAAAGTGTTTGTGCCACCCAGAGCCGTCCAATGTGCCGACCTAGGTAAGAATTTATATGGCGTCCCCCTCCATCTGTGATTTACATTTGCTATAAAAAGAACAGCATTTATTTATTATTATTATTTTTTTTTACCATTTCTTTAATTTTAACATGTACAAATAAATACCAACAAATCTGAAATACAACATAAAGACAAACTTAAGACAAAAAAATCATGTAAGCTAGGTACAAATGTTTTCCATATGGAAAACTGTGTACAAAAAAGGAAATTATATCAGACCTCTAGTGGTGCTTTTTATTTCTGCATCCACTAGTGATAAACTATGCCACTAAGTCACCTAAGTCATCATCACATGACAACTCACTGGAGATCACAGAATTTATGTTAAATATTGACAGAGTCTACAGAGACGAGTTTGCAGCATGGTAGACCTCAGGTAAGTTTTAATGAGTTTTAAGCTTAGAAAAGCTTCTTTCAGCAGCAGCCACTGTGACAGGGAGAGTTACAAAGATTCTTAGTGCAGCCCACATAAATTCCTGCCAGTTTCCTCTCATGGAAAGTTATAATAATAATAATAATAAATTTTATTTATAACGCACTTTACATCAAATCAATGACCTCAAAGTGCTACAAGTGCATACAACAACATAAAGACTATAAAACTAGCATAAAAGAATTAAAAAGAGATTAAAAATAGCAATTTTAGCCATATGCTTTTGTAAAAAGATATGTCTTAAGGTTTTTTTTAAAAGAGTCCACAGTCTGTGGTGCCCTTAGATGCACGGGAAGGGTATTCCACAGGCTGGGTGCAGCTGAACAAAAGGCGCGATCGCCCATGGTTCGCAGCCTTGTCCTTGGAGGCTGGAGAATTATCAGATGTTGAAACTAAGAAACTGTACTAAACCTGATCTAGATGTAACACTTATGCCAGCCCTATTATAGTGTGTAATGTATTTACGTATAACAAGACTTATGCATAAATACCATTAACTGTATTGAGCAGAGTGGACTCTTTCTTGCTATTTAGGCTGACTGAATGAAAGTACCATCTATTTTTTGTTTCCTCATTAAATATTGAAATTTTAACTTCCACTACTACTGGGAAAGGTTTTCATTGATGCTACTATTACTAATGCTACTTATTTTGGGTTTTACCTCAGCCTAGATGGCAAGCTTCGTCCATTCTATTCCTATGTATTATACCTCATCAGATTTTATGTAATGGCACTCAGTCTTAATTTTATTTCAGACATCTGGGATGTGTGCCTGTTTTGCAACTGTATACCAGTGACATCCACATGCTTCTCCAAAGCTACAACCCGTGCCATGCCGCGTTCCAGTAAGATTAATTTTACAAGTAGGCGACAGACATGTATCCTAATGAAATAGTGAGTAAAGTAAGCTATGCAAATGCATCTGTTTTAAATTAGCCATGCTGAAAACATGCCAAACAAATCTATAAATTTAAGCTGAGGTGACATGTTAAATGGAACTGAACAAAGTTTTTTATATTTATGGAGGTGGATGGAAAATGTTTGACCCTGGACTTATTGGACTGTACACCTTTGGCATTATCTGAGTTTCTCCAAAACTCAGATAATAATAAATATTACATAGATAATAGTAAATATTATATTAAGTGTATTGGTTCAATAGTTTGGTGTTAATATTTAAATAATGTGTCAAATTAAAATATGTCTTATGTTTTTTTTTAAAAGTTTATATACTGTAAATTGTAGTAGTACTATTAATGACTTATCATCTTTCACGTCAGTCACCATGCTTAGCTTGCAGTGAGCTGAGGCCTTTCTGTGAGGATTTGGAATTAATCTGGGCTGTGGCTTTATCACAGGTGTTGGCTGTTGGAAGGATTTCCAAAGTACCAAGAGGCTTTGATTTTATTTCAGCTTCCACCAGGTGCAAGTGGATCGAGTAAATCAAATAAAATTTAGCAGTACATAATCAGTATATTTGTCATCCATGGTTAATATTGTTACTTAAAGTTTGACCAGACTATTTACCAGACCAATGTGGTGTACATTGTGTTTTGAAAGACTTTTAAAGAAAAACTACCGTAATTTCCGGACGATAAGCCGCGACTTTTGTCACAAGCTTTCAACCCTGCGGCTTATGCAATGATGCGGCTAATTTATGCATTTTTTCTAACGGCCGCCAGGGGCGCCCGAGCGGTAAAGGTAAGAGTGAGACAGGTGGAATATATGTGTCGAGGAAGACGCAAGTTTAATGTAACTTCCCGCTTTGTGCATGAATAAAATTAGCATGAACTGACCCTCATCATGGAAAATGCAAGAAGAAATGCATATGACGCAGCTTTCAAGTTAAAAGCAATCGAGCTGGCAGATAAGGAAGGAAACAGAGCTGTTTGCACAGGAGGAAGATGAGGACGGCTCTCAGTGACTTGGTATGTTTTTGTAACCAGCCCTGTTAGTGAGTGCTAACGTGTTGCTGCTGTGTTACTGCCTTGTCTCAGTAATTTTAACCGGCATGTTTTTTTTTTTAAAACGGCCCTGTTAGTGCTGTGATACCATGTTGCTGTTGTGTTATTGTCGCGTCACAGGCACTGTTTGGAAAGGAAAGTGAAGGTATATTATTAAAACTTTGAAAACTCTTTCTGTGTACCGTCTTTCTCTGTAAATATCTCATATTTCAATGTGGGCACATGCGGCTTATAGACAGATGCGGCTTATGTATGTACAAAATGGTTTTTCCTTTTAAAATGTACTTGGTGAGGCTTATAATCAGGTGCGCTCTATAGTCCGGAAATTACGGTATATAAAAAATGAAACATTCAGTAAGGAGTTTTATTAAATTATCACTTTATAAGAAGACGATGACAACTTTCATATTTTATGAACTCTGTCAAATGGTTCCCAGAGGATGCTGTCTCTTATTCTGCACTGTCAGACTGAAAAAGAATCACAAAGAATAGTTACTCAACATATATCAGCAACACTTAAGCTAGCTACAGTATGTTGTTATCGTTTGTATACATCTTTTTTCATATCCACAACTACAATGCAGATTAGTTAAGGTGAATTATTCAAAGAAACCCATTTCACTAAGGTCAGATTAGTGTAACATGGTCACATAGGCTAAGTTACCTTTCCAGCATCACGGCTCTTGACTCTCAGCTTGTTGACCTGGGACTCAGAGATGTCAGCACGTTCCTGAGCTTCCTCCAGCTCATGCTGCACCTTTCTCAGTCTGGACAAGTGAGTGTTGGCCTGCTCCTCCTGCAGAGGGTTCACATGTATTTTAATTACATGAAAGGTTATATTGATTTGTTCTACCTTTCCATACATAAGATCACAAAACATTTCACTTACAGCCTCCTCAGCCTGTCTCTTGTAAGCCTTGACTTTGAGCTGCAGCTTGTCCACCAGATCCTGAAGTCTATTCACATTCTTCTTGTCTTCCTCAGTCTAAGAAAATGACAAATTTGTTCCTGATTAAGTACAGAGACAGAAAAAAGGCAGCTTGTGATATGTTTTAGGTAAATGAGTAATTACCTGGTAGGTGAGCTCCTTCACTCTCCTCTCATATTTGCGGACTCCTTTAACAGCATCAGCTCCACGTCTCTGCTCGTTTTCAACTTCAGCCTCCAGTTCACGCACCTGTAACAAAGTGACCAATACGATTTATAAGTGAGAAAGGTGAATAATCAAACTCGTATCATAAAAAGAGTTCTGTATATGGTGCATACCCTGGACTCCAGTTTCTGGAGCTGCTTCTTGCCACCCTTCATGGCGAGGCTCTCAGCTTCATCCAGACGGTGCTGCAGGTCCTTGACTGTGACCTCCAGGTTCTTCTTCATCCTCTCCAGGTGAGAGCTGGTGTCCTGCTCCTTCTTCAGCTCCTCAGCCATCATGGCAGCCTGAAAGAACAGTTAATGTACAGGTGATGAAAATACTAAAAGTCTTAGCATGAATGATTAAGCATTCTTGTTATCCAAAACTCACATCAGTGATGGCCTTCTTGGCTTTCTCCTCAGCGTTTCTTGCTTCCTGAACAGCATCATCCACCTCACCCTGAACCTGGACAAGGTCAGACTCCAACTTCTTCTTGGTGTTCAGAAGACTGGTGTTCTGGATATTAAAATTAGTCACAATGAATTTGATATTTAGTTCTTAGGTAAAATAATCATCAATCAGCTTGTTAGACACTTGAGACATTTTTGAATCACTCAAAACAAACCTGAGAATGAAGCAATCCAACACGCTCACTAGCATCAACCAACTCCTGCTCAGCCATTTTGCGTCCTCTCTCTGTCTGCTCCAGAGCAGGTCTCAGCTCCTCAATCTCAGCCACCATCAGACCATTTCTACGCTCCACCATGGCAACCTGCTCCTTCATGTCCTCTTGTCCTCTAACAGCATCATCAAGGTGCAGTTGGGCATCCTAATGGCAGAAGAAAACAAAACAGTAAATCTTCTATAATATTTCTTACTTAATTTAGCTACATGACTCTCAAAGCTTACCTTGAGCTGTCCCTGGACATTCCTCAGTTGTTTCTGGGCCTCAGCAGCCTGCCTGTTAGCATGGCTCAGCTGAATCTCCATCTTATTCAGGTCTCCCTCCATCTTCTTCTTGACTCTCAGGGCATCATTCCTGCTCCTGACTTCAGCATCAAGAGTGCTCTGCATGGAGTCAATCACCCTCTGGCTGTTCCTCTTGATCTGCTCCATCTCCTCGTCTTTCTCTGCCAGTTTCCTGTCAACCTCTCCTTTGACCTGGTTGAGCTCAAGCTGAACACGGAGAATCTTGGCCTCCTCGTGCTCCAGAGTGCCCTTAAATAGTCACACACATGCCAAAAGTAACCTTTTAATAAAACACAATACTGGATTACACATATGGTCTTGAATTCAATCATATGTGTAATTTATCAAGTGTTTCTCAAGATTTTACTTCAGCTTCCTCCAGAGCAGATTGGATTTCAGTCTTCTCAGTCTCCACAGTCTTCTTGGCTTTCTCCAGTTCATGAATACTCTTTCCAGTCTCACCAATCTGTTCAGTCAGGTCAGAGATCTCCTCTACAGAACAAATGAAGATGTGGTTATCAACTTTCCCATACGGTGAAGCCTGATAATTAACTTCTACTGTAAAGGTCACATAATAACCCAGGCTTGAAACTATTTTAATTTTACTGAGAATAGCATACGCTGCAGGTTCTTGTTCTCTCTCTTCATGGTCTCCAAATGATCCAGAGACTCCTCATAGGAGTTCTTTATCTTGAACAGCTCTGTGCCAAGAGAGCGAGCCTCCTTTTGAGCTCCTTCCAGCTCTGCCTGGCCCTCCTCATACTTTTGTTTCCATTCTGACAGGACCTAGAAATAGTTCGATGAGTGGCAATGAAAAGTTACTGAGATCAATTTAGGTTTCTCCTGAAATGAGTGCAGTCTTTATTTCCTGTTACCTTATCAAAGTTCCTCTGCTTCTTGTCCAGGTTGGCAGCCAGAGCATTAGCTCTCTCCACATCAATCATGAGATCCTCCACTTCACCCTGCAGTCTCTGCTTGGTCTTCTCCAAAGAGGCACACTTGGAGTTCACAGCCTCAATGGATTCCTCAGCATCCTGCAGGCGCTGGGCAAGCTTTTTCCTGTGAGGAAGAATTTTTCATTGGTTAAAACACAAACAGTTTAATTAAAACTCATTTAAACAATGAAGTGGTAGTGATGTACTTGGATTCCTCCAGTTCCTCAGTGAGCTGGATAGCATCAGTCTCATATTTACTCCTCCACTGAGCCACTTACCGATAAGAAGTAAAAGACTGGGTTTCCTCAAACCAGACACTGATATAACATAATAACATGATGTGTCGGAAAAGGGTACCTTCACTTCCTCCTCAATGTGCCTCTTAAGCTCCTCTATTTGCTGAGTGAAGGCCTGCTTGCCTCTGGTCAGCTGAGAAACAAGAGCTTCTTTCTCCTCAAGCTGGCGGGAATACTCACCTGAATATTAATGTTTAAATATGATGTCTGTCAAAATGATGATTATTGGTTTTCATTAGTAATTTTAAATATAAGTCACTTACCATTCTCTGTCTGAAGTCTTGCCCTCTGTGCATTAATGTCATTCAGCTGGCGAACATTCTCATCCTTTTTGGCTTTGAGTTCACTCAGTTGGTCCTCAACAGTTCTGCACATTTTCTCCAAGTTGCCCTACACAAACAAAAAGTAGGCCGGTCTTTGAGGTTATACAACACACAAGGCACACATTGAGGTGGGTCATCATGACCATGTCCTCAATTTTATCAAACTTTGGAGGGTTCCTGGCATGGATGTCTTCTTCTTTTACTGTTACAGTCTGAAAAAGAAATTTAGTTAAACGGTTCCCAACTTAAGCAAAGAATTTAAATTGTATTAATCAGAATCATTTCATTTCAAATCACTTCCATTCCTTTACCTGCCTCATACAGCCAGCGATATGGTTGGCCTTTTACTTTATGATAATTTGTATAACTTACAACTTATAACTTATACATTATCCTATAATTCAACAAAATGATTTCTTACAAGGAATGGCTTTACTACACAACTGTAAAAATGCTTCAGAAAAATATTTTGGCCATTGTAATTTCACCTTAATGACATGCATGTGAATTGTTCTTTGCCAAAGACATTGTAGACAATATGCACAAGTTGTAAGGAAAACAAAGATTAACTTTAATAAGAGGTCGCACAGAGTAGAGAGTGATGCACTTACCTGTGCTGTGATGTTATCAGTCCATGCAGTAGTCAAGTGCTGCCTCTTTTATAGATGGTGGGAGTGCCTGGTCAGCAGCAGCCACTCACCCAGTTTGGTCATGTCCCGTGTCCGTGTTGCTGATGTTTATGGAAGTGTGATGCATAATTACTTGAGACTAAAATATAATAAATAAATACAGGCTGAAGAATTAAATTATAACAAATAATTTCATTTGATGGAAAACATGGATGTGACCATAAATGTACCGTAGGTGTTAAATTTTAAAATGAATTAATGTTTGCACCATGCTTATCAAGGGACTTAAAAGAAGAAGCTAATCAACATTGGGTAACACTTTCAGAAATTGCAGAACAGAAGAAACATCCCAGACATGTTTCTAAAAACGTTTCATTATAAAGGTGCTTAATTTAAGACAGATAAAAAGAAGTTGTTTCTGTATGTAGTTATGTTAGACTATCCTAAAGAGTTTAAGGTTTTATATGTATATGACTCTAATAACTACAATTGCTGATTGCTGTGCAAACATGGTGTGAACATTAATGGATTTTTAAAAATTTTGGGCAGCACAACAGGTTGGTTGTGGAAAGTCTCCAAAATTCCTTCGGTATTCCATTACAGGACACTTGAACGTTTGAGATCTCTGAAATGAAATTAAGTTCACCCCTGAAATGATACTAACATCAGAGTTGCCAACACATATTCTTTAAATCATAATTTACATACCAAATATAAATTTAGAAGCTGTACTAATGCTTAAACTAATTAGAACAGTTATTAATAACATCAACAATACCATTTTCAGCAAAACTCTTTTAAAACACCGTATTTCATAGGGATTAAATAACATTAAGGTGTTTTTGAGTAATGTCACATGCCTGGGGCTTAGTTTTAGAAATGCACCAGTCAAGCAAATGTTTGTGGCCTACAGTTACAGGACACTGGCAGATATCATGGTCTCACAACAACAATTAAAGATGAGCTATATCCATATAAGTTTGATGTCCTTTTATATTACTCTGTATATGGGCATGAAAACAGTTGGCAACCTGAGATCAGGACCAAAATAATTTCCACACAAGGAGCAATGAACTTCATCCAGCTGCTACATTTGATAGGAGGTGACATCTGCTAAAGAAGCTTGATTTAAGGGTCCTGGGTAATATTGGGATCTGATATCCATTCTTACATTTTTTATTTCCAACCGGAGAAAACATACATGCAAATCAGAAAATCTTAACTCACTCAAGAAAGTTGGCTTAACTTGCTGAGTACTTATAAATTGGCTCCTGTATGATGTAGGCTGGCATGAAACTAATGGAGATGTAGCGATTTGAGCAGATGGTGTGAGGATTTAAAAGTATTTTCTACATCCTTTTATGGCATATTTGTTCCTAATCTGCCATGTATGGGAATGTTGTGCTGTAGGTACTAGTGCATCAATGTGTGTGTGTATGTGCTTTGTTTTTTTCCCCCGAAATCACCTGCTGGTGACCTGGATGCTGGTCAGATTTGTATCTCATCTGTTAGTAAAGAGTTACCTATGCTGGTCCTTTGACACTTGTGACTCCACTCTGAAAATCTGCTTTGGTGAATTGGTGGCGTTGAATACTTTTTTCTGCTTATGTGAGATGGTTATGTTCTCAACACATAATGAACCATGTTAAAGTGCCCCTCATAAAAAAGCCCAGGGATAGAAGCTGAGTAGTCATCAAAAGATTGAGTTTAGACCTCCTTCTGCTCCAAGATTCCAAGATTCCAAGTCAAGCTTTGATTTCCTCCACGAGTTAATAGTGCACTGGGACTTGGCAGTTCACTGTTTGTTTCTTGTGGCATCTGAAATAGAGCATTGCATCAGTGTAGGGCAGGACTGAGCCATATTTGCGTCCTCAGTAGAATTTGATCCTCTGAATGTATTCTTGTAGGGCAAAACATCTGAGTTTAATGTCTAATTATCAGAAATTGTTCTTCTCATGAACATTAAATATTGTTAGTGTTACTGTTAGGGTTAGGGTTAGGGTTATCTCCACCTCCTCAGCCAGCATGGTAGGTAGGTAGCCTAAAATAAAAGATTGTCTGTAATTACAGCTTAAACTGAAAATGTAAACATGTTTTACTGAACATATGAAAGAAGAACTTCAAATTACCCTCGTTTCCCGACATATCTGACCTCATCAGGAAAGCTAAGCCATCCACCTGCCAGCTCGACCCCCTGCCAACTGGTCTTGTTAAAGCCTCCATCAACTCTCTCATCCCTCTTATATCTTAGATCCCTCTTATTGTTCATTCCTCTCTCACCTCTGGTCTTGTTCCTTCATCTCTCAAATCAGCCTCAGTCACCCCCATACTTAAGAAACCCGGTGCAGACCCCGACAATTTCAATAACCTCCGTCCTATCTCCAATCTGCCCTTTTTATCTAAAGTTCTTGAAAAAACAGTTGCATCCCAGATCCATGCCCACCTCTCCAACAATAACCTATATGAGCAATTTCAATCTGGTTTTACACAGCACAGAAACAGCCCTACCAATGACCTCCTTATGGCTGCTGATTCAGGACTCTTTTCAATTCTCATTCTTCTTGACCTAACATTTGACACTATCTCCCACTTCATTATCATCCATAGACTAGCCTCCATTGGTATCTCTGACACACCTCTCAGTTGGTTCATCTCGTATCTCTCTGGCCGCACTCAATTCATTCAATTAAAAACATTTACATCCCACCCATCCCCTTCTTCTCTGGTGTTCCCCAAGGCTCTGTTCTTGGTCCTCTTCTATTCATCATCTACCTCATCTACCGTGGCCAGATATTTCATAGGTATAATATTAATTTCCACTGTTATGTGGATGACACCCAGCTCTACTTGTCCACCAAACCCAGCTCCACCTTTCCACCCACTTACCTCTCTGACTGTATACAGGAAATCAGAACCTGGTTCTCCACCAACTTCGTCAAACTCAACAGTAGTAAAACTGAAATTCTTGGCACCCAAAACCACCCTATCCAATATAAATAACTTCTGTATTCAAATTGACAATTCCCCAGTCTTGCCCTCTTCCCAGGTTAAGAGTCTGGGTGTCATCCTTGACACCACACTTTCTTTCCATTCTCATATTAACACCATTACCCGTTCAGCCTGTTTTCACCTACGCAACATCTTCCGTCTCCGTCCATCCCTCTCACCTGAAAATACTGCCACCCTTGTCCATAGCCTGGTCACATCCCGTCTAGACTATTGTAACTCCCTCTTATTTGGTTTACCTGACAAATCCATTCATAAGCTACAACTGGTTCAAAACTACTGCGCATGCATCATCACTAGAACCCCCTCCATAAGTCACATAACACCGGTCCTGCCGCAACTCCACTGGCTTCCTGTCAAATTCCGTATCATCTGCAAAATTTATTTGTATGTAACTATATGTTCTATATTATGGTTGTGTGTACTTTCATTGTGTTATTTTGTGTTTTTAAACTGTGTTTTATTTTAAACTATTTTGTACGGTGACCTTGAGTGTCGTGAAAGACACCTATAAATAAAATGTGTCATTATTATTATTATAAAGTTAGTGATGGCTTTCTTGGCTCTCACCCTGAACCTTGACATGGTCAGACTCCAGCTTCTTCTTGGTGTCTATCTTCAAACTCTCAGCCCAGACCCATTTGTAAACATAGGGTTGACTGGTTTATTTGAAATAACACAACAAAAGTCACATAGGCCAGGAGTGTTATGTCCTGTGTTTGTATGTGATTTGAAGATCATCAGAATAATTTTTTATTAATTTTCTTTATTTCAGTCTGAGGCTGCTGAATAGGTATCAGCTAATGGACAACTTAACAGAGTTCATAACAGATTAATTAAATATTTCCATAAATGTACGGTTGTTTCTTGTACTTCTTTACCCCACTTGAAAACCCCAATGACATGCTGCATACTGCTGTTGTTGAGGTCAGGTTCCTGTTGTTTTCATTTTGCTTGGTAGCTATGGTTAGCTGCTGAGCGAGATCCACAGAGATGAGTTTGCAGCATAGTAGACCTCAGGTAAGTTTTAATGAGTTTAAGCTTAGAAAAGCTTCTTTCAGCAGCAGCCACTGTGACAGGGAGAGTTACAAAGATTCTTAGTGCAGCCCACATGTTGGGATAAATCCTGTCAGCTTCCTCTCATGCAGGAAAGTCACCATGTTGGTCATTTTTTTTGGTGGAAGGGGTGGAAAATTGTACACTTCCATTGCAAGTTCAGTGCCACCATTTTCTGACTGGCTGTCATGTGTCAGAGCAGTGCTCAAGGTAAGACAATGTTTTAGAACCTCTTCTTTTTTATGTTAAGGAAGTTGAGGAGCACTCCAAATTTGTCTCTTATGTATCCAAGGTTCTGAGATCTAAACGGACCTCCATGTCTTTCCATGTTGCCAAAAGAACACAAAAGGACAGATTCATGTTTGATATGTTGAAACTAAGAAACTGTACTAAACCTGATCTAGATGTAACTCTTATCTCCTATTATAGTGTGTAATGTATTTACGTATAACAAGACTTCTGCATAAATACCATTAACTGAATTGAGCAGAGTGGACTCTTTCTTGCTATTTAGTCTGACTGAATGAAAGTACCATCTGTCATGTTCTGTCTTGTCTTCTGTCTTTTCATCTTTTGTCTAGTCTTTTTTCACAGTCCTGTGTTTATGTTGTATCTTTAGTTCTTGTTTTTTTTAGTCATGGTTTAGTTTTCATGTTCTTGGGTTCTGTTTCCTGTTTTATTTTGTCAAGTCCTTGACTTCCTGTTTGTCATGTCTGTGTGTTCCCCTTTGATTAGATTATTGGTTTCACCTGTGTCTCTGTGGCGTACTCTGATGCCACCGTGGGTTATTTCAACAGATACTCATGACAGGGATGACTTTTACGTTGTTTATTTTATGTCACAAACCCACACACATTCCACTGTCTTGCGCAGGCTTCCTCTCTCAGGTTCCTTGGCGGCTGACATCCGTGTCCGTGTGTGTCTCTCGGCTGTGACTCCTCTCTCCAGGTCCAGCACGCTACTGTCTTTTAAAAGGAGAGAGTGATTAGATTAACAGCATGCAGGTGTCCTAATCACTCTCACCTGGTGCTGGTCTCATGAGTCCTCTCCACACCTCTCTCCTGCGGCTGATGCACCACGCCCCCTCCACAGTCTCGTTTCTTGATTTGCTTCACCTGTGTCTTGTCACTCTGTTCCTCGTGTGTGTATATATAGCCCTGCTCTTCCCTTTGTTCATTGTCTCGTCATACTTGTTACTTGTTTCATGTTACTCGTCACTCGTCACTCGTCACATGTATCTAGTGATGGACAATCGAGGCTTTGTTGAAGCCTCGACACGTGATTCAAAAAAAGGTTCATTACTCGAAGCTTCAATGACACAGTGCTCTATTAGGACATCTAGTGGACAATAAAATGTAGTGCAATGGAGATGTGTCTTACTGGTTCATGCTTGTATGAGACTTGATTTGCCATGCACATTCCTATTCGACCACATTACATGGATATGTGGTTTAAAGCTTATTATAAGAAAATGATATAGGCTACATATAACAATAAAATAAATAACAAAGTACAAATGGGACTCGAACCCTTGTTTCGCTAAAGAAGGACCGGCGACTTCACAGTGTACCTCGAACCTCATCAGTTTTGATTACGTCAGTACACTCTATGAACCTTCGCTGATTTACACTAATGTTTATGTTTCAGCGCTTACGTCAACTATTTTCATTTGCTCTTGGTATCAAACTAGATTCCATGGTTTCGTAGTGTAGATTTGTATTGAATGCAACAGTGTCAAACCAAATCTTTCTTGACTCAGTTTTTGCTTCTAAGACTCATCTCATCTCTCCCGAAGAGCCGAGACAACCAAACCAGTTACAGGGTTTCCGAATGAAGCAGTGAAACGGTTCATACGTCAACGTCACAAAACACGCGATTTGTCCTGACCAACTATGTAACTATATCTATCTATCAATCGAGTGTTGTCTAACTATGTCACTAATTGATCGATTTCTTTCTGAATCTTAGTTGGAGTTAGTTGCGTATTGTGTGGAGATCTATCTCCACACAATACGCAAATGACTCCAACTACAGCAAGAGACCAACCTACTATGCAAAGAAACATTAAAATGAGCACCACTAAATAGGAATAAGATATCCGGGATATCCCTGAACACACTCGATCCCACCAGGTCATTCACATGACAAACCGAACCCCTGGGATGACTCGTTTGCCGCTGAAGCGCTCGAAGCACTTGAACTGCTTCAAACGTCACTCAAGTGCTTCAAACGTCACTAGTCACGTGACCGAACCACGCTTCGGCACAGTGGTTCGATACAATTGCTTCATGAGCTACGGCGCATGTGTCGGAGCCTCGGGTGTCAGAGGGCCATCACTACATGTATCATGCCACAGTTTCATGCCACGATTTAGTTTTGATAGTGTTTGGGATTTTTGTTTTCTTTTTGGATTCACCTGCCATGTCAGCAGCGTTTTTGGTTTTGTAAGTTGTTTGTTTTTCTTTATTAAAATACTTCTTGCCTACTCCTGCCTGCATCTAGTCCTGCACTTGGGTCCGAAAATCCCTTTCCCACTTACCAGTTGTGACACCATCTACTTTTGTTTGCATTAAATTGACAAATTTTAACTTCCACTACTACTGGACAGGGGTTTTCATTCACGCTACTATTACCGTTCAGGCATCTCTTACGTCTTGTTTGTTGACACAGGACTTATTTTGGGTTTTATCCCAGCTTAGATGGCAATGCGTCATCTATCCGTCACTCTATTCTAAGATATGTATCATACCTCATCAGATTTTATGTAATGGCACTCAGTCTTGATTTTATTTCAGACATCTGGGATGTGTGCCTGTCTTGCAACTGTATACCAGTGACATCCACATGCTTCTCCAAAACCACAACCCGTGCCATGCTGCGTTCCAGTAAGATTAATTTTACAAGTAGGTGACAGACATGTATCCTAATGAAATAGTGAGTAAAGTAAGCTATGCAAATGCATCCGTTTTAAATTAGTGGACACTTGCTTGACAGCTATGCTGAAAACATGCCAAACAAATCTCCTACAAATTAAAACTGAGGTGACATATTAAATGTACGAACTAAGATTTCTATATTTATGGACCTGGATAGAAAATGTTTGTCCCTGGGCTTATTGGACTGTAGACCAATAGCATTAAGGTGCTTCTCCAAAACTCAGATACCTGTCAGCCTGTCACTGGATATACGCAGATCTAAATATCTGACCAACGACTTCAAATAAGACCAAAGTTATATAGGTGAGTAAACGATCGTATTTTGTGCCAGAAATGAGGTCCCTTTAAATCCATCAAGAAAGCTGTGGAAACACCAGAAAAAATCAAACAAGGTTACACAAAACATTCAAATTCAGTTCCATGACACAAAATATATTCTTATTAAAATATTACAGATCTTATTCAAATTGTATAAATTATTTTATTTAATAATGAAAAACAAATACAATGTAATAATATTAATGAGCCATTAAGATACAAAAAATACGAATAAACATAACATGAGTAAACTGCAACTGTAAACCAGATGTTCAATATAGTAACAAATACTGTATACTATATTAGTCTGTTTGAAAAATGTGTGTTTAGTATGAGTAGCAAATATTTAGCTGTTTAATTTTTAAAGGAGAATATTCTATAGGAGTACAGCTTAAACTTTATGGGTCTGGGCCGACTGAGTTTGCATGTTCTCCCTGTGTCTGTGTGGGTCCTTTCCAGGTACGCCAACTTTCTCCCACCATCCAAAGACATGCTCATTAGGTTAACTATTGCTTGTTAGGTAACCCTGCAGAGGACAAACGGTTACAGAAAATGAATCAATGAATGAACAAGGGTTTACTATACATAATAGTATAGTATATATTATTGTTTCATCTTACCATGCTCAGCTCTAGGGCTCAGCGGTAGTGCAGTGAGCAGGCTTTTCTGTGCGTTTCATATTGTGGGTTGAAGTGGATGCACTCCAACTTTCTGATGAGAAGGCAGCCTTCTGCTTGCTGCTGGCCAGTGACCAGAAGATCTCAGACACAGTCATAAAAGGATATGTGGATACATCACGGTCAGGTTGATTTCAGGTGGCAGAGTAGCTGACCTCTGCAGTAGACTACTATGTATTTAAAATGACACCACACTGTCAAATAAGCAAAAATACAAAACACTGTCAAATAAGCAAAAATATTTCAGTTAATACAAAAGCAGTGGGTACACCATCAAGGTGAAGTCTTGACTCTTCATTGATGGGTAATGTAATGATTTTCCACTGCCAAATTAGCACCGTGAAGAAGAGGTCAGCAAAGTTAGAGACAAGCCGGTACGAAAAAGGCTGGACTCAGATGCAGAGGTTTTCCAAAAATAAAATACTTTATTAAACAAAATTCAAAGTCTCTAGGCTCAAAGCAAAGTGCAAACAAAAAACCACTCCGAAGAGGGAAAAAACGAGGCAAAGAACAAACCACAAAACAGTAATACTTATCGATTGCGAAGTAACACATGAGCAGGGAACACGAACACACTTGGTCAACGAACATGACACACTGGCACAGGACAGGGGAAAACGCAGACCATATATACACACGAGGGTAATGGGGAACAGGTGGAAACAATCAGGACTCAGGAAGACAATCAGACCGGTGACACAAGAGGAGGGGCAAGTGACCTGAAACGAGAGGAGAGTTAGAACTTCAAAATAAAACCGGAAATGACGAGACAACACAAAACAGGCTGATCAGGATGATCCCTGTGAAAGTCCTTTATCAGCTGCGGACACACAATGAATCTTGATGGCACCCACTGTCTTTCCTCCGGACCATAACCCTCCCAATCCACCAGGTATTGTCTTCCTCTACCCCGGTTGCGTAGTGCTAATATCTGTTTTACCTTGTAAACCAGACCCCCGTCTACCAGTTCGGGCGGCGGTGGAGGTGCGACAGCCGAACCAAAGGACTCTCCTTGGCTGGTTTCACCTGGCTCACGTGGAAATGTAGGGTGGACTCGAAGGGACCGGGGCAAGCGAAGGCGAACCGCTGAAGGACCGATGAGCTTGGCGATGGGGAACGGACCCACAACCGCGGCGCCAGCTTCTTGGATGGGACCTTGAGGCGTAGATCCTTGGCCGACAGCCATACCTTCTGTCCAGGCTGGTAAGCGGGTGCGGTCGTCTCCTGCGGTCTGCAGCCCTCTTCATGCGGTCCCCTTGACGGATGAGCACCTGTCTGGCGGCTGTCCAGATGCGGCGACAGCGGCGGATCAAGGCGAAGGCTGAGGGGACTGAAACTTCGGGTTCATTGTCTGTGAGAACAGGTGGTTGGTATCCAAAAACACACTTGAATGGTGAAAAACCTGTGGCAGACGTGGGAAGGGAGTTGTGTGCTTACTCCACCCAGACTTTGCTCCATGTCGAGGGATTCTGGGACACTAGACACCGGAGGCCGGTTTCCAGTTGCTGGTTGAGGCGTTCGGTCTGGCCGTTGGCCTCCGGGTGGTATCCTGAAGTCAGGCTGGCCTTGGCTCCGATGAACCGGGATACAAACTGGGGCCCCCGATCGGAAACAATGTCTTTGGGAAAACCATGAACTTTAAAGACGTGGTTAATCATGATCTCTGCTGTTTCTTTGGCAGAAGGTAGCTTAGTCAGAGCAATAAACCTAGCCATCTTAGAAAATCGATCCACAACCGTGAGAACCGTGGTGTTACCTTGTGAGACCGGGAGCCCCGTGACAAAGTCCATAGAGATATCAGCCCACGGTCTGGAAGGAACAGGAAGTGGTTGCAGCAGTCCCATGCGTGCACCGGTGGATGTTTTATTTCTGGCACAGACCGAACAAGCCTCCACGTACTCCCGGACCTCCGGTTCCATGGACGGCCACCAGAATCTCCGGGAAATGGCGAACATGGTTCTCCGAACTCCCGGGTGGCAGGAAAGCAGCGAGGTATGAGCCCAGTGAATCACCTGTGGGCGCAATTCCACGGGAACGAATAAACGATTCTCGGGACACCCACTAGGTGGCGGAGTCCCACCGTTTGCCTGCTTAACCCTCTTTTCTATCGGCCAGGAAATCACTCCAACCACACGGGTAAGTGGAAGGATAGGATCTGGCGACATCATAATTCCTTTCAGCCTTGGACAGCCGCCGAGACAAAAAGGCACAGGGGTGCATCTTACCGTCCTGTTCTGATCGCTGAGAAAGTACTGCCCCGATCCCCTCGTTGGAAGCATCAACCTCCACCACGAACTGCCGCTGGGGGTCTGGTAAGGTGAGGATGGGAGCAGTAGTGAACCGATGTTTAAGGGTCTGGAACGCTGACTCTGCTTCCCGCGACCAGTGGAAGCGCACCTGGGGAGAGGTAAGAGCATGGAGAGGGGAAGCTATTGCGCTGAACCCTCTGATAAACCGTCTGTAAAAGTTAGCAAATCCAAGGAACTGCTGAACCTTTCTACAGCTATCAGGAGTAGGCCAATCAGTCACCGCACTTACTTTAGCTGAATCCATCTGTACTCTTCCAGGGGCTACGATGAAACCCAAGAAAGAGACAGTCTCAGCATGAAATTCACTCTTCTTAACTTTAACATACAGTTTATTTTCGAGAAGTCTTTTCAGGACCAAGGATACATGCCTGATGTGCGAGTCAAGATCCTGGGAGTAGATGAGAATGTCATCCAGGTAAACGTACACGAACTGGTCTAAAAAGTCTCTCAAAATGTCATTTATCATGGCCTGGAAAACTGCCGGAGCGTTGGTGAGCCCGAAAGGCATCACCAGGTACTCGTAGTGCCCACTAGGAGTGTTGAAACCCGTTTTCCACTCGTCTCCTTCTCTGATTCTTACCAAGGGGTAAGCGTTGCGAAGATAGAGCTTGGTGAAAATCCGGGCCTGTTGCAGCTGGTCGAAAACCGAGGTCATGAGCGGAAGAGGGTAGCGATTCTTGATAGTTACAGTATGTCGTTCAGGGGGCTGTAGTCTATGCGTGGTCTAAGGGATCCGTCCTTCTTGTCTACAAAGAAAAACCCTGCTCCAGCAGGCGAGGAGGAAGGACGGATGAGCCCGGCTTTAAGGGATGCTTCGATGTAGTCCTTCATGGCAGCCTTCTCGGGACCAGAAACAGAATATAAGCGGGACTTGGGGATTGTGGAACCAGGAATGAGGTCTATGGCGCAGTCATAGGGACGATGTGGAGGTAGCGATGTGGCCTTGGTCTTACTGAATACTTCTCGGAGATGATGATAACAGGTTGGAACGGAGCTCAGGTCCGGGTATTCCGATTCTGTGGCTGGTGCGGCAGAAACATAATGAACTTGAGTGAATGGACCTTCCTGTGGTGATTTTTTGCGACAAAGATTCTGACAATCCTTTCCCCAGTCCAGAATCTTTCCCGTGACCCAATCAATATGGGGGTTGTGTTGTTTCAACCAAGGGTAGCCCAAAATGAGCGTATGTGAGGGTGATTGGAACAAAAAAAAAAAAAAACTGATTTCCTCATGGTGATCGTGGATGTGTAGCTTGACAGGATCAGTGGTGTGTGTTATGGTAAATAGTTCGCTGCCATCCAGGGCGCTGGCCTTAATAGGCTTAGACAACAATTTCCCAGTCAGCCCCAACTTCCCCGCTAACCCCCAGTCCATCAGACTTTCGTCTGCCCCTGAGTCAATAAGTGTTTCCAATTCCATGGAAGCAGTGTTGTGTATTACCTTAACCTTGGTGAGGTTGCGAGGTGTCAGATTTGAACCTGAAAACTGACTCACAATGGTTCTTTTCTTGGCCGGACAGGCAGCGAGGAGATGACCGGTTTCCCCACAGTAAAAACACAGTCCCTCCCGTTGTCTCCGCCGTCGCTCTTCCGGGGTCAGCCGGGTTCTTCCCACCTGCATGGGCTCTTCCTCGCCGGTCGTAGAACAGGAGCGGTTGGGGGTGGACCAGTCTGGAGTGGGATTCACCAGATGCTTTCGGCTGTGGAGATCCAGTTCACGGATTCTATGGTCTGTGCGGATGGCAAGAGAGATTAAAGAATCTAGATCTGATGGCAGGTTAAGAGGTATGAGTGCTCGTTGAATGGGGGCCGCAAGCCCTTGGAGAAATACATCATATAAAGAGGTGGAATTCCATCCACTCTCCGCGGCCAACGTGCGGAAGCGAATGGCGTAGTCGCATACCGATTCCTGGCCTTGCTTAATACCATTCAGCTCTCTCGCCTTCTCCCGATCAGTAGAGACAGGGTCAAAAATCTGTTGTAGTGAGCCTGAAAAATCGGTTAAAGAATTGCAAATGGGTGAGTTGCGAGACCATTCTGCTGTAGCCCAAGCACGAGCTCTTCCCGACAGGTGGGAGATGATGAATGCTATTCTGGATCGATCCGAAGGAAAAGCGTACGGTGAATGTTCGAAATGAATTGAACAGTCTATCAAAAAAGGTTTGCACAGACCTACCTCCCCTGAATACCGTTCCGGGGAAGCTAGCCGTATACCTCCGCCAACCACAGGCATTGTCAGGGAAGGGGCAGCAACAGAAGACGGAGGTTCCGGTGCGGTAGGTGGGTTAACTGCAGAAGAAGTCATGGTCTCTCTGGAGAAATGATCAAGCAAGGACTGAACATTAGAAGCGAGTAGGCCTAGCTGTGAAGCCATGGCCGTCTGAAATTCCTCTTGTCGCGATATGCGGTCCTCCTGAGCTCGGAGAGCCGCCGACATGGAGCCTGCCTCTGCTGAGTCCATTTCTGGCCAGTGTGTACTGACAAGCCGGTACAAAAAAGGCTGGACTCAGATGCAGAGGTTTTCCAAAAATAAAATACTTTATTAAACAAAATTCAAAGTCTCTAGGCTCAAAGCAAAGTGCAAACAAAAAACCACTCCGAAGAGGGAAAAAACAAGGCAAAGAACAAACCACAAAACAGTAATACTTATCGATTGCGAAGTAACACATGAGCAGGGAACACAAACACACTTGGTCAACGAACATGACACACTAGCACAGGACAGGGGAAAACGCAGACCATATATACACACGAGGGTAATGGGGAACAGGTGGAAACAATCAGGACTCAGGAAGACAATCAGACCGGTGACACAAGAGGAGGGGCAAGTGACCTGAAACGAGAGGAGAGTTAGAACTTCAAAATAAAACCGGAAATGACGAGACAACACAAAACCAAAACACCGCTGCGTGACAGTTAGGTGCCCAATTTAGAAAAAAGAGAAAAGAAGAGGAGGAAAAGGCTATATGTGGTGATAATATTATGCATGTACAGTAATAATGAAATAGGATTTACTGAGACATATCTAAGCAGTGTACAGTAGAGCGTATAATGCACAGTTACTCATTGCGCGGCTCGCGAGCCACATCTGGCTCGTCAAGCTATGACTGGCGGCTCGCATGGTAGCTTACAGTATCACACTGCCACTTGCCTTTAATTGCAAATTGCAATCCACTATTTACCGGCAATGCTACTTAAACTGCCATCTCGTGGCGATAAGTTGAAATACATTTCAAGCAGCTGAAACACGGAAAGCGCGAATGAAAGTGGCCATGTGGCATTGTTTACAAATCTTGACCGCAACGCACGTTTGCAGGCAGGCGACGTAAGCTCCGCTAGCTAGCGTAAAACACAAAATGGACCGGTTTTTAATAAAAAAGAGACAGAAACGAGCTCATTAAAGTAAATCTGGTCTTAAATGAAAATGTATTGGCCGTGTTATTTTTTGTGGGATGTCCAGTTTATATATAGAAATGCACAAAGGTGACTTCACGCCCGCCTATGGGGGGGACAAACGGATCTGCTGTCCCGGGCCCAGGATAGAGGGGGCGCCCAGAACTGGACACTCATTAAATTATGGAATAATTAAAAAAAAATAATAATAATAATAAAATAGGAATATTTGTGGGGGAAAAAATGTAATATTTGAATTAAATAAAAGCTTTTTATTTGTTTTCTTCCTAATTGTCCTTGAAATAGTGGTCAAGACAAACAAAATGGCTGTCAAAATGAACACTGGTCTGTCTCTATTATGAATAGTTGTATTCAAATGATACCTCTGCCTAAAACAATGTGGGGTATTTTATGATTCAAGCTTTCCTCCCAGCTTTGCCAGACTATTGTGATGTACATTGTACTTTGAATTTGACTTTTAAAGAAAAACTAATGAAACAGAATAAATTGTATCCAGTAAGGAGTTTTATTAAATTATCACATCATAAGAAGACAATTCAACAACTTTCATATTTTATGAACTCTGTCAAATGGTTCCCAGAGGATGTTGTCTCTTATTCTGCACTGTCAGACTGAAAAAGAATCACAAAGAATAGTTATTCAACTTATATCAGCAACACTTAAGCTAGCTACAGTATGTTGTTATCGTTTGTATACATATTTTTTCATATCCACAACTACAATGCAGATTAGTTAAGGTGAATTATTCAAAGAAACCCATTGCACTAAGGTCAGATTAGTGTAACATGGTCACATAGGCTAAGTTACCTTTCCAGCAACACGGCTCTTGACTCTCAGCTTGTTGACCTGGGACTCAGAGATGTCAGCACGTTCCTGAGCTTCCTCCAGCTCATGCTGCACCTTTCTCAGTCTGGACAAGTGAGTGTTGGCCTGCTCCTCCTGCAGAGGGTTCACATGTATTTTAATTACATGAAAGGTTATATTGATTTGTTCTACCTTTCCATACATAAGATCACAAAACATTTCACTTACAGCCTCCTCAGCCTGTCTCTTGTAAGCCTTGACTTTGAGCTGCAGCTTGTCCACCAGATCCTGAAGTCTATTCACATTCTTCTTGTCTTCCTCAGTCTAAAAAAATGACAAATTTGTTCCTGATTAAGTACAGAGACAGAAAAAAGGCAGCTTGTGATATGTTTTAGATAAATTAGTAATTACCTGGTAGGTGAGCTCCTTCACTCTCCTCTCATATTTGCGGACTCCTTTAACAGCATCAGCTCCACGTCTCTGCTCGTTTTCAACTTCAGCCTCCAGTTCACGCACCTGTAACAAAGTGACCAATATGATTTATAAGTGAGAAAGGTGAATAATCAAACTCGTATCATAAAAAGAGTTCTGTATATGGTGCATACCCTGGACTCCAGTTTCTGGAGCTGCTTCTTGCCACCCTTCATGGCGAGGCTCTCAGCTTCATCCAGACGGTGCTGCAGGTCCTTGACTGTGACCTCCAGGTTCTTCTTCATCCTCTCCAGGTGAGAGCTGGTGTCCTGCTCCTTCTTCAGCTCCTCAGCCATCATGGCAGCCTGAAAGAATGTACAGGTGATGAAAATATTAAAAGTCTTGGCATGAAGCATTCCCATTATCCAAAACTCACATCAGTGATGGCCTTCTTGGCTTTCTCCTCAGCGTTTCTTGCTTCCTGAACAGCATCATCCACCTCACCCTGAACCTGGACAAGGTCAGTCTCCAGCTTCTTCTTGGTGTTCATAAGACTGGTGTTCTGGATATTAAAATTAGTCACAATGAATTTGATATTTAGTTCTTAGGTAAAATAATCATCAATCAGCTTGTTAGACACTTGAGACATTTTTGAATCACTCAAAACAAACCTGAGAATGAAGCAATCCAACACGCTCACTAGCATCAACCAACTCCTGCTCAGCCACTTTGCGTCCTCTCTCTGTCTGCTCCAGAGCAGCTCTCAGCTCCTCAATCTCAGCCACCATCAGACCATTTCTACGCTCCACCATGGCAACCTGCTCCTTCATGTCCTCTTGTCCTCTAACAGCATCATCAAGGTGCAGTTGGGCATCCTAATGGCAGAAGAAAACAAAACAGTAAATCTTCTATAATACGTCTTACTTAATTTAGCTACATGACTCTCAAAGCTTACCTTGAGCTGTCCCTGGACATTCCTCAGTTGTTTCTGGGCCTCAGCAGCCTGCCTGTTAGCATGGCTCAGCTGAATCTCCATCTCATTCAGGTCTCCCTCCATCTTCTTCTTGACTCTCAGGGCATCATTCCTGCTCCTGACTTCAGCATCAAGAGTGCTCTGCATGGAGTCAATCACCCTCTGGCTGTTCCTCTTGATCTGCTCCATCTCCTCGTCTTTCTCTGCCAGTTTCCTGTCAACCTCTCCTTTGACCTGGTTGAGCTCAAGCTGAACACGGAGAATCTTGGCCTCCTCGTGCTCCAGAGTGCCCTTAAATAGTCACACACATGCCAAAAGTTACCTTTTAATAAAACACAATACTGGATTACACATATGGTCTTGTATTCAATCATATGTGTAATTTATCAAGTGTTTCTCAAGATTTTACTTCAGCTTCCTCCAGAGCAGATTGGATTTCAGTCTTCTCAGTCTCCACAGTCTTCTTGGCTTTCTCCAGTTCATGAATACTCTTTCCAGTCTCACCAATCTGTTCAGTCAGGTCAGAGATCTCCTCTACAGAACAAATCAAGATGTGGTTATCAACTTTCCCATACGGTGAAGCCTGATAATTAACTTCTACTGTAAAGGTCACATAATAACCCAGGCTTGAAACTATTTTAATTTTACTGAGAATAGCATACGCTGCAGGTTCTTGTTCTCTCTCTTCATGGTCTCCAAATGATCCAGAGACTCCTCATAGGAGTTCTTTATCTTGAACAGCTCTGTGCCAAGAGAGCGAGCCTCCTTTTGAGCTCCTTCCAGCTCTGCCTGGCCCTCCTCATACTTTTGCTTCCATTCTGCCAGGACCTAGAAATAGATAGATGAGTGCCAATGATTGGTTACTGAGATCAATTTAGGTTTCTCCTGAAATGAATGTAGTTTTTATTTCCTGTTACCTTATCAAAGTTCCTCTGCTTCTTGTCCAGGTTGGCAGCCAGAGCATTAGCTCTCTCCACATCAATCATGAGATCCTCCACTTCACCCTGCAGTCTCTGCTTGGTCTTCTCCAAAGAGGCACACTTGGAGTTCACAGCCTCAATGGATTCCTCTGCATCCTGCAGGCGCTGGGCAAGCTTTTTCCTGTGAGGAAGAATTTTTCATTGGTTAAAACACAAACAGTTTAATTAAAACTCATTTAAACAATGAAGTGGTAGTGATGTACTTGGATTCTTCCAGTTCCTCAGTGCGCTGGATAGCATCAGTCTCATATTTACTCCTCCACTGAGCCACTTCACTGTTGGCCTTGGACATTCCTCTCTGCAACTCAGCCTTGGCCTCCTGCTCCTCCTCAAACTGCTCTCTGAGCAGATCACAGTCATGGCGGGCTGACTGAACAGCATGAGCCAGGGCATTCTTGGCCTGTTGAACATGACATAACATTTTTAACTTACCGATAAGAAGTAAAAGACTGGGTTTCCTCAAACCAGACACTGATATAACATAATAACATGATGTGTCAGAAAAGGGTACCTTCACTTCCTCCTCAATGTGCCTCTTAAGCTCCTCTATTTGCTGAGTGAAGGCCTGCTTGCCTCTGGTCAGCTGAGAAACAAGAGCTTCTTTCTCCTCAAGCTGGCGAGAATACTCACCTGAATATTAATGTTTAAATATGATGTCTGTCAAAATGATGATTATTGGTTTTCATTAGTAATTTTAAATATAAGTCACTTACCATTCTCTGTCTGAAGTCTTGCCCTCTGTGCATTAATGTCATTCAGCTGGCGAACATTCTCATCATTTTTGGCTTTGAGTTCACTCAGTTGGTCCTCAACAGTTCTGCACATTTTCTCCAAGTTGCCCTACACAAACAAAAAGTAATTTATGTTAGGCATGTCCCCAAATTTAAAGCTACTGTCATGTTTTGTAATGGAAGACAAACCAACCACTCACCTTTGCTTTGGCAACAGCCTCCATGTTGCTGGAGAGGTCATCAATCTCCATCTTGTATTCACTCTTCTCCTTCTCCAGCTTCTGCTTAACACGCTGGAGGTTGTCGATCTGCTCTCCCAGTTCTGCAACGCTGTCGGCCTGCTTCTTGCGGAGAGCTGCTGCAGTAGCTTCATGCTGCAGGGTTGACTCCTCAAGGTCACGACGCAGCTTCTGAAACTCAGCCTCACGCTTCTTGTTCATCTCAATATGAGCTGCTGTTGCTCCACCAGCTTCCTCAAGCCTCTCACTGATCTCCTCAAGCTCCCTGGAGAGGTCAGCTCTCTGCTTCTCTACCTTCGCCCGAGCAGCTCTCTCAGCCTCCATCTCCTCTTCCAGCTCCTCAATACGAGCCTTGAATTGGTGTCAGCAACATGAAGACAGTTTACAGCAGAAAGGTTTAAATTGCTGCTTGAAATTCAGTGAGTTTTATATCGATCTAATCTATGTTACCTGGAGTTCCTTGATCTTCTTCTGAAGCTGAGCACCAAGAGATTGTTCATCTTCAATCTTGCTGAGGAGCTGGCTAAGCTCAAAGTCCTTCCTGGAAAAAGAGAACGAAAAAAGAGAAAACAAAATTCATTTTAATTGGACAGATTGTACTCAGAGAAACACATTTAACCAAATAAATACACGAATGACAATGTCAGCTATGGTAAAAGTGAAAAGATAACGAGACAGTAAGCCAACTAGAGTCCTCAGCATGCTATAAGTGGGTAAGGGGCAGCCGTGGCCTACTGGTAGCGCTTTGGGCTTGTGGCTGAAGGGTTGCCAGTAGAAAGCGGCTGAAGTGCCCTTGAGCAAGGCACCTAACCCCTCACTGCTCCCCGAGCGCCGCTGTAGCATGGCAGCTCACTGCTCCGGGTTAGTGTGTGCTTCACCTCACTGTGTGTTCACTAATTTCACGGATGGGATAAATGCAGAGAACACATTCCATGTATACACAAGTATACTTGGCCAATATCACTAATTATTATTATTATTAATTTGGCCACAATAACACTACATGTGTCGTTCTGCAAATGCAGTGTTTTAAACATGTTCAGAGTGTGTGATAATTCAACACAACAAAAACTGCTGTTTGATGGGTACATCTCAGGTTTAGAATCTATTACGCTAGTCATAACCCATAGTTCAATGGCAATTCATCTGACCTACTTACAGCACTATGTGGGACCATTGATATAACATTTCAGGGCAATTCATTCAGAAATGTTAGACTACCAAAGCCACTTGGTGGATCAAAATTGCTTTTCCAGAACCAAGACATGACCATTGCAAAGAACTTACTTCTTGATTTTCTCATCTGATTGCTGCTTGTCATTTTCCAGATCCATTGTGGACTCCTGGGACAGTTTCAGATCTCCCTCTAGCTTCCTCTTGGCTCTCTCAAGGTCCATGCGAAGCTTCTTCTCTTGCTCCAATGAGCCCTCAAGCTATAAAATACCAGTTTCAAACAAAGCTGATTTGTTATAATCCACAAAAATAGAAATGTATTCAATGTGCAAATTTTTCAGTCAAAACAGTTGTCTTCTTACATCGTCCACTTGCTGTTCCAGCTTTGTCTTGGCCTTGGTCAGAGTGTTGACTTTGTCTTCCTCTGCCTGGAGATCATCCAGTGTTTGCTGATGGGCCTCTTGGAGGGCTTTCTTCTCCTTGGTCAACTTTGCAATGCTCTCATCTTGAGATGCCATCTCCTCTGTCAGGTTTTTCACCTAACATTGTCAAGAGAGGCACATCTTAATGTCACATAGCAAATTGACATAAAAACAAATGACAAAAGAACAAATGATTCAATTCTGTAGATTAAAATGAACCTTGTTTTCTGTGGCATGTTTCTCCTTCTCCACTTTAGCCAAGGTGAGCTCCAAGTCATCAATGTCCTTTTTCAGCTCAGAGCATTCATCCTCCAACTTCCTCTTCTTGGCAGTCAGCTCAGCATTGATCTCCTCTTCATCCTCCAGTCTCTCAGTGGTCTCTTTGAGTTTTGCCTCGAGCTGGATCTTGCTCTTAATGAGTCCCTCACACCTTTCCTCTGCATCAGATAGATTATCAACTTCCTAGAGTAAATGTAAAAGAAACAATGAGATACTTTCTATTCTGTTTTATTGTGTATGTGTTTATTTCAGTTTAGTATGCATATATACCCATACAAACAGAAAGTGAGACAAACACAGAGCTTCTTTATGTCTCTAATTTGCTGTGTCCTGTTATTAAACCGTATATTGTAGATTATAAGTATAAAAGCATAGATTGGGTATACTACATGTGATAAAAAAACAACTGTATTTGTTTCCTACTTACTGATGACACTTGGAGCTGCAGGTCATTCTTCTCCTGTACCAGGGAAACCATCTTCTCCTCCAGTTCTTTCTTCTTGGCCAGAGCAGCAGCCAGGTCCGTCTTCATCTTGTCATAGTTCTCCTTCATCTGCTGCAACTCCTTCTCAGTCTCAGCGCTCTGTAGAAGAGGCTTGACCTTGAAGTACAGATTCATCCATGGCCAGTTCTTCACATTCATGAATGAACGGATATTGTACTGGATGCCGTAGATAGCTTCTCTAAAATTCAATAAGATAGTATAGTTAAGGCAATAGGATCCGGTCATAAGGAGGGAGATTTAAACAGGTCAGTTGTGTATATTTCATTGTAGTCCTACCTTCTCTCCATCATCTTAACAAATTCCTTCCTCATGACATATCCTCTGCAGAGAGCCTGAGTCATGGTCACCAGTGCAGCCAATTTTTCATCTCTCATTTCCTCAAGGCCACCCAAAAGGCCAGCTTTGAAGAACACCTATTGTGACCAAGACAAGGAAATAAGATTAAAACTACTGGCTATAAACATTTTAAAATATAATCTATTGACATTATCCCATAGAAGGTACCTTTGAGTGTCCAAGTTTGTACTGAGTGTGGTCAATGTCAATGGAGCCAAGCAGCTTCTCTGAAGCTTTCTTGTTGTCCATGAACTGTCCCTCAGGGATGACACTGGCATTCAATACTTTGTATCTGTAATAGAAGTATGTTATTGGTGAGATTTTTTATCCAATCTGTACCATCACATTATCTTGAAAAACAGTCACCTCTGCTTGAAGTCACCATAGAGGATTCTGCTGGGGAAGCCCTTTCTGCAGATCCTGATACCCTCCAGCACACCGTTACACCTCAGCTGGTGGATGACCAAGAAATTCTCCATAAGACCTGAGGGATGTAAATTCATATAGATATAAATATTACTACAATGTAACTGTGTAACACTCAGTTGCACTGTTTAACATTCAGTGTAAATAGTTTTCTCACCTGGGGTCTTTGATTCATTGGGAATTAAGCAACGGACAAAGTGGGGATGAGTGCTCCTTAGGTTGGTCATCAGCTTGCCCAAGTTCTCCTGTGGATAAGCATCATTACATAATAGCTCAACATTTTTATTACATGAAGTATTGAACTGTTTTCCAAAAAACATGAGTACTATAGTATACATACCCTGAAAACAGCAGAAACTGTCTGGAAGGACCCACCCTTCTTCTTACCCCCCTTCTTGCCGCCTCCACCACCCTCTGTTTTCAAAAACAATCAGTATCATCAGTGAATAAATAATAGGAGTATTTTCAGTTGTCCACTTTGTGGTGGTGTATCAATTTATTATTAAAGAGCACTAATCAGCTTCTTTCTCCTGCGACTGATGCAGTTTGATAAAAATGCACCTTAACATCAAAACTTCATTCATTGATTCGTTCATTCATTCACTTTCTGTAACCACCTGTCCTCTGGAACGTTGCGGGGGACTGGAGGCCATCCCAGTTGTCTTTGGAGATGCACCCTGGACAGGACGCCAATCCATTGCAGGGCTCACATAGATGGAAGACCATTCACACTCACATGCACACTTATGGCCAGTTTAGAACATCAAAACTTCACTTGTCATAATTAGTTCCCTACATGTCACTATGTGGTTCATTTATTTGTACCATCTCTGTTTATTGTTATTTCTTACCCTCAGCTGCACCTTTGGTGACATATAGGAAGGCCAGTAGTTTGTTTGAAGACTTCTGGTAGAGCTGAACGACTGAGTCATTGAGTGGGTCCTTGTTCTTGTCCAGCCAGCCAGTGATGTTGTAGTCTACTGTACCAGCATAGTGAACCAGGGAGAAGTGAGCCTCAGCCTTGCCCTTTCCAGGCTTTGGCTTCTCAAAGGCCTTCGTCTTGCCAAGATGCTGGTCATGCAGCTTGTTCTTGAAAGTTGTGTCAGAGGCCTTGGGGAACATGCACTCCTCTTCAAGGATGGAGAAAATACCCATGGGCTGAAGGAAAATTTGGTCATGTTTTAAAAAAATCAGTCATTTAGGAGTCAGTGAAAAACCCATGGTTCAGGCTTTACATGACATTACCTTCTCAATAAGCTCAATGCAGGCAGCCAAGTCCATGCCAAAGTCAATGAACACCCAGTCAATGCCTTCTTTCTTGTACTCCTCTTGCTCCAGGACAAACATGTGGTGGTTGAAGAACTGTTGCAGTTTCTCATTTGTGAAGTTGATGCAGAGCTGCTCCAAGCTGTTGTACTGTAATGACAGTACAACAGCATTTAATTCCATGACTAAATTGCGCTGAATTTTATAACGATACTGTTATTTTTCAGCTACTCACGTCAAAGATCTCAAATCCAGCAATATCCAGCACTCCAATGTAGTACTGCCTGGCCTGCTTTGTGTCCAACATCTCATTGATACGGATGACCATCCACAAGAACATTTTCTCATAGACAGACTTGCACAGAGCACTGACAGAATTGTTGACCTATAAGAACAGACTTTATGACTTGATCTTCCAAATAACATGACGATGTAAAAATGCTTTTTTTTCTGAAACATGAAATTGTCTTTTCATTACCTGTGGGACAGTCTGACCTTTGGTGACCATCTCATTTCCAACTTTGACTCTTGGGTAGCACAGAGCTTTCAACATATCAGCTGAGTTCAGACCCAGGAGGTAGGCGATTTTATCAGCCACTGATGGAAAAAAGTTGAATACTTACTAAATACGACATTATTAACCACAGTACTACACTTGTATGAAGAGAATGGTATTATTTTTTAAGTACCCTCATTGCCATCAGGCTCAGCCTGCTCCTCACGCTGCTTCTGCTTGAATTTCATGTTGCCATGATGCATCACAGCTCCAGTCAGCTTGTAGATGCCCAATTTCTCCTCAGCAGTGAAGCCCAAGATATCAATGGCAGTCTGCATTTAAAATGAAATAATCAATACATATGATATACTTGTTTGATTTGGATTATTACTGATATATTATCAGAAGAAACACAAATTGGCTCTTTACATCTGTTGCAATGAACTCCTCAACATCATTGATGCTCTTGACAGTGATTTCACCCTGACTGATCATTGGATAGTCGTAGGGGTTGGTGGAGATCAGAAGAGCCTCTGGAAGAGCAGAAATTAAATTCATGAGATTTTCTGTTGATATTATTCCAACTTATTTCATTCATGTTTCCAGTGACAGTAACATACCCAGAAGCTCAGGCTGGTGGCCTGTCATCAGCTGATAGAAGATATGGTAGCTCCTCTCAGCAGACAACTGGAAGGTGACACGAGACTTCTCCAGCAGATCTATCGATATATTTGAGATTGAAAGAACATAGATCAAACAATGGAGGACACTACATTTGTACACTGCTAATAGCTACAGCTACAAAAGGTAAATAATTAAAACTCACATGTTTCAATGTCAGCTGAAGCTAGCTTTGCATTGGAACCAAAGTGGATCCTGATGAATTTACCCTAGACAGTAAGATCCTTGTTAGCATGACCTTACATGATAACAAGGAAAAAAGTCTCAGAGTATTTCCTTAATGTGATCACTTACAAAACGGGAGGAATTGTCATTCCTCACAGTCTTGGCGTTACCGTAGGACTCCAGCAGAGGGTTGGCTGCTACGATTTGGTCCTCGAGGGAACCCTGTAAGAGGAAATTGTGGTTACATGTACTTGGTACATTCATGTAAACTTCCATGAGAACAAACTGTTTCTTGTTAATCAACTACATTTACCTTTATTTTGCCAGCGATTTGCTCGGTTTTCTTGGCTCCAAGAGCTGCAATTGTTGCAAAGTACTGGATGACACGTTTGGTGTTGACAGTCTTTCCTGCACCAGATTCTCCGCTGGGTTATAAGAGACACATTGTCAAGTTTCAGCTGCATTATCATAATGTTTCTAAAGATTTAGAACATCTTTTTGTGTAAAACTTACGTAATCAGGACAGACTGGTTCTCACGATCTAAAATACAAACATACATGCTTCAGATGAATCTTGTTTTCATTGTTCCTTCAGTAATCTTCTATTTCAGTTAATTTTGTCTTCTTCTTCTTCTTCTTGTAACTTTGAACTTACCAGTGAGCATGAACTGATAGGCATTGTCAGAGATGGAGAAGATGTGGGGTGGAGCCTCAATCCTCTTCTTGCCTCTGTATGCCTCAACAACTACAGCATCATACACAGGAAGCCACTTGTAGGGATTCACAACAACACAGAAAAGGCCGGAGTAGGTCTGTAAAGAGAAGCAAATTCCTGATCAGTATCACCATGTCCACATTCGATATCTGCCACTACTTTTTTCAGATAGTAGAGTAATGAAAGCAAATTTTTGTTTGGTGATCTGTATGGTAATTCTATGGGAAACTCACGTAGATCATCCATGAAGCATAACGCTCTTTGAGGTTATACAACACACAAGGCTCATTGAGGTGGGTCATCATGACCATGTCCTCAATTTTATCAAACTTTGGAGGGTTCCTGGCATGGATGTCTTCTTCTTTTACTGTTACAGTCTGAAAAAGAAATTTAGTTAAATTCACTGAATAGTTTGTTGAGGAAGAAATCATTGACTGAATGTTTATCAATACATATTTGATAAATATCCGTGGAACTAACTCACAATCCTACACTTAAAGAGTTTTTAAAAGGAACTTAAATGTTAACTTTAAGAAAGTGAAGAATAATGAATCGCACCTTTCCAGTATCAGTCTCCACGGTGGCTTTGCCACCTTCATTCTTCACCAGTTTACCCTTGAGATACATCTCATCAGCATCAACCACAAAGTAGGCAGTTTTGGCATCAAAAGGAGTGTTTTGTGCCTCAATCCTCTCTTTTGCTGGCTTCCGGAGGTAAATGGCCGCCGGGCCATAGGCCTCCATCTCTGCATCTGTGCTCATGATGGCACTTTAGTCGAGACTGAAACGTCCAGAAGAATCCAGAATAGAGATACCAGATCAACTTGGCATAGTCATTGCTTTATATCCATGATGAGCCATGAAAAAGACATAATTCATTGGTAGTGACATTTTACCTCAGCTCGTTCTCAAAAGTAAGAAGTGCGGAAGTCTCAAGATTCTGTGAAAAGATATTTCATCCTAAATGTGACTTACTGTGATTTATATTCGTCAACTTTTAATTTCAGTTGCTGAAATTCAGTTAATGAGAACGGTTTCCAACTTAAGCAAAGAATTTAAACTGTATTAATCAGAATCATTTCATTTCAAATCACTTCCATTCCTTTACCTGCCTCATACAACCAGCGATATGGTTGGCCTTTTACTTGATGATAATTTGTATAACTAACAACTTATAACTTATACATTATCCTATAATTCAACAAAATGATTTCTTACAAGAAATGGCTTTACTACACAACTGTAAAAATGCTTCAGAAAAGTATTTTGTCCATTGTAATTTCACCTTAATGACATGCATGTGAAGTGTTCTTTGCCAAAGACATTGTAGACAATATGCACAAGTTGTAAGGAAAACAAAGATTAACTTTAATAAGAGGTCACACAGAGTAGAGAGTGATGCACTTACCTGTGCTGTGATGTTATCAGTCCATGCAGTAGTCAAGTGCTGCCTCTTTTATAGATGGTGGGAGTGCCTGGTCAGCAGCAGCCACTCACCCAGTTTGGTCATGTCCCGTGTCCGTGTTGCTGATGTTTATGGAAGTGTGATGCATAATTACTTGAGACTAAAATATAATAAATAAATACAGGCTGAAGAATGAAATTATAACAAATAATTTAATTTGATGGAAAACATGGATGTGACCATAAATGTACCGTAGGTGTTAAATTTTAAAATGAATTAATGTTTGCACCATGCTTATCAAGGGACTTAAAAGAAGAAGCTAATCGACATTGGGTAACACTTTCAGAAATTGCAGAACAGAAGAAACATCCCAGACATGTTTCTAAAAACATTTCATTATAAAGGTGCTTAATTTAAGACAGATAAAAAGAAGTTGTTTCTGTATGTAGTTATGTTAGACTATGCTAAAGAGTTTAAGGTTTTATATGTATATGACTCTAATAACTACAATTGCTGATTGCTGTGCAAACATAGTGTGAACATTAATGGATTTTTAAAAATTTTGGGCAGCACAACAGGTTGGTTGTGGAAAGTCTCCCAAATTCCTTCGGTATTCCATTACAGGACACTTGAACGTTTGAGATCTCTGAAATGAAATTAAGTTCACCCCTGAAATGATACTAACATCAGAGTTGCCAACACATATTCTTTAAATCATAATTTACATACCAAATATAAATTTAGAAGCTGTACTAATGCTTAAACTAATTAGAAGAACAGTTATTAATAACATCAACAATACCATTTTCGGCAAAACTCTTTTAAAACACCGTATTTCATAGGGATTAAATAACATTAAGGTGTTTTTGAGTAATGTCACATGCCTGGGGCTTAGTTTTAGAAATGCACCAGTCAAGCAAATGTTTGTGGCCTACAGTTACAGGACACTGGCAGATATCATGGTCTCACAACAACAATTAAAGATGAGCTATATCCATATAAGTTTGATGTCCTTTTATATTACTCTGTATATGGGCATGAAAACAGTTGGCAACCTGAGATCAGGACCAAAATAATTTCCACACAAGGAGAAATGAACTTTATCCAGCTGCTACATTTGATAGGAGGTGACATCTGCTAAAGAAGCTTGATTTAAGGGTCCTGGGTAATATTGGGATCTGATATCCATTCTTACATTTTTTATTTCCAACCGGAGAAAACATACATGCAAATCAGAAAATCTTAACTCACTCAAGAAAGTTGGCTTAACTTGCTGAGTACTTATAAATTGGCTCCTGTATGATGTAGGCTGGCATGAAACTAATGGAGATGTAGCGATTTGAGCAGATGGTGTGAGGATTTAAAAGTATTTTCTACATCCTTTTATGGCATATTTGTTCCTAATCTGCCATGTATGGGAATGTTGTGCTGTAGGTACTAGTGCATCAATGTGTGTGTGTATGTGCTTTGTTTTTTTCCCCCGAAATCACCTACTGGTGACCTGGATGCTGGTCAGATTTGTATCTCATCTGTTAGTAAAGAGTTACCTATCAGCATAGGTCCTTTGACATTTGTGACTCCACTCTAAAAATCTACTTTGGTGAATTGGTGGCATTGAATACTTTTTTCTGATTATGTGAGATGGTTATGTTCTCAACACATAACGAACCATGTTAAAGTGCCCCTCATAGAAAAGCCCAGGGATAGAAGCTGAGTAGTCATCAAAAGATTGAGTTTAGACCTCCTTCTGCTCCAAGATTCCAAGTCAAGCTTTGATTTCCTCCACGAGTTAATAGTGCACTGGGACTTGGCAGTTCACTGTTTGTTTCTTGTGACATCTGAAATAGAACATTGCATCAGTGTAGGGCAGGACTGAGCCATATTTGTGTCCTCAGATGTTTTGCCCTACAAGAATACATTCAGAGGATCAAATTCTACTGAGTTTAATGTCTAATTATCAGAAATTGTTCTTCTCATGAACATTAGATGTTAGTGTTACTGTTAGGGTTAGGGTTAGGGTTATCTCCACCTCCTCAGCCAGCATGGTAGGTAGGTAGCCTAAAATAAAAGATTGTCTGTTTAACAGCTTAAACTGAAAATGTAACCATGTTTTACTGAACATATGCAAGAAGAACTTCAAATTACCCTCGTTTTCCGACATATCTGACCTCATCAGGAAAGCTAAGCCATCCACCTGCCAGCTCGACCCCCTGCCAACTGGTCTTGTTAAAGCCTCCATCAACTATCTCATCCCTCTTATATCTTAGATCCCTCTTATTGTTCATTCCTCTCTCACCTCTGGTCTTGTTCCTTCATCTCTCAAATCAGCCTCAGTCACCCCCATACTTAAGAAACCTGGTGCAGACCCCGACAATTTCAATAACCTCCGTCCTATCTCCAATCTGCCCTTTTTATCTAAAGTTCTTGAAAAAACAGTTGCATCCCAGATCCATGCCCACCTCTCCAACAATAACCTATATGAGCAATTTCAATCTGGTTTTACACAGCACAGAAACAGCCCTACCAATGACCTCCTTATGGCTGCTGATTCAGGACTCCTTTCAATTCTCATTCTTCTTGACCTAACATTTGACACTATCTCCCACTTCATTATCATCCATAGACTAGCCTCCATTGGTATCTCTGACACACCTCTCAGTTGGTTCATCTCGTATCTCTCTGGCCGCACTCAATTCATTCAATTAAAAACATTTACATCCCACCCATCCCCTTCTTCTCTGGTGTTCCCCAAGGCTCTGTTCTTGGTCCTCTTCTATTCATCATCTACCTCATCTACCGTGGCCAGATATTTCATAGGTATAATATTAATTTCCACTGTTATGTGGATGACACCCAGCTCTACTTGTCCACCAAACCCAGCTCCACCTTTCCACCCACTTACCTCTCTGACTGTATACAGGAAATCAGAACCTGGTTCTCCACCAACTTCCTCAAACTCAACAGTAGTAAAACTGAAATTCTTGGCACCCAAAACCACCCTATCCAATATAAATAACTTCTGTATTCAAATTGACAATTCCCCAGTCTTGCCCTCTTCCCAGGTTAAGAGTCTGGGTGTCATCCTTGACACCACACTTTCTTTCCATTCTAATATTAACACCATTACCCGTTCAGCCTGTTTTCACCTACGCAACATCTTTCCTCTCCGTCCATCCCTCTCACCTGAAAATACTGCCACCCTTGTCCTTAGCCTGGTCACATCCCGTCTAGACTATTGTAACTCCCTCTTATTTGGTTTACCTGACAAATCCATTCATAAGCTACAACTGGTTCAAAACTACTGCGCATGCATCATCACTAGAACCCCCTCCATAAGTCACATAACACCGGTCCTGCCGCAACTCCACTGGCTTCCTGTCAAATTGCGTATCATCTGCAAAATTTATTTGTATGTAACTATATGTTCTATATTATGCTTGTGTGTACTTTCATTGTGTTATTTTGTGTTTTTAAACTGTGTTTTATTTTAAACTATTTTGTATGGTGACCTTGAGTGTCGTGAAAGACACCTATAAATAAAATGTGTCATTATTATTATTATAAAGTTAGTGATTGCTTTCTTGGCTCTCACCCTGAACCTTGACATGGTCAGACTCCAGCTTCTTCTTGGTGTCTATCTTCAAACTCTCAGCACAGACCCATTTGTAAACATAGGGTTGACTGGTTTATTTGAAATAACACAACAAAAGTCACATAGGCCAGGAGTGTTATGTCCTGTGTTTGTATGTGATTTGAAGATCATCAGAATAATTTTTTATTAATTTTCTTTATTTCAGTCTGAGGCTGCTGAATAGGTATCAGCTAATGGACAACTTAACAGAGTTCATAACAGATTAATTAAATATTTCCATAAATGTACGGTTGTTTCTTGTACTTCTTTACCCCACTTGAAAACCCCAATGACATGCTGCATACTGCTGTTGTTGAGGTCAGGTTCCTGTTGTTTTCATTTTGCTTGGTAGCTATGGTTAGCTGCTGAGCGAGATCCACAGAGATGAGTTTGCAGCATGGTAGACCTCAGGTAAGTTTTAATGAGTTTTAAGCTTAGAAAAGCTTCTTTCAGCAGCACTGTGACAGGGAGAGTTACAAAGATTCTTAGTGCAGCCCACATGTTGGGATAAATCCTGTCAGCTTCCTCTCATGCAGGAAAGTCAGATCCATGTTGGTCATTTTTTTTGGTGGAAGGGGTGGAAAATTGTACACTTCCATTGCAAGTTCAGTGCCACCATTTTCTGACTGGCTGTCATGTGTCAGAGCAGTGCTCAAGGTAAGACAATGTTTTAGAACCTCTTCTTTTTTATGTTAAGGAAGTTGAGGAGCACTCCAAATTTGTCTCTTATGTATCCAAGGTTCTGAGATCTAAACGGACCTCCATGTCTTTCCATGTTGCCAAAAGAACACAAAAGGACAGATTCATGTTTGATATGTTGAAACTAAGAAACTGTACTAAACCTGATCTAGATGTAACTCTTATCTCCTATTATAGTGTGTAATGTATTTACGTATAACAAGACTTCTGCATAAATACCATTAACTGAATTGAGCAGAGTGGACTCTTTCTTGCTATTTAGTCTGACTGAATGAAAGTACCATCTGTCATGTTCTGTCTTGTCTTCTGTCTTTTCATCTTTTGTCTAGTCTTTTTTCACAGTCCTGTGTTTATGTTGTATCTTTAGTTCTTGTTTTTTTTAGTCATGGTTTAGTTTTCATGTTCTTGGGTTCTGTTTCCTGTTTTATTTTGTCAAGTCCTTGACTTCCTGTTTGTCATGTCTGTGTGTTCCCCTTTGATTAGATTATTGGTTTCACCTGTGTCTCTGTGGCGTACTCTGATGCCACCGTGGGTTATTTCAACAGATACTCATGACAGGGATGACTTTTACGTTGTTTATTTTATGTCACAAACCCACACACATTCCACTGTCTTTCACAGGCTTCCTCTCTCAGGTTCCTTGGCGGCTGACATCCGTGTCTGTGTGTGTCTCTTGGCTGTGACTCCTCTCTCCAGGTCCAGCACGCTACTGTCTTTTAAAAGGAGAGAGTGATTAGATTAACAGCATGCAGGTGTCCTAATCACTCTCACCTGGTGCTGGTCTCATGAGTCCTCTCCACACCTCTCTCCTGCGGCTGATGCACCACGCCCCCTCCACAGTCTCGTTTCTTGATTTGCTTCACCTGTGTCTTGTCACTCGGTTCCTCGTGTGTGTATATATAGCCCTGCTCTTCCCTTTGTTCATTGTCTCGTCATACTTGTTACTTGTTTCATGTTACTCGTCACTCGTCACTCGTCACATGTATCTAGTGATGGACAATCGAGGCTTTGTTGAAGCCTCGACACGTGATTCAAAAAAAGGTTCATTACTCAAAGCTTCAATGACACAGTGCTCTATTAGGACATCTAGTGGACAATAAAATGTAGTGCAATGGAGATGTGTCTTACTGGTTCATGCTTGTATGAGACTTGATTTGCCATGCACATTCCTATTCGACCACATTACATGGATATGTGGTTTAAAGCTTATTATAAGAAAATGATATAGGCTACATATAACAATAAAATAAATAACAAAGTACAAATGGGACTCGAACCCTTGTTTCGCTAAAGAAGGACCGGCGACTTCACAGTGTACCTCGAACCTCATCAGTTTTGATTACGTCAGTACACTCTATGAACCTTCGCTGATTTACACTAATGTTTATGTTTCAGCGCTTACGTCAACTATTTTCATTTGCTCTTGGTATCAAACTAGATTCCATGGTTTCGTAGTGTATTTGTATTGAATGCAACAGTGTCAAACCAAATCTTTCTTGACTCAGTTTTTGCTTCTAAGACTCATCTCATCTCTCCCGAAGAGCCGAGACAACCAAACCAGTTACAGGGTTTCCGAATGAAGCAGTGAAACGGTTCATACGTCAACGTCACAAAACACGCGATTTGTCCTGACCAACTATGTAACTATATCTATCTATCAATCGAGTGTTGTCTAACTATGTCACTAATTGATCGATTTCTTTCTGAATCTTAGTTGGAGTTAGTTGCGTATTGTGTGGAGATCTATCTCCACACAATACGCAAATGACTCCAACTACAGCAAGAGACCAACCTACTATGCAAAGAAACATTAAAATGAGCACCACTAAATAGGAATAAGATATCCGGGATATCCCTGAACACACTCGATCCCACCAGGTCATTCACATGACAAACCGAACCCCTGGGATGACTCGTTTGCCGCTGAAGCGCTCGAAGCACTTGAACTGCTTCAAACGTCACTCAAGTGCTTCAAACGTCACTAGTCACGTGACCGAACCACGCTTCGGCACAGTGGTTCGATACAATTGCTTCATGAGCTACGGCGCATGTGTCGGAGCCTCGGGTGTCAGAGGGCCATCACTACATGTATCATGCCACAGTTTCATGCCACGATTTAGTTTTGATAGTGTTTGGGATTTTTGTTTTCTTTTTGGATTCACCTGCCATGTCAGCAGCGTTTTTGGTTTTGTAAGTTGTTTGTTTTTCTTTATTAAAATACTTCTTGCCTACTCCTGCCTGCATCTAGTCCTGCACTTGGGTCTGAAAATCCCTTTCCCCACTTACCCGTTGTGACACCATCTACTTTTGTTTGCATTAAATTGACAAATTTTAACTTCCACTACTACTGGACAGGGGTTTTCATTCACGCTACTATTACCGTTCAGGCATCTCTTACGTCTTGTTTGTTGACACAGGACTTATTTTGGGTTTTATCCCAGCTTAGATGGCAATGCGTCATCTATCCGTCACTCTATTCTAAGATATGTATCATACCTCATCAGATTTTATGTAATGGCACTCAGTCTTGATTTTATTTCAGACATCTGGGATGTGTGCCTGTCTTGCAACTGTATACCAGTGACATCCACATGCTTCTCCAAAACCACAACCCGTGCCATGCTGCGCTCCAGTAAGATTAATTTTACAAGTAGGTGACAGACATGTATCCTAATGAAATAGTGAGTAAAGTAAGCTATGCAAATGCATCCGTTTTAAATTAGTGGACACTTGCTTGACAGCTATGCTGAAAACATGCCAAACAAATCTCCTACAAATTAAAACTGAGGTGACATATTAAATGTACGAACTGAGATTTCTATATTTATGGACCTGGATAGAAAATGTTTGACCCTGGGCTTATTGGACTGTAGACCAATGGCATTTAGGTGCTTCTCCAAAACTCAGATACCTGTCAGCCTGTCACTGGATATACGCAGATCTAAATATCTGACCAACGACTTCAAATAAGACCAAAGTTATATGGGTGAGTAAACGATCGTATTTTATGCCAGAAATGAGGTCCCTTTAAATCCATCAAGAAAGCTGTGGAAACACCAGAAAAATCAAACAAGGTTACACAAAACATTCAAATTCAGTTCCATGACATAAAATATTCTTATTACAATTTTAAATTCTACTACTCCTGGATAGAATTTTCCTTCTCCATGTCGAAGATATATGGTGATTTTATGTACTAGTGCTCAGCCTTTTATTTTAGACATCTGACATAGGAGTACAGCTTAAACTTTATGGGTCTGGGCCGACTGAGTTTGCATGTTCTCCCTGTGTCTGTGTGGGTCCTTTCCAGGTACGCCAACTTTCTCCCACCATCCAAAGACATGATAATAATAACAATAATACATTTTATTTAAAAGCGCTTTTCAAAATACTCAAAGACACTTTACATAAGAAAGAACATCACATTAACAAAACAATGTGAAATGTAACATCAAAAAAAAAAAACACAATAAACTGAGCTATACATTAAAAGCAATTTTAAAAAGGTGTTTTTGTCAGGGATTTGAATGTGGTAAGGTCGGTACAGTCGCGGATGTGTTTGGGGAGAGAGTTCCAGAGGGAAGGGGCAGCTGCAGAGAAGGCTCTGTCGCCCCAGGTTCGATGCTTGGTCTTGAGTGGCGGAGTAAGGAGGTTTGCATCACGTGAACGGAGGCTGCGGGAAGGATTGTGGCGATGGAGCAGGTCAGTGAGATAGGAGGGGGCCTGGTTATGGAGGGCTTTGTGTGTGAGGAGGAGGATTTTGAACTGAATACGTTGTGGAACTGGGAGCCAGTGGAGTTTCTGGAGACAGGAGTGATGTGATCACGGGAGCGGGTGTGGGTGAGCAGACGCGCAGCAGAATTTTGGATGTACTGAAGTTTATTTAGAGTTTTGGATGGTGTGCTGTAGAGGATGCTGTTGCAGTAGTCAATTATGGAAGTGATGAAGGTGTGAATGAGGGTTTCAGCAGCAGAGAAGGAGAGTGATGGACGGAGTCGGGCAATGTTCTTGAGGTGGAAGAAAGCCGTTCTGGTGATTTGATTGATGTGATGATCAAATGAGAGGTTACTGTCAAAGATGACTCAAAGGTTGCGACTGTAGGGGGAAGGAGAGAGGGTGGAGTTGTCGATGGTGAGGCGGAAACTGTCTGTGGAGTTGTTGAGGGATTTGGGGCCGATAATGATTAGGTCTGATTTGTCACAATTTAGTTTGAGGAAGTTGATCTGCATCCAGGATTTGATGTCGGCGAGGCAATTGGAGAGAGTGGAAAGAGTAGCAGGAGTGATGGAGTTGGTGGAGATATAGAGCTGAACGTCATCGGCATAACAGTGGAAATGGAGACCGTGGTGGCGAAAGATGTTGCCAAGAGGGAGCAGGTAAAGTATGAAGAGGAGAGGACCAAGCACCGAACCCTGGGGGACGCCTTGGGACAGAGGAACAGTGGAGGAGGTGCAGTTGTTGATATGGATGAATTGTTGTCGGTCTGAGAGGTATGATTTGAGTCAGGAGAGTGCAGTGCCAGTGATGGTGAGGGAAGACTCAAGGTGGGAGAGGAGAATGGTGTGATTTATGGTGTCGAAGGCTGCAGTGAGGTCCAGGAGGATGAGGATGGTGAGGTGGCCGGAGTCTGCGGAGAGGAGGATGTCATTGGTGACTTTCAGGAGAGCTGTTTCTGTGCTGTGTTGGGAACGGAATCCAGATTGAAATGGTTCGAACAGGTCATTTGAGCAGAGGTGGGCTTTGAGTTGTGTGGCGACAATACGCTCCAGTATTTTGGACAGAAAGGGGAGATTGTAGATGGGCCGGAAGTTCGACAAGATGTCAGGGTTGAGTCCAGGTTTTTTGAGGATGGGGGTGACAGCAGCCAGTTTGAGTGAAGGGGGGACTGAGCCAGACCTGAAGGAGGAGTTGATGATTTCTGTGATGAGTGTGGAGATGGCTGGTAAAGAGTCCTTAATGAGGTGAGATGGGATGGGATCCAGGAGGTTTTCATGCCTCTCATGATTTTGGGCCTGGTGACACGGGGGAGAACTGAGGCAGAGGCTGAGAGGTGAGGAGGGGAGGAGCAGGTGAGGGAGTGGGAGTGCAGGCCGTGGGGGCAGGAGAGGAGGACAGGTTGTTGTAAATGGTGTCTATGTTTGATTGGAAGAATGAGAGAAAGGAGTTGCATTTGTCAGTGGCGAATGAGTTGGAGGTATTGTCGCTGGGCTTTCCTCCCAGCTTTGCCAGACTATTGTGGTGTACACTGTACTTTGAATTTGACTTTTAAAGAAAAACTAATGAAACAGAATAAATTGTATTCAGTAAGGAGTTTTATTAAATTATCACATCATAAGAAGACAATTCAACAACTTTCATATTTTATGAACTCTGTCAAATGGTTCCCAGAGGATGCTGTCTCTTATTCTGCACTGTCAGACTGAAAAAGAATCACAAAGAATAGTTTACTCAACATATATCAGCAACACTTAAGCTAGCTACAGTATGTTGTTATCGTTTGTATATATCTTTTTTCATATCCACAACTACAATGCAGATTAGTTAAGGTGAATTATTCAAAGAAACCCATTGCACTAAGGTCAGATTAGTGTAACATGGTCACATAGGCTAAGTTACCTTTCCAGCAACACGGCTCTTGACTCTCAGCTTGTTGACCTGGGACTCAGAGATGTCAGCACGTTCCTGAGCTTCCTCCAGCTCATGCTGCACCTTTCTCAGTCTGGACAAGTGAGTGTTGGCCTGCTCCTCCTGCAGAGGGTTCACATGTATTTTAATTACATGAAAGGTTATATTGATTTGTTCTACCTTTCCATACATAAGATCACAAAACATTTCACTTACAGCCTCCTCAGCCTGTCTCTTGTAAGCCTTGACTTTGAGCTGCAGCTTGTCCACCAGATCCTGAAGTCTATTCACATTCTTCTTGTCTTCCTCAGTCTAAAAAAATGACAAATTTGTTCCTGATTAAGTACAGAGACAGAAAAAAGGCAGCTTGTGATATGTTTTAGGTAAATTAGTAATTACCTGGTAGGTGAGCTCCTTCACTCTCCTCTCATATTTGCGGACTCCTTTAACAGCATCAGCTCCACGTCTCTGCTCATTTTCAACTTCAGCCTCCAGTTCACGCACCTGTAACAAAGTGACCAATGTGATTTATAAGTGAGAAAGGTGAATAATCAAACTCGTATCATAAAAAGAGTTCTGTATATGGTGCATACCCTGGACTCCAGTTTCTGGAGCTGCTTCTTGCCACCCTTCATGGCGAGGCTCTCAGCTTCATCCAGACGGTGCTGCAGGTCCTTGACTGTGACCTCCAGGTTCTTCTTCATCCTCTCCAGGTGAGAGCTGGTGTCCTGCTCCTTCTCAGCTCCTCAGCCATCATGGCAGCCTGAAAGAATGTACAGGTGATGAAAATATTAAAAGTCTTGGCATGAAGCATTCCCATTATCCAAAACTCACATCAGTGATGGCTTTCTTGGCTTTCTCCTCAGCGTTTCTTGCTTCCTGAACAGCATCATCCACCTCACCCTGAACCTGGACAAGGTCAGTCTCCAGCTTCTTCTTGGTGTTCAGAAGACTGGTGTTCTGGATATTAAAATTAGTCACAATGAATTTGATATTTAGTTCTTAGGTAAAATAATCATCAATCAGCTTGTTAGACATTTGAGACATTTTTGAATCACTCAAAAACAAACCTGAGAATGAAGCAATCCAACACGCTCACTGGCATCAACCAACTCCTGCTCAGCCACTTTGCGTCCTCTCTCTGTCTGCTCCAGAGCAGCTCTCAGCTCCTCAATCTCAGCCACCATCAGACCATTTCTACGCTCCACCATGGCAACCTGCTCCTTCATGTCCTCTTGTCCTCTAACAGCATCATCAAGGTGCAGTTGGGCATCCTAATGGCAGAAGAAAACAAAACAGTAAATCTTCTATAATACTTCTTACTTAATTTAGCTACATGTCTCTCAAAGCTTACCTTGAGCTGTCCCTGGACATTCCTCAGTTGTTTCTGGGCCTCAGCAGCCTGCCTGTTAGCATGGCTCAGCTGAATCTCCATCTCATTCAGGTCTCCCTCCATCTTCTTCTTGACTCTCAGGGCATCATTCCTGCTCCTGACTTCAGCATCAAGAGTGCTCTGCATGGAGTCAATCACCCTCTGGCTGTTCCTCTTGATCTGCTCCATCTCCTCGTCTTTCTCTGCCAGTTTCCTGTCAACCTCTCCTTTGACCTGGTTGAGCTCAAGCTGAACACGGAGAATCTTGCCCTCCTCGTGCTCCAGAGTGCCCTTAAATAGTCACACACATGCCAAAAGTAACCTTTTAATAAAACACAATACTGGATTACACATATGGTCTTGTATTCAATCATATGTGTAATTTATCAAGTGTTTCTCAAGATTTTACTTCAGCTTCCTCCAGAGCAGATTGGATTTCAGTCTTCTCAGTCTCCACAGTCTTCTTGGCTTTCTCCAGTTCATGAATACTCTTTCCAGTCTCACCAATCTGTTCAGTCAGGTCAGAGATCTCCTCTACAGAACAAATGAAGATGTGGTTATCAACTTTCCCATACGGTGAAGCCTGATAATTAACTTCTACTGTAAAGGGTCACATAATAACCCAGGCTTGAAACTATTTTAATTTTACTGAGAATAGCATACGCTGCAGGTTCTTGTTCTCTCTCTTCATGGTCTCCAAATGATCCAGAGACTCCTCATAGGAGTTCTTTATCTTGAACAGCTCTGTGCTAAGAGAGCGAGCCTCCTTTTGAGCTCCTTCCAGCTCTGCCTGGCCCTCCTCATACTTTGCTTCCATTCTGCCAGGACCTAGAAATAGATAGAATGAGTGCCAATGATTGGTTTATTGAGATCAATTTAGGTTTTCTCCCTGAAATGAATGTAGTTTTTATTTCCTGTTACCTTATCAAAGTTCCTCTGCTTCTTGTCCAGGTTGGCAGCCAGAGCATTAGCTCTCTCCACATCAATCATGAGATCCTCCACTTCACCCTGCAGTCCTCTGCTTGGTCTTCTCCAAAGAGGCACACTTGGAGTTCACAGCCTCAATGGATTCCTCAGCATCCTGCAGGCGCTGGGCAGCTTTTTCCTGTGAGGAAGAATTTTTCATTGGTTAAAACACACAAACAGTTTAATTAAAACTCATTTAAACAATGAAGTGGTAGTGATGTACTTGGATTCTTCCAGTTCCTCAGTGCGCGGTAAGCATCAGTCTCATATTTACTCCTCCACTGAGCCACTTCACTGTTGGCCTTGGACATTCCTCTCTGCAACTCAGCCTTGGCCTCCTGCTCCTCCTCAAACTGCTCTCTGAGCAGATCACAGTCATGGCGGGCTGACTGAACAGCATGAGCCAGGGCATTCTTGGCCTGTTGAACATGACCATAAACATTTTTAACTTACCGATAAGAAGTAAAACAACTGGGTTTCCTCAAACCAGACACTGATTATAACATAATAACATGATGTGTCGAAAAGGCGGTACCTTCACTTCCTCCTCAATGTGCCTCTTAAGCTCCTCTATTTGCTGAGTGAAGGCCTGCTTGCCTCTGGTCAGCTGAGAAACAAGAGCTTCTTTCTCCTCAAGCTGGCGGGAATACTCACCTGAATTAATTGTTTTAAAT
>SRSE01000738.1:0-29255 GCA_005024645.1 Planiliza haematocheilus
CACAGTCTGCATGCCTGAGTGCTTGAATTTATACACCTGGGGCCAGGCCAAGTGATTAGAACACCTGATTCTGATCATTTGAATGGGTGAGCGAATACTTTTGGTAATATAGTGTATATGGTCTGAGTTTTCCCCTGTCCTGTGCCAGTGTGTCATGTTTCATGTCCTAGTGTGTTCGTGTTTCCAGCCTTCGTGTTTTCAAGCAATTGACAAGTTTTTTGATTCATGCTTTATTTTTGCTACGTTTTTCCTCCCCGGAGTGATTTTTTTGTTAAGTTTGGTATCTTTGAGTGCGAGTTAAATAAAGCTCCACTGGATTTTGCCACTCTGCATCTGAGTCCTACTCCTTTTTGTACCGGCTTGTCAAAAGGCCCCAGTCGGCCTGGATTCGACAGACGTCTATGCATGGGCTTCATTCATTCATTCATCTTTTATAAGTCTATCTCCAGTCTATCACAGGGCTAACACAGAGAGACAGACACCATTCACACTCACACCTACGGCCAATTTAGAATCACCAATGAACCTAACCAGCATGTCTTTGGATGGTGGGAGGAAGCTGGAGAACCTGGAGAGAACCCACGCAGACACAGGGAGAACATGCAAACTCCACACAGAAAGGAACAAATCAGCCCATGGATTCAAAAGCAGGACCTTCTTGCTGTGAGGCATCAGTGCTAACCGCTGTGCCAGCATGAGCTTCAATACCACAGTCAATTTCACCCCAAAGGTTTGTGGGACAGTAAATAATCTCTCAAAGGATTTCTTTGTGGACCTGGACAAGTTCAACTACAGTGTATCGTCACACATAGCATCTGTGTCAGTTTGATTCAGGTTCTGACTTTATACTTTATTAGTATCGTTGAAGACGAGTACAAATAGATTTTTGTTTTTTATTTATTTTGAGGAAGGTTGCCTTAATGTCCTCTAATTGCCACCAGTTGTCGATGGCCCGCACTTTTATGCATGTCGTGATTTATTCAATGCGACTGTGACGCATCCAACAGACGCACAAATTCTCCTTTATTGCATTTTTGTTTGTTTGTTTTTTTTTGCAATTTTTCACTTTCTGTCACATTTCTACTAGATTTTTATGTGCAAACTAAAAAGTCACATGAAATGGCTTTTAAGTATGTTGGCAAGGCCATTGGAAGAGGTGTCTAGCACCGTTGGACCTTTTGGCAGTTGTGAGCGAGGGTAAAGCCGATATCTCTCTGTCTTGTGGCTGGCTTCTTGGCGAGGAACATGTGATATTTCCATAATCGTCTGTTTGTGAGAAAACACTTCTGTCGGTTCGGTGAAGCAACTCAGAAGTGTCAAGTGCTTTCGTCTGCTTCTATAGTCAACTGTGTTGCTTGCGTAGCAAAATATAAGTGCATGTGTTAAAGTTGTTATAGGGCTGCTGAAGTAAACGATAAGAGATATGCATGGGGTAATTGCTAGCATTATTTTATGGTCTCTATTTGAAGTAGTCAAAGTATAGCATACAGAGTTGTTAAGGCTGGATAAGTTAACTCTTGTTCTCTCTCTTGATTTGAATGCCTTCATTTCAGAGGGTGCAGTGGATAGGACTTCTTCTACTCTTCTCTCTTTTTTTCTACGATGATCATTAGGGATGCTCCGATCAGGGTTTTTTGCCCCCGATCCGAGTCCGAGTCCTTTGACTTTTGAGTATCTGCCGATACCGAGTCCCGATCCGATACTCTGTGTTTGTTTTTTAAGTGCCGAATTAAGTTTGTGGTATTAAACGACGCTTTGTCCTTACCACCCCTCGATATTCCAACTTTGCAAATTTGACAGTTTGCGACTGCATCGTTCTCCTCACATACTTTAAAATACTTCCACACAGCAGACATGGTGCGCCACAACTCGCCACTCCGCTTCAAAACAAACTAGCATGCTGGTCTTCTGCACATGCGCATGCCGTAAACGGTGGTAGTAAATACTCATTTTATTTTTTATTTTTTTGAATCACCAATAGCCCATATATCAACAATCTAATACAAATAATGACTAAATAAATATATATAAAACCGATCTCTGATCGGGTCGTAACGTCCGAGTCCCGATCGAGTCTTCAGTTGCGTGATCGGCCCCGATTTCCGAGTCACGTGATCGGATCGGTACAACCCTAATGATCATTCTTCTTCTGTCCTTTTTATTTTTCCAGATTCCTTTCTTTCCTCTTCGCCTGTATCTCTCATTCAGTCTCCTCAAGGCAAGTGTATGGTTCTCTTACGCTGCTCACCTGCTCAGTCCCTCTGTCCTCTGGTCTCTCGCTGGCCTGCTGCTGTGCTGCTCTACATCATCCTTTCTAGTGCCCCTCCTCTCCTTCTCCTGCTTGTGAACGTCCAGCAAAGACGCAAAGAGACCGTAGTAAAAGGAAATCCAGCCTTAGTCTAGATCCTCCACCACCTCAACCCTTGTCATGTCATACCATCTGTTTAACAACCCTCAGTCGCTGCACTAATTGTAAGTTAATCAAGCTCCAGATTTCTATAACATTTGGTACTGCTAATTGTGTTCACGACACCCACTCTCGGATGCAACCTATCTAGTTCATGATCTGCGCAGCCATCTTGACAGACAACAGAGTGGTCCTGGGCTCTAACAAGCCCTGCAAATGGCGTAGCAACATCCCTTTGCTTTCCTTCTCAACTTGGTTCATTCTTCCCTGGTAATTTTGGGAGTGAAGCAGGGTCACCAGATGGACAGTTGCATCCGCCAATAAAGACCTCTCCTGTTTCTGAGAGCATAAAGGCACTGGAGGCTCTGGCTGCAAAAAAGAAGGGACCTGATTGTAGAAATCTCCCACTGAGACCCCAAAATGTCCCGCTGAGAGAACTCTATCAACTATCCAGAAAAAGGGAGGGTCATTGTGGTTTAAACACTGAATGCATTATAAAAATGAAACTAACATGAACTAAAACAGAACAACCAGTTTTAAAAGTGAGTTTCTTTGAAGAAATGTACCCGATCATCCACAACATTATGACCAAAAAAAAAATGAAGGTTAATAGCTGAAAACTTTTGTTTACAATTTTTGTGCACATTTCGACTTGATTGGACAAGTATGATGATGGCAGCATCCATCCCCAGCAGGATGCAGCCTGACACAGACACACACGCACAGAAACACTTTAGGAACAACTTAAAAAAACATGAAGAACATCAAGACACCCTCAGAAAGTCCATGTCCATTCTCTGATGAGTCATCATAAGGGAGACCTACACAATATTAGGAAGGTGGTCATAAAGTTATGGAGCAAGACTGTCCATCGTAGATGCTCTGGCAGAGACCAGGTGGAGTAGATGGTCTGTGAGGTGTTCATTTTTTTGGTCATAATGTTGTGGATGATCCATTTCTTCAAAAACATTTGAAAACACGTTAACACAGGACACAGATCTGGAGAAGAAGTTAGACTCAGAATCAGAGAAGAGAAGAGAAGCACATAACGTCACTCTCTGTCCTGAAGCTGATAGTCATGGTTTATATTCCCATCAGGAATCCACACATGACTCACTCTTTCACCTGCTTTGATTATTTTTTTACAGAAATTTTTTATCTTTTAGTACAAAAAGGTGAAACAAACGACAAATACAAAAAACTACATATACAATATACACATGTTCAAGGTCTGAGGGTCATCAGTACATCCAAAAGACAAAGTATCATACACACTACCGTTGGCCAAATAAACTTGCCATTGCTGCCTTTGTTTTTCACCTAGATCTTTATGGAGTCAGGCGGCACAGTGGCGAAGTGGGTCAGCTCGTTTTAAATTTTCAATGCTTGAAAATCCTGGAAAACTAGTCCACCTGGAGATCAGAGACACATTAGAAACATGTTGGAGACACTCTGACTAGAGAGCTGCATGGTTTGTTACAGTGAATAGAAAATGATTCCATCTGACTATCATAGATTAATATTAGAACATACCACCAATAATACATTTACTTTGTCTTAATATTATTAACCTGTCTGTTGTGTTATGGGTAAAAATTGACCCGTACATATTTATGTTTGGATAGAGGTAAAAAAAAAAGTATTTTTTTACTTTATTTAGCTCAAAACTTCAAATGTAAATATAGGCCCTGGTTTGCACATGTATAGCAAGTGCTCTGTCCATTTGTCTCAAACATCTCTAATGGGAGCGCGTTTCTAATTTACTCTGGGACCAGCTCTCATCTCCCAAGTGTCAAAGTGAATCATTCTTGACACATGACAGGTCTGAAGTGACATGGTAGCACAGAAAATACTCCGGCCTGACACAGCATCCCCTCAGATGGCTGTAGTCTGATTACAGGACCTACACACCCCAGCAAGAAGCAACTGCCCCATGTAAGCATCCAGGTATGTTTGTCGTTTCCAGTCCAGCTGTTTCACAGCACCCTTCTACCTTCAGTGTTTGTCATCTCAAGCAAGATGTTCTCAACATATGGTGGCATAAACAGATCAAATGTTGTGGGTGGGGGTAGTGTGCAGACAGCAAACTAAATCTTTTTAAATGATGCAAAGATGTGTGCAACTACCAACATTATCATATTTGTCTTGTCATATCTGACCTGTCGCACCACAGATGTCACTTTTTTTTTAGTGGCATTCAGAATTTACTAAAATGGTGAAAAGGTGTTGAGGTGTCAGAGTCTCAGCATGAACAGTTTTCAGGACGAGTCCAGGGAGACAAAGACGTCCTCAGAGAAGGACGAATCAGACTTCATGTGTCCAGACTCAGGACTGATGACTCTGGTCTGTACCAGTGTGATGTGGAGACAGATTATGACTCAACGTCTCTGGTAAGTTGATAAAGTAGAAGTTACTAGAAGTCCTTTATAAAGATGCTGGTCACTGTTGCACTGACTGAGCTGTTAAACTAGACTTGATAATGTCTGACAGAACCCAGCTCATAAGGTGAGACCCATCTGCCTAAGGCCAGCTGGGTAGAGACAGCTTAGATCCTGATGCTGATCATTTCATTCATTCATCTTCTGTAACTGTTTGTCCTGCATGATTGAATGACTTTAGGAAACTCCTTCAGCCAGAGACTGCTACACCCACAGAGCAAGAAGGAGCACTTCTGGAGGTCTTTTGTCCCCTCAGCAGTCAGACGCTTTACACTGACATTTGTTGTTTCTCTGCAGCAGCTCATAAACAGAGAGCTCCCCCTGGTGGTGAGAGGACACGACAAGTTCAGAGAGTCTGCAGCACAGATAACCTACAATGATGTGTTCATTATTCAGGGAGTTTACAGGATCATATTGTCTCCTCATGGTCCAGTAGTAAATGGTTTGTTGTCTGGTACTGGTCCATGACCTGCTAAATGAGGACCTCTGATTTAAAGGGACATTTGAGGACAGAAGGTCAGAGTCTTTCTCCATCATCTGCTGCTTTGATAATGTAAACATCACATATTCATAACTTGTGTTAGTTCACTGTCTCTTGAAGACGTTCCAGCATCATCTAAGGCTTCTTCAGGGACAAATCTGATCTGTTCTGAAATGTGATGAAGACCACAAGAGGGCGCCTTCATCCTGCTAACCAGGGATGTAGTGGAGGTTAAAGCTCCTCAACTCACTTCATCACATGATTCTATATGAATGTGTTTGAAGTTTGATCCAGAACAGTTTCTATGAACAACAACGAGGACCAACAGTAACAGACCAGCTAGAAAAGTCTTTCATCACATCTAAAAGTGAGCTGGTTGTGTCGTCTTACGGTCGACCCTTTGGACCTGTTGGTCGACATGTTTTAGATTTATTTGGCTTCAAAGGTAAAATTTAAACAAAGACCAGAGAAATAAATACACACAGAGACACTTGGTGACGACTCAGCAACTTTAACAACAGGTTGACGTGACACAGGACTCCAGACTAAACTGACAGAGAGAGAGTAGAAAGGTGAAGTCTTTGTGAGTTGTTGTGTTCACTGCTTCTTTCTCTTAATCTGAATTCAGTCACAGCAGATGAAATGTGAGCAGCAAGAGAAACTCTGACTAGAGAGCTGCAGCTGTGAAGCAGGAAAACTCCAGAGATCAGATATCATGATCTAGATTATCTCATCATCCATTGCATTGTAGCATTGGTTCTTGTTCTCATGTGTTCTCTTTAGATGCTGCAGTATCTTTAAACGACTGATAACTAATAGGATCAAATCTGAGTTACCTCATTGCATCTCTAAACCTCTGATATTCAAACTGAACTGCTGTGTCATACTGAAACGGGGCCTAAACTGGATCAGGGGGCCACGTTCCCCTCTATCCTTTGTAATAATGCGTTAAACAAGTTTACATTTAATTAACTTTCCTTTAAAGAAAACATTTTATGAACAACCTGAAATCTCTGAAGAAGGAAAACAGACGTGCTATTGCTGATATCTGCTGTTTAGTTCTGGTTGTGTTATGTCTGCTCCTCTGACTAAACCAGTGCGACCCCTAGTGGAGAGAAACAGTTATATCAGTTACTGCTATTGAAAATTGCACAGGCTGTTGTTTGATGTTTGACCTCCCTGCACTGTCTCTCTGAGACACTAAGAATCTATATTATATCTGAAAGCATTTCCTGAATGTGTCCTCTGACGTAGAGCTCTCAGTGAGTCAGTCTGTCACATCACCTTCCTGGACATTTAAGAACAACTGCAGGTCAAAATGTTGTATGGTTCCTGTGGTAAAACAATTAAATACAACAACGTTCATAAAGTCATGGAGGGTGAAACTAAGTGGATTTGAACATGTTTAAATAAATGAATAAAGCACCTGAAGCAATAAAAGAAGTCTTTTTATTAGTTGATGACAATGTCCCAACTTTCCATCAGTCTAGATGTTGATATGTGTGAAACTCCCATTTTTAACAAAGCTGGTGTTTTCTATTGGAGATGTATATTGAGAAGTAAGACACTCTGAGACGTGGGTTTTCCTTGTGCCACTTTTATTTCAGGATAAAATACAGATTTCAACTGATCACACAAAGACACAAGTGTGTTTTAGATGATGGATATACAAATAGGTCAGCACAAAGCAGAGCTAGCTGTTATTCTGTTACTGGTAGTAGGAAAGGACATTCTGGAGACGGAGACAGAATTGAGTTAGAGGGAGGAAGAGGAGGGTTAGAGGTTGGAGAAGGAGGTGAGTTTGATGGAGTTTGATGAGGAGATGAAAGCTGAATGGAAGACATGTACTAGGGAGAGTATCAGCAGCGTCTGCACGAGCTATATATCGATAATGGAAATGGGTGGAATTTCATGGTGGTGGAATCTGGAGTGTGACATGGAGCAGAAATGTTGGCAGAGCTTGGAGTTGTGTTTTTGGTACTTGCACATGGCAAATAGTCGTCTTAAATGTCTAGATTTGCGCAATTCATATGCAGAAATACAACGAACAGATGTTGGTGCTGAAGTGGTTGTCAAAGGAGCAGTAGTAGTTGTAGTAGGTGGAGTAAATGTGGTAGTAGGTGAACCAGATGTCGAAATAGAAGACACAGATGTTGGTGCTGAAGTGGTTGTCAAAGGTGCTGAGCAGTTGCATGTACTGTAAAGGTCTGGATACAAGTCAATGACAGTTGTGTTGAGAGGACATCTTGATCCGGGAAACACTTCAAAATTTCCTCCCAGTTCTCTGTGGAGCTCATTCAGAGTCTTAGTCTCCAGGTAATCTTTTGTAGGTTCAATGTTCTCACCCCAGTGTGCACTTGCTAACCACTGATCCTGGTTGCTGTTGTAGCAGCAGAACGCTGACCAGAGCATAGAAGGAATATTAACCCTGTCGTTGAGGGGTTTGTTGGTGCTGGGCTGTGCTCCGATTACTACAAAACCTTCTATATTATTATTGTTGTCACGGCAGGATTCATTCATAACACATCTGATGCATTGTTCCATCTTGTTCCAGCTTCCACCGTTGAATTTTATGTTTTGTGGAACAATGTTGGTCAGGGTGAAGGTGGATTTTTTTTCAGTTAAATTATATCCATAAATGCATGGTAACAAATGGCCTCTATTAACACCCCGTGTGTTTTTTTTGTAGTCAGTGTCCACAGCCTGGTTCTTGTAGGTTATCTTACTGTTTGCTGGTGTCATGTTGTCATTTGGGTCCTCAAGCTGTGACAATTTAAAAACTAAATTACTGTTTCATACAAGGTTCCATCAAAGTAGATTCAAAGTAAAGTTAGTATTTGGTTCCACATAATTATCCTTAGGAAGTAAACAAGACTATTTTTGGTGCTTTTGCTTCATTTTCAAAGTAAATTCAGATTGAGAGTTTAGACAATAATTTGGTCTCAACAATGTCCAAAGAGTCAGGTAGAGTAACTGACACTGTGGCAATGCACTGCAGCATCAGAACAGTTTAGTTCATGTATTTTCAACTGATTAACAACTTTAACTGATGTCAGATGAAATGAGATTTATCAAAAAACATCTACAAATACTTTAGTATTATGGTATTTTCTTTGTTAAAAAGCTCACCTGTGGTTCAATCATCCATGGGGGATTAGGTCTGTTGCCATGACTCCCTCTGTACTTTCCAGCAGAAAACACTGGGATCCTGTTCTTGGTGTCGTAAAGCGTCACAAAGGTTCTGGTGTTGTTCAAAGTCTGGCAAATAAGTTTGTATCTGTTCTGGTCCAGGATCTTCTTTCCCTCCAAGATTCCTGGGATATTTGGTGGATTATTGTTCAGAAAGAATTCATTACACTTTGCTATAGAGTTCACCACTTTAGTTTCTGTGGGAACGACGGACAGAAGGAGGAGAGCAGCGAGGGGCAGGAGAGCCTTCAGTAATGTCATGGTGGATCACTGTAAATAAATAAAATAAATATCAGTGTGTTATAGTTTGTTACATGTCAAGTTAAAGTTAAATGAACTGATCAACTGAAAACCCATGATTGTTCACACTATATTCACTCTTTATTTGATGAAACTGTGGATCAACCTCCATGAAGACGTGTTAATTATTAATTACTAGTCATGTGTTAGAAGAGAAAAGACAAATCTAATAAAACACATTTAAAGTTTGATAGATGGATAGATTCATCCTGAAAGAAAATGTTAATTGTTAAATAACTTGATTGATTTTCATGTAGTTTTGGTTCAGTTTTACAAAAATAAGTTCAACTAGTGACGTCAGTTGTATTAACGGACTGACTTTTAATAAAATACAAATGTCTGAGTAACTTGTGCTCTGTGTTTGTATTCACTGAATTACAGACACAAGGAGAAAATAAAGTGAAAGTGAAGAAAAACTCACCGTGGTGAAGGTTTCCTGAAAATCTCTTGACCTTGTCTCTCTGTGTTCACAGCAGCAGTAACAGCATGATGGTCCTCCTCCAATATAAACTCAGCCTGAAGAGGAAGTCCAGGTTTTTTCCTTCATCAGCATAATTTATAAGTAGTTGAATTCCTAGTATCTCTGTAATTTACATTGACCTTTCAGACTTCTGAGAAAGCTGAAGAAGCTAAACCACACCCTGAGTCTCAGCTTCCTTTTTCAAAAAACACAGCTCATTGTGTTACTTGTGTTACTTATACATGTAGCACCCACCTAGACCAGACCAGGCACCCCCACCCCATAGCAATGACACTCATTGATGGCAGCAGCCATCCCCAGCAGGATGCAACTTGATAGAAAAACAAACATGAAGAACAGCACGAGGTGTTGACCTGGCCTCAAAATTCTCTAGATCCCAAACTGATCAAGTACTCCCACTAAAAACATCCTGTTAACCAGACACCACAGGACACTCCCAGAAGACCCATGTCCATTCTCTGATTAGTCACAACAAGGGAGACCTGCTGATCGGTGCATATGGAGGAGCAAGACCATCCATTTCAGAAGAACATCAGGTAGAGACCAGGTGGAGTAGATGATGTGTGTGGTGGACATAAGGACCTAGACCAGGGCATACACTGTGCAACTGTGCATTTTGAGACGAATTTCCACTCGTGCGACTATTTTTTGAATCTGGACGAATTTTGGCTCAATCGCATGTCGTGCTTTGCGCAGTATACGTGGGCTAACGAGGCTCACGTCGACCTCCTGATCACAAATTGCGTGCTCACAAGAAAGTCAAACTTGTTTGACATCCTGGTCGCTCCTCGTGAAGGTATTGCACAGTAGAAGCAGCGCCACGAGCCAATTTGCCTCAACCTCCCTCACGGAGTATGCGCTATCGCAGATGTTACGTCAAAACAACTTTGACGTACGTCTCTCACTTCCGGGTTCCTCTTCTTCTTCTACTTCTTTTTGCCGTTGCAAAAGTCCGATGTGTGGTATGTGGACATACAGTATGAGCAGTCAAGTTGCATCAGAGCATCAGGACGTATAGTGTGAGAACATGAATCGTAGGCTGTGAACTTTTGAACTCAGCGATCTAGTCGTGCAGTTTGAGATGGAGTTGAATCAAAGGATTTAAAATATCGTACAGTGTTGTCCGGCAAATGGAGGGTGGTGATCATGCTGCAGTCTTCAGAGTGGACCAGAGTCTGAGAACATGAAAGGATTGTCCAGGTTTCAGTGATGACCTTCGTCCTGAACTAGAAACCACCGGCTGTCACCACTTGCCTTGTGGGGGTGTTGGAGGAGAAGGGGCACACTCTGGACAAGTCTCCAGTCTATCTCAGGGAGAGAGACAGACAACCATTCACACTCACACCTACGGCCAATTTAGAATCACCAGGTTCATCAATGAACCTAACCAGCATGTCTTTGGGAATGAGAACCTGGAGAGAACCCACGCAGACACAGGGAGAACATTGGCCTGGATTAGACAGACATCCATGTATGAGTTTCAGTGTGATGGAAAGTTCCTGGTTCCACAGACAACCCAAATAAACAGCCACAGACTTTGCTGTTTCATCTTCCTCTTTTTAAAATCTGGTTCCGCATAATATTCTTGTTGTTCTTTTAACCTTTTGACCAGTTTGAGGCAATTATCATGACAGATGATTATTAGTATTTGCAGTACACAACTTCAAATGTTAATCCTTCATTTACAGTAATACAAAGTTTCCTTTATGGATACTTGATGATGATGTATTTACATGTCTATTATGAATAGCTGTGATATTTACTGTTTCCTTTCATTCTGGACTTCTGTGTGTAGCACCACTACATGTTTTCCAGTGGTCTGATGAGGACTTTGACATCTGTCTGTAAGATAACAATATTGATTATTGGCAGGTGCTGAACACTTCTAATAAAAAGAGTCAAACTAAAATCTATGTGACAAAGATTTATTTACATTTACATGTTGGACAGTAACATTACAGAAGCCAGTACAGTGTAACGGGGTCCGTGGGTAGTTACAGTATTAAGATTGTTGAGTTTTTTATGACTCACCCACCTAGACCAGACCAGACACCCCCACTCTATAGCAATGACACTCCTTGATGGAAGCAGACATCCCCAGCAGGATGCAGCCACAAAAACATTCTCAAAAAAACTCGAAAACCTCCAAAAAAAACATGAAGAACAGCACAAGGTGTTGACCTGGCCTCCAAAATCACTAGATCCCAAACTGATCAAGTATCTGTGGGATGATCCACAGAGACCCCTCCCGTCAGAGACCCCCCACTAACAACATTGTGTTACCAGACACCACAGGACACCCTCAGAAGACCCATATCCATTCTCTGATGAGACACCACAAGGAAGACCTTCACAATATTAGGAAGGTGGTTGTAATGTTATGGAGCAAGATCGTCCATATTAGAAGAATCTCTGGTAGAGACCAGGTGGAGTAGATGGTGTGTGAGGTGTAAGACCTAAGCAGACAAATGAAGGATGGTGATTAAGCTGCAGTCTTCAGAGTCTGAGAACATGAAGGAATCATCCAGGTTTTCAGTGACAACCTTCATCCTAGACTAGAAACCTTTGGCTGTCTGACAACAACAATGTCAACATCGACAGACATCCATGTATGGGCAACGCTGTGATGGAAAGTTCCTTGTTCAACTGAAAACCCAAATAAACAGCCTGTTTCATCTTCCTCTTTTTAAAATTGTCTTTCACAGAATTTTCTTGTTCTTCATTTACAGTTCCTTTATGGATACTTGATGAAAGTATTTACATGTCTAATATGAATAGCTGTGATCTTTGCTGTTACCTTTCATTCTAGACTTCTGTGTGTAGCACCAACACATTTTTGCAGTGGTCTGATGAAGATTTTGACATCTGTCAGTAAGATAACAATGTCGATTATTGGCAGGTGCTGAATGCTGAAAAAGTATGAAACTATTATATTACCTCATCTAAAGCAGCAGCCTGAAAACATCCAGTCTTCTCAATTTGCTATTTTTATGTCTATTGCTTTGACATGACAGTTACCTCAGACAGGTTAAGATGCAATCTGTAGTTATTTATAACTGGTTGTTGTGGTGTTCCAAGAATTTTCCCTTCCTTTCAGGTATGAAAGAAGTATAATTAAGTCATAGAGTTGATGTTGTTGTCAAACAGGAACGTTAATTCTCTCTCTCTGGCAGCCAGAGTTTGACACTAAACAAATGCAGCAGAGTGTTTCCTTGTAGACACAGAACTTGATGATTCAGTGTTTTGCTGTGTTCCACTTCATGTTGTTATCTGTTGCCAGTGTTTATGCAGGTTGTGTCTTTAATGGTGGAGGAATATGTAGACATTAGACGCAGAAACACAGACTGACGTCCTTTCTTCCTCTTTGTAGAATCACAGTGTGAATGGAGGAGTCTGGAGAGACTGTGTGTCAGAGGCCAGTCAAATATTCTCTGATGTTGTGTTCTCATTTAACTTCATCCAGCTGGCCAGTGGATCTGAACACGGGACTTTCTCGCTGACCACCTCGCTTTTTTTACATCTTAAATCTCTCAATATTTTTTATTATTTTTTTATATGTAAATATCAGCATTTTAGCTCAATAGCTTCCAGGTCATGTGATCTATTGACTCCATATCAGTGTGGGATCATTCTACTAAAGTGGCTGCATGAGATGCACCTCTTGTTTTAATACACACACATCTCTGCTTTAAATATCCCCCATTTTTATTTTGAAAACCAGTAGTTCACTGTAGCCATTTTCTATCTCTGTGTGTATAGTCTGACTCGTGAAAGTTACAGATCTGCATAACTGTTTCTCATTTTCCAAAAGGAGCACCAATCTATGGCTGGGTCTTTCAAGGATAGAGGATCTAAAAGAGCCTTGATTTCCTTAATGGGCTACAGTCTCCAACTTAAACCTTGACCTTACAAACCAAGCCATCGCTTCCTTCAATAGTTTCAACCACCCAACCCAACTGCCACGGGTTAATGGGAAGAATGTCTTTGAGTTTATCTCGAGGCACATGCCACCTCTGCCATGTAAACATATTCAAGAGGTATTCTCTCCGTTTTAGGCGACCGCTCTTATACTCTTCCCACCATAGGTATACCTCCTTTCCGATTCTTGAGGTTGGTTTTGAATGTGAAGATATAGTCTTGGATTGACCCGTGGATACCAAGTACACATCCTACCAGAGTTCCATCCAGGCTCAGATCAAGCCACTTAACCGCCATCTTCCTTTCTGCCAGATCAACACATCTAAGCACTTCTTGCTTATTCGAGTTAATCATTGAAGCACAAGGGTTGTGCAAAAGGGGTAGTTTACATCTGCTTAAGTCTAAGTCTTCAGCTTAATTGGTTGACGAAACACTGATTAGGCTGTCGTCTACGTGAAGGTTCTTTTCAACAAAGTCTGAGGTAGAGAATTTGGCACATCCGGGGGGAATAAACCTGATTGAACATTTATTTAGTGCATTTAAGAATAAATAACATTTCAAACAGAAAGCATGTGAAATCTGTTTATTTCAACTCTGAGAACATGAATAAAGCCTTTGTTTCATTATTGCTGCTGATCATTGTTAACATCACTTACAATTATTAGTCAAGTAGAACAATCAGAGCTCATAATCTCCATGTAAGAAGTTATTAAGAAGAAAGTGGAACAGTGCAAAGAGAAGATTCATGATTCGTACATTTTTCATGCAAACAACCCAGCCCCCAACCTGCCAAACCATTAAGACTCTGGCATCCGTCCAGAGACAGTATCTGTCATGACACTCATTTTCCTCTTTCACTGCTGCTTCCTCTTCCTTCAGTGGTGAGATCATTTTGTTTGACATTAATCATCAGTTACTGTTTCCTCAAGTCCAGATCAACCACATGTGGTATTTCCAGGTAAATGTACGAATTACAGACTGCTCCACCAGTGAGGTTCTGAATAGTGACATGATAATAATCTCTTAGATTTCTTTCATTTAAATAAATAATAATAACATCCTCCATCAAAATGTGGACCAATCTTTTTATTTTCTCAGTTAAAGGTCCATGTTGGTTTAGAACGGTGTCTGGGTCTAGAACCTAGTGTTTCTAAAAGGCTGCTGAACTACAGTAGAAGTTCACTGGCGTCTTATTATGAAAAGTACATAAAATATAACACAGAGATACATCAGCGTTGTTACTGCTGGTACTATCACTTCATAATATGTTTTGCTCCATCCATCAGTCTCTGATGCTGCACTCAACATTGGTCTCTGAGTTTGAGGCTGATCAGCAGCTGCTGGAAAGAACATCAAGATATTAGCTGACACTTTTTCATGTCCAAAATCAACAAATGTACCTGATGGTGCATAATCTACTCTGTTCTATTCTATTCTATCCTATTCTGTCATATTATATTATCCAGCCAGACTTTATCAAATCTAGTTTAACAGCTCATTCTGTGCAACAGTTAGTCCTTTAAAAAGGACTTCTACTTACCAATGACGTTGAGTTCACATCTGCCAAAGCTGGAGCCATAATCTGTCTTCACTTCACAATCATACAGACCAGAGTCATCAGTCCTGAGTCTGGACACATGAAGTCTGATTCGTCCTTCTCTGAGGACGTCTTTGTCTCCCTGGACTCGTCCTGAAAACTGTTCATCCTGAGACTCTGACGCCTCAACACCTTCATGTTTACGTAGACGATACAGGACTACAGGAGGTTTCTGGTCAGTTATCAGTTCACAGAGGATAAACAGATGTTTGTAGGAAGAGTCAGGTTTGGTGGTGAAGGTCCACTCCAGGGTGATGTTGTGGTTCTCCTCTGCCTGATAGGAGCTCTGTGTCACATTGACTTCAAATGTTGCTGCTGAGGAGACAGAGAGAGAAAGAGAGGAGCAGACACACTGAGAACTGGAACATGGGAGTCTTTCAACTCCATCATTGAAGACTGACAATTGATTTGGACTTCATCAAGTCAATTTGTAAACTGACCACAGACACATGAGTTGAGGATGATGAGCAGCAGGATCCTGCAGATCATCTTCTCCCTGTGAGAGGAGACAGAGGTGAAGAGTCATGAACACATGAGGTCAAAGGTCACTCTCTGCAGATACAACAAGGACAATCTACAGCCTGAATCAGTCTCCTTACCTTATCAGTTAAATGTCTAGGTTGGTTCAGGACGGTGTCTGGGTCCAGAACCTCGTGTTTCTAAAAGGCTGCTGAACTACAGTAGAAAGCAGCTCCTGAATGCATCCAAGCAGGAAGCTCCTTTAGTCTGTTGGTGCATTCAAACACCTTCCTGGACATAAAGCTAAATGAATGGAACAATAGGAACTTGTGAGTTCTGATCTGAAAGAGGATTTCAAGTCCTTCTTACTGCAACAAAGAAAAACTCATCTGTCCAACAACCTTCTCTGCATTGTTGTTTCACTTCATGTTTTCCACAGAGTGGAACAAGGACTTTGACTTGTTCCAGCAAAAGAAATGTAGCTTTAGAACTGAGACTCTTCTGCTTTTCCTGCTTGGAAACTAACTTTCACACGTACCTTGACAGTGTGTTCAGCTCCTCTTGACTCGTCTGCTTGTTTCTTCTTTCAGTCTACATTCATTCTGCTCTGGATAGACGATGAAAACTATCACAACACCTCGTCTAAACCCACAGTGAACACAAAACATCCAGTTTACTCAATAAAACACAAACAGACTAATCTAAAGACAAGCTTCTGTTGTCTCCACCATGTTACAGCCTCATATTCATCTGTCTACTGTCCCTCAGAGTGGAACCTGTTTTTATACTGACATGTTAGGGTGTGTCAGATCAGCTGCAAGTAGCCAATAGGTGGCTATCAGCTACCTGCCACACCTGCTGGTTCATACCTGAACAACCAATGTATGAAATGACTGCAGGTTACACCTTTCCCTTCCTCTGAGGTATAAAAGAAGAATTATCAGTCATAGAGTTGATGTTGTTGTCATGTTGGTTGTTAATATGATGACTGTTCATTCTCTCTCTCTCTCTCTCTCTCTCTCTCTCTCTCTCTCACTCTCTCTCTCTCTCTCTCTCTCTCTCTCTCTCTCTCTCTCTCTCTCTCTCTCTCAGCCAGTTTTTACATTAAACAAATGAAGCAGAGCGTTTCCTTGTAGACACAGACCTTCAGTGTTTTACTGCTCTCCAAATGATGTTGTTATCTGCAGCCAGTGTGTATGCAGGTTGTGTAGTAGATGGAGGAACGAGAGGCTGTAACATGGTGGAGACAACAGCAGCTTGTCTTTAGATTAGTCTGTTTGTGTTTTATTGAGTAAACTGGATGTTTTGTGTTCACTGTGGGTTTAGACGAGGTGTTGTGATAGTTTTCATCGTCTATCCAGAGCAGAAAGAATGTAGACTGAAAGAAGAAATAAGTTAGTTCATTTATAAATTAGCTGAACCAGAAGTGTCTCAGTTACAAAGCTACATTTCTTTTGCTTCACTTGTGAGTCTATTGAGTGAGTTTGTTGAAATACAGTCACAGGATATTTGTAGTTAACGTACTTTTAATTATCATTAACTTTAACTCAAATGGCACCTTAATGAAGTTCACATATGAAGACACATACACACATAGACTATTAAATTCAAATGAATACATTTAGCTCTGCCATGTGACCTTTTATCATCTTTCATTATCTGACACTTCCACATCAGTCTGGAACTAAACAGCACTGTCCTTCAAACCAAAACTGAAACAACACATACCTGAGTCACTGCCACAGAGCACAGTGACAACAACTAATGGCCTCTTCATGCTTCACATACTTTGGTGATAGTTATCTGAGCCGCCATATGAAACAACACAACAGAAAAGAGATCAGCTGTCATGGAGGGATAGATGTTATGATGTTATCTTCTCTGGTGGATCCAGGACAGATTTTCAGTCACTTTCCTTGTTCCTATATATTTTTAATGCTGCAGTAAAAAATAAATAAATCACTGAGTTACCCTCTGCACAGTGTGTCATACATCTGTTACATCTGAAGGAGGACAAAGCAGCAGTAAAAAGGAAACTCTCTGCAGCATGTAGTCACACATGAAGGTGTCTGGATGGATGCCATAGAACATTATTGATTCCTTTGAGAGGTTCCCTCATGGAAATTAATGTTGATAACTGAGCACTCATGTTCTATTTAAATACAGTTTAACTTCTTCCATGGAGGTTATGAGCTCTGATTGTTCTACTTGACTAATAATTCTATCTCCATTGATTAAACACCGATTGATTAATGTCAAACTAAATGTCCTCACCACTGAAGGAAGAGGAACCAGTAGTGAAAGACAAATATGTTACAGCGCTATCATGACAGATACTGTCTCTGGACAGATTCCAGCACATTCATTCTGCTCTGGATAGACGATGAAAACTATCACAACACCTCGTCTAAACCCACAGTGAACACAGAACATCCAGTTTACTCAGTAAAATAAAAACAGACTCATCAATAGAGGAAAGCTTCCACCATGTTACAGCCTCACCATCTACTGTCCCTCAAGTGAGTGCGACCTATTTTTAAAGTCGGCTGTTAAACAAACCCATAGGCTGTTTTCTTTGTTTTCTTAACAGCCAACCAAACAGCCTGGTGGGTGTTTTTAATTGTCACCAGGCTGTTTTGCCATGACAATGGTTGGCTGTCCAGTGACGTCAAAGACTCCACCATCTAATCTGGTGTTTTGAATATTCAAACCCACTGGTCTATGCTGGGGCGGCACAGTGGCGAGGTGGTTAGCTCTGATGCCTCACAGCAAGAAGGTCTCCATGGGCCGGCTGGCTTTTCTGTGTGGAGTTTGCATGTTCTCCCTGTGTCTGCGTGGGTTCTCTCCAGGTACTCCGGCTTCCTCCCACCATCCAAAGACATGCTGGTTAGGTTCATTGGTGATTCTAAATTGCCCGTAGGTGTGCATGTGAGTGTGAATGTTGGCCCTGCGATGGACTGGCGACCTGTCCAGGGTGTACCCCTGCCTCTCGCCCGATGACAGCTGGGATAGGCTCCAGCAGACCCCCGTGACCCCTAACAGGACTAAACGGGTATAGAAGATGACTGACTGACTGACTGGTCAATGCTGTGGCACTCTGGATGAACAAGAGTCAAACTCACTGACTCAACATCTCATACTGTATCTAGCAGCTGAAGGAGCCTCAACAACAGCTATTAGTTTGTTTCTCTGCTCTCAGTCTGACTGAAGAGCTGTTTGATTACATGGACTTTAATCAATGGAAAATGAATGTGGAGGAAATGTGGGATTAATATCATGTCACCATTCAAAACTGAAGAAGAAAAGTTATAGGTTTAAAGATCAACCACTTTATTTACAAGTCAAAGAGCAATTCATGAACAAGAACAACAATAAATAAATAGTAAGTATAATCCACTGTACATTAGGAAAGACACCAATGATGATAAAAGCTGTTAACATCTGGATGGAGCTCACATCACACATGTAGCTTCAAAGCAACAATAATGTTTTGTGAGTATAAATGTAAAGTGTTTTGTTCTGAAAGTACTCGTGTGTGTTGTTGTAGATGTTTCCAGCGTTCACCGTGCTCTGTGTGTCTTCCTCTTTCAAACCAAGGCCTTGGGCTATAAAGTCATAGTGCCACCATGTGAACAGTTGGTGTAATTGCAGCTCAGCTTCAGTGAGGCTGTTTGCTGAATATTGCTAATAAATAACTGTAATAAACTATTTTCAGTTTACCTCTTGTGTTAGAAATAACAGAGATAAAAACACTTCTCTCATGTAAATAGAGTTTTATTTATTACAGGGAGCTGTGGAGTTGTGGTTAGAGATGCAGTCCATGTCTGAGCTGCCTTGAGCAAACACCTAAACCCCAAACTGCTCACTGAGTGTGACTCTTTAGAGGCAGCAGCTCACTGCTCCAACTGTAACTCTAATACAGTATACCTTATTAAATTATTCTAATTATTATTTACCATATACAATATACAGTAGGCAAACATACAGTAGATACTCTGACATCCACATACAACAATATAAAATACACCCCCCCCCCCAAAAAAAAGAAAAAAAAAATTCAACACAACAAGAATTTACAAGAAATTCCCAAATTTTAAGATTCATGGCAAACTAAGATGAAGAGACTACACACAGACAGCTTTCATTTTAGCCTGTTAACAAGCTAACTGTTGTTAGCTTAACAAGCTCATGTAGTCTAAATCATGCTGGTGGACACATGAGTTGAGGATGATGAGCAGCAGGATCCTGCAGATCATCTTCTCCCTGTGAGAGGAGACAGAGGTGAAGAGTCATGAACACATGAGGTCAAAGGTCACTCTCTGCAGATACAACAAGGACAATCTACAGTCTGATTTCATTCAGTCCTTCCAACATCTGATCCTGTTCTTCATCCTGTTTGTTCCAAACCACCGACCAAAGAACTTTCTGACTAAACTCCATCAACTCCAACTGCTGCAGTGGAAGCAGTCACTAGAAAAACTTACCAGATCAGGATCGACAGGATCAAAAGTAAAAGTTTAAAAGAAATTTTATTTTCTTCATTTAAAAATAAAATTGAACCCTCTACAGCACAGCTTTGCCTTTGGGCAACAGAAGCCCCATGCCCAGTACATTTAAATGATGACAACCAAACAGATCGTTGTAAAAACTTTCAGTCCAGTGAAGGCAGGACACACGGTCACAGGAGGACGTGGTGTGATAAAAATAAAAATAATAAAAATCACATTTAAAATGACTGTAAATAAAAAATCTCTGTGTGTGTGAAGTTTGTTCGAGGGTTTTTGTCAGATTTTATGAAGAATCTTTTATTTTCCAGGTTCAGAAATTCAGATCTTCTGTTCGGTATCTCAGTCCAGCTTGTGCCATAAACATCCATCTTGAAACTGCTTACGTCATTTTTGAACGTAATCATATATCATCTCATGTATTTTTTGACACATCTTGTGCACATCTCCAATCCAATCCACTTTATTTTTATAGCACAATTTAAACAAACATAAGGTTTCCAAAGTGCTTTACAACATAAAACTCAATAAAACACAACAAATAAATAACACAATAGAAACAATAAAAGCACAATAAAATCAACACTCTACGTCTACGTGGTGTTTCTCAGCAGTTAATAACTTCTGAAGTTTCCCACTGAGTGACAGCAACACCTGACATGAGAATAAACATGGCACGAGGATGGATATAGAAAGCTAAGCCTGAATTTAATTAGATATGTATTTCTTTGTTTCATGATTTGTTGACGTTTTTAGAAGAGTTTCTGTTTGTATTGCTCTCCAAAAGTTGCCTTACATCATAAGGTTCTAGTTTTGTTCAAAAATACATGAAATAATAACAAATATTTCCTGAGGAAGGTACTGACCTCCATCTCTATGTTTAATCAATCAAGACTGGCGCCTTTTAGACCAGTGGTCACAGGATTGTGGAGAGAAGGTCACGTTAAGTTTGCTTTGCCTCTGTTCAGGTCACCTGACCACAGCCAGCCCTGGTGGTGTTCACTGGTTCTTTCAGTGAGGTCATTTAGATTAAGGTTTCTTAGTGACACCTATCGTTATAGTTTTCTCTGATATTTAGTCGTCACATCAGCGTCAAACTGATTCCACAGTCATGCTTGATGCTGGACTGGTTATATCACTCCTTATTTATTTTTATTATGTCTATTGTCTTCATCTACTAACACTGTGATACCTTTGTTGAAGAATCTTCTCAAATACACTCCAAGACCCACAATGGCACCACCAACGATCATGACAATGATGACAGCCAGTAGAACCCGAGCAGCGAGGTGTGTCTCTCTCTACATTTTGTTTCACTCTCAAAGATCTCTGGATGAAGTCCAGAACGTCACAGATCACTTCTGAGGAAAGAGGAAGACATTCAGCTTCCTCATACTTTCACACCTGTTCATTTGTGTGAGGTGGAGCAGTCTCACTCTGAAAGTAAACTAAACTAAATCTAAAGATATTTATTTTAAAGATAATTCCTGTAGATCACCTCTTATTAATTTTGTATATTTGCTTGTAACGACCGGCTCGTTGACCGTAACAAAATAGGAGTTGAAGTTGAAGTTGGAGAAAGTAACATTTATTAACATAAAGTTCAAAATAGATGGGCTGTGGCAATCAGTGCCAGCGGTGTAGGTGAATGTATGGATGTGTTGGTTAATGTGTGGTGCATGTTGTTAGTGCAAAATGAGGCAAAACTAAACACAGACATGCTGGTCTGGTGCCACCGGCGAATGCAGAGCATGTCGAGAGAGAGAGAGAGCGAGAGCTGGGGAGGCGGGGTGATATAGGGCCGGACAGGAAATACTGGCCAGGTGTTCCTCGTCAGCCTGGTTAGATTCATTTAGCTGCTGAAGGAGGATGAAGCAGCAGTGAATGAGAAACTTTCTGCCCCATGTAATGACAGATATGGTGTCTGGATGGATGCCATAATCTTTGCAAAGGGTGTTAAGGCAGATTCTTGTTGTGTTACCTGTTTCTAATACTATCTCTACACAGATGCCAGAGTCTTTGTGGTTTGGTAGGTTGGGGCTTTGTTGTTTCCAGGGTTCTCAGTTTCAGTCATGAATCTCCTCTATGTTGGTAACTGAGCACTGTTCCACTTTCTTCTTAATAACTTCTTCCATGGAGGTTATGAGCTCTGATTGTTCTACTTGACTAATAATTCTATCTTCTAACAGTTAACAATGATCAGCAGCAATAATGAAACAAAGGCTTTATTCATGTTCTCAGAGTTGAAATAAACACAAACACTTTATTTGAAGATACAACATTTGACATGCTCTCTGTTTGAAATGTTCTTTTTAAATGCACTAAATAAATGTTCTTTTAAACTTTTACTGTTGATCCATGGTGAACAGAACCTGATGTGGAACTTGAAGATTTCTCTTTAGTGCATCAGTGACAGAAACACATTTGTTGATCAGAGAAAACTTGAAGAAACAGCAGGTTTTTCTAGTGACTGCTTCCACTGCAGCGGTTGGAGTTGATGGAGTTTAGTCAGAAAGTTCTTTGGTCGGTGGTTTGGAACAAACAGGATGAAGAACAGGATCAGATGTTGGAAGGACTGAATGAAGTCAGACTGTAGATTGTCCTTGTTGTATCTGCAGAGAGTGACCTTTGACCTTATGTGTTCATGTTGTGTCCCTGAAAACAGGAGAGAAATAAAGATTTTTACTAGAATGAATTCAGCAAATATACAAAATTAATGGTTTACAGGAATTATCTTGAAAATAAATATCCTTAGATTTAGTTTAGTTTTCTTTCAGAGTGAGACTGCTCCACCTCACACGAATGAACAGGTTGTGAAAGTATGAGGAAGCTGAACGTCTTCCTCTTTCCTCAGAAGTGATCTGTGGCGTTCTGGACTTCATCCAGAGATCTTTGAGAGTGAAACAAAATGTAGAGAGAGACACACCTCGCTGCTCCCTCTCTTCACCTGTCAGAGGAAAGCTGACTCTGTAGACGTGGCAGCAGAGAAGGGTTGTCAGAGAGTCAGGAGATGATCAGCTGCTGTGAGCCTTAGTTTGACAGGAAGATGAAGACGTTGGTGGTGTTTGTGATCCTCGTTCACGGTAAGATATCTTCTTCCTGGATCTGATTATCTCTTCAGTCTGACATCATTTCTCTCACGTCTGTCTCTTTAAAGAAAGTCAGTGATGACCTGTTTCAACTTTGATTAGTCTTTACTTTGAGCAAGAGAGAAAGTTTTTCAGCCAAATCTATGAAAACTGTCAGAACACATTCAGTGATCTGTTCTTTGACTTCAGTCCGTGAATGAAATGTAGTTTTTCATTGACTGACAGTTAAACTGGTTTCTCTGGTCCCTGCAGATAATGTGACCTACAGTCAGTCATGTGTGAAGTCAAACCCACATCATGCAGCTGATTTCTGTTTCTCTTTGTGTGTCCTCTCAGTTTCCCAGCATGCCCTGGCAGGTATGGTGGAGGTGAATGAGGGGGCGGAGTCTGTCCTGCTACCCTGCCAGTACTTGGGTGTTTTTCCTGAGGACCCCACAGTGATTTGGACCAGGAACGATCTCAGGGCCAAATTCGTCCACAAACGAGGAGAAACAGATGAAGTTAAAGGTCAGAACCAGGTTTACAGGGGGAGGACATCCATGACGCCTGATGCTCTAGAGACTGGAGACTTCAGCCTCACTCTGAGAGAACCCCACCTCTCTGACAGCGGCAACTACACCTGCTCCATCAGTGATGGAAGAGAAGAACGGAGAGTGACAGACGTACATCTACATGTCAAAGGTCAGTGGGATCAGGAGCTGTTTTATTGTTGGAGTCACAGACACATTTCTGATCTCATCCAACAAGCAGGACTTCATTCTTGTCTCCAAGAGGACGTCTCAAGGACACACATCAGTCTTCAGTGTGTCTATCTGGGCTTATGTTGAATAAAAATGTGAACCCCCAGCTTCAGTCAGAGGAAATAATCAAATCAGAACTGTATAAGAAGGTGAGTTGAGGTCTTTAAGTGAGCTGATGAAGAGTTCTGGTTCAGTCTCGTCACGTATCAGAACGTTGCCCCTGAGCTGAAGAACAATCTACAGATATTTAACAAAATCCACCAGGAACTCTGGACCATGTATGAAACATGTTATCCTGCTTCAGTTCCTGCATGTGACAGTTATTATTAAACCAGCTGACTGATGTTTCTGTCTCTTGTGTTCTCTCAGTTTCTCAGCCTACCCTGACTGTGGAGGTGGTGGACGGGGCGGAGTCAGTCCTGTTGCCCTGTCAAGACTCTTCTGTTCCTAGGTTCCCGACGGTGGAGTGGATCCGCTATGAACTCAGTCCTTCAACCGTCCATCAGCGACGGACGACAGGTGATCAACTGATAAACCAAAACCAGCGTTACAGCGACCGAACATCCATGAAGACTGACGCCTTGACAACTGGAGACTTCAGCCTGAATCTAAGGAAACCCCGCCTCTCTGACAGCGCAACCTACATCTGCTCCATCAGTGCATTTGGAAACGAACGCAGACTGGCAGCCGTGCAGCTGCAGGTCAAAGGTCAGCAATAAATACTAACACTGTATACAGCAGTATACTGTATGATCACACACAGGTGACATTTGTAGGGTTGTCATCTCTAAGCCTTTTGGCCTGAGTCAGACTAAGAGGTTGAATCCTTTATTATTTTTATTTTACTGTCAGTGGAAGTCAGTACTGTAGATACAGGTCAGAGGTCAGAGGTCATGTTGTTCTTCACATTTCTCCACAGAACCACCTCCAGTCTGGCCTACAGTTCTCATAGTTCTCCTGGTTCTCCTGGTTGTTCTTGGTGTCATTGGGGGTCTTTTGTTTCATTTCCGACACTACTTTATGTCAGGTGAGTCTCTTCTACTACACTACCCATAATGCCGATGGTAACATGTGTCCTGTGGAGGAGACGTTTTCCAGCTGCTGAAAGAGTTCAGAGTTCAATCAGCTGCTGCAGAAAGCTGAAGAGAAACTTCCAGGCTTAGTTCCAGAAGTCAGAAATTCTTCATCAAACATTTCTGCAGCACTTCACAGGACGCTTTGACTAGTTACCAAAGAACGAGTCAGGAAGACATCAGGGACAAACAGAGACACAGTCCAGCTCTAATCAGAAGATCCTGACGTCCTCAATCAGGACCTGAGCTCTGAGGTCATGAGTCCAGGTCTCTCCCAGTCCCAGTAAAACCAGAGCAGAGGGTTAGGGTTCTTCCTCATCCATTCATCTGATTGGTTCCTCATTAGTTCCTGACTTCTTCTTTGGTAACTGCTCCAAATGTCCTGAAGAAGGAAACTGGTGTTCAGTCACAAACACTGGTGTGACAGACGTCAGGTGAGCTCAGGTCACCTGGTTGATCCACGTCCTCAAACAAACTGAACACTGAGAGTCCTCCACCAACATGAGACACAAGGATGGACAGAGACGTCCTGTTACCATCAGAGCTGCTGCTGCTGCTGCTGCTGTCTCTACAGCTGATGATGGGATTTGTTGTCCTCTCAGTCCACCAGGTGGAGGTGGATTCAGGGGTGGAGTCTGTCCAGCTGACCTGCAAAACCAAACCTTTCCTGCCTGAAGACGCTAAAGTGGAGTGGAAGGACAGTGACTACAGGAAGGTCCATGTGTATCAGAACGGCTCTGACCAGCTTGAAGACCAGAGCTGGTTTTACAGAAACAGAACAAAGATGAAGAAAAACCTGAAAACTGGAGACCTCAGTCTGACCCTGAAATACCCCACAGATGGAGACAACAAGACCTACACCTGCACCGTCTACAACAAGGAGAGAAAGATCCTGATGAAGAAACAAGTGGAGCTGAAAGTGAAAGGTTTGTTTGTTTCTTTCTTTATTTCTCTCAGTGCTGTAGATACAGGTCAGAGGTCAGAGGTCAGTACTGTAGATACAGGTCAGAGGTCAGAGGTCAGTGATTTTCCATCAGTCTGTACCAATAGAAGTCTACACTGTAAATTCTAACAAGTTGAGTTTACTTCAATAAATGTATTAAACCAATTATCTTGGGAAAAGTAAGTAAACAAACTTAATCGTGTGAAATGATATTTGTTTGAGGTGGATTCCACTAAGATACCTGAAGAGAAACAGACAGCAGCAATGTATTAGTGAAGGATCAGCATCACTAATGAATGTGAGCTGCATTTCTGAATGTCTGAATGAAAGCAGTACCACCTGTCTCCTTTCTGCTGTGTTGCTTTGTTGCTTTTAGTATTTAGGGTCAAACCATGTGACAGATCATCCAAATCAGACAGTTTGTGGATTGAGATGTAAATCTAGAGTAGGGACAAGATCTGTTGATGACAGGGACAGTCTTTCATTTGACACTTGTAAAGTATTTATAATAGTTTTAGTTTGTCATTTTACCTTTTATTTATTATTTCTTGTTTTCATTTCAGTTCAATAAAACATATTTAACAACCAGACATTTAGTCACTTACACTATATTTATTTATTTGACAGGCTGGAAAAATACACACACATAGTGTTCAGTCTTTGGTCTGTATTATTGCACAAGATGAGCATCATATTTGCATTAGACCTACAAGGGAATACATAATATAAAACATTAATAATTTAAATAGTTGAAGATTTTAAAAGTAACAGAATCTCAGCTGCAGTGTTTTTTAATCTGTCTGTCTTTCCTAGTTTCCAATATTTGCTTAACTCAGCAACATAAAAGAAGAAGGACTCACGTTGACGTTTAATGAACATGCTGCTGTTGTAGTGTTGTGTCAGCTACACACAGAGTCAGTCTGGAGATTCATGTTCACACTGCCTCATGATTCACAAACGTACTGCAGCAAGATTCTATGCTATGTTGTACCGTGTTGTGTTTATCGCTGCATTCACCGCTGAGTCAAGTTAGCAAAGCAGAAAAGGCAAATCGTTACTGTTTAAGTGTTTTCTACGCTTTTGCCTTGGAGAATAATTATCTGTGAGTATTGATGTATATGTAGGCAGGTGTTAAATGCTTGTGTATTCTTGTGAGGAATGTTTGACGGATATTTAATTTCTTAAGGTGGCGAAAAACGTACTTTGCTTTCAGCAGACGCTAACTCATTATTTTTCTTTTTTCTTGATTAGAGATGCTGATTTAAATATACTTATGCATTCCTTTGCTTGTACAGTGTTTAACAGTTATGTTTCTGTCTGTAATAATTTTCAGAAAAATAACAGGACTTTATTAAAGGACGAGAAAAGTCAAACCTTGTTGTTTATTGAAGGACTTTGATCCGTTAGCTGACTGTCTAGCTGTGAATAGACAGATACGGAACATGTTTCACTCCAAATATTTCTCTTCAATGTGCTCAGAGCTGCTGCTGCTGTCTCTACAGCTGATGATGGGATTTGTTGTCCTCTCAGTCCCCCAGGTGGAGGTGGATTCAGGGGTGGAGTCTGTCCAGCTGACCTGCAAAACCACAGCTCACCTGCCTGAAGACGCTGAAGTGGAGTGGAAGGACAGAGACGACTGGATGGTCCATGTGTATCAGAACGGCTCTGACCAGCTTGAAGACCAGAACCAGATTTACAGAAACAGAACGAAGATGAATGAAGACCTGCTGAAAACTGGAGACCTCAGTCTGACCCTGAAATACCCCACAGATGGAGACAACAAGACCTACACCTGCACCGTCTACAACAAGAAGAGAAAGATCCTGATGAAGAAAGAAGTGAAGCTGAAAGTGAAAGGTTTGATTGTTTGTTTCTTTCTTTCTTTATTTCTCTCAGTACTGTAGATACAGGTCAGAGGTCAGAGGTCAGTACTGTAGATACAGGTCAGAGGTCAGAGGTCAGTACTGTAGATACAGGTCAGAGGTCAGTACTGTAGATACAGGTCAGAGGTCAGAGGTCAGTACTGTAGATACAGGTCAGAGGTCAGAGGTCAGTGATTTTCCATCAGTCTGTACCAATAGAAGTCTACACTGTAAATTCTAACAAGTTGAGTTTACTTCAATAAATGTATTAAACCAATTATCTTGGGAAAAGTAAGTAAACAAACTTAATAGTGTGAAATGATATTTGTTTGAAGTGGATTCCACTAAGAGACCTGAAGAGAAACAGACAGCAGCAATGTATTAGTGAAGGATCAGCATCACTAATGAATGTGAGCTGCATTTCTGAATGTCTGAATGAAAGCAGTACCACCTGTCTCCTTTCTGCTGTGTTGCTTTGTTGCTTTTAGTATTTAGGGTCATACCACCTGCATGAAATAAACCAAACTGGGTAAAGTCACTAATCTGTGCCAGGCGTCAGCATTTATCAAAAGTTCTAAAGAAGTGTTAACACTATTCACTCAGACTGTGTTACCTTTCTCTACTAGCAGACGCTAACTCATTATTTTTCTTTTTTCTTGATTAGAGATGCTGATTTAATATACTTATGCATTCCTTTGCTTGTACAGTGTTTAACAGTTATGTTTCTGTCTGTAATAATTTTCAGTTTTTACGGGGGAGAAAAAATAACAGAGGACTTTATTAAAGGACGAGAAAAGTGAAGCCTTGTTGTTTATTGAAGGACTTTGATCCGTTAGCTGACTGTCTAGCTGTGAATAGACAGATACGGAACATGTTTCACTCCAAATATTTCTCTTCAATGTGCTCAGAGCTGCTGCTGCTGTCTCTACAGCTGATGATGGGATTTGTTGTCCTCTCAGTCCCCCAGGGTGGAGGTGGATTCAGGGGTGGAGTCTGTCCAGCTGACCTGGAAAACCACAGCTCACCTGCCTGAAGACGCTAAAGTGGAGTGGATGGACAGATACAGGACGGTCCATGTGTATCAGAACGGCTCTGACCAGCTTGAAGACCAGAACCAGATTTACAGAAACAGAACGAAGATGAATGAAGACCTGCTGAAAACTGGAGACCTCAGTCTGACCCTGAAATACCCCAGAAACTCAGACACCTACACCTGCACCGTCTACAACAAGGAGGGAGACATCCTGATGAAGAAACAAGTGAAGCTGAATGTCAGAGGTCAGTACTGTAGATAACAGGTCAGAGGTCATAGGTCAGTACTGTAGATACAGGTCAGAGGGGTCAGAGGTCCGTACTGTAGATACAGGTCAGAGGTCAGAGGTCAGTACTGTAGATACAGGTCAGAGGTCAGAGGTCAGTACTGTAGATACAGGTCAGAGGTCAGAGGTCAGTACTGTAGATACAGGTCAGAGGTCAGAGGTCAGAGGTCAGTGATTTTCCATCAGTCTGTACCAATAGAAGTCTACACTGTAAATTCTAACAAGTTGAGTTCCTTCAATAATGTATTAAACCAATTATCTTGGGAAAAGTAAGTAAACAAACTTAATAGTGTGAAATGATATTTGTTTGAAGTGGATTCCACTAAGATACCTGAAGAGAAACAGACAGCAGCAATGTATTAGTGAAGGATCAGCATCACTAATGAATGTGAGCTGCATTTCTGAATGTCTGAATGAAAGCAGTACCACCTGTCTCCTTTCTGCTGTGTTGCTT
>SRSE01000739.1:0-42112 GCA_005024645.1 Planiliza haematocheilus
GCATTGCAGGGCTTCTCCTTCTTGTAAATATAAAAAAGTTCTGCTTCAGCTTTGGGTCGACATCTAAGCTGGAATCTAAACATTTATTCGTGCTGAGCGAAGTCGTGTGTTCAGATGTTACAGTTTCTGAACATCAATGTGTGATGTGATTTTAATTGTTTAATACTAGGAGTTTGTTGCACGAGACAATGCTATTTATTGTAGAGTTGTCTGATCATGACATAGCTTAAATCATTACAGACAATAGCAATGAATGACAGGATGTTGTTGTCTTCCATTATGGCCGTGTGTGTGGAGGTAAAAACCTTGTGTTGTGTTGCCCTCTAGTGGTCACTGATTGTACTGCCAACTAAATCCACAGATTAGGATTTTGTGCTTGACCATGTAAACCAGAGGTCAGGATGCAGGTGCAGGGAATGGGCTTCATCTTAGCATGAACGAAGCTATGCACTCTTGTTTCTCTTCAGATCGTATAAATCTTTCGCCTTTTACTAAAGATTTCCGTGGAGAGGGACAACAAGAGTTTTTCCCAATTTTTTGATGCCCTGTGCATTGCAGGGCTTCTCCTTCTTGTAAATATAAAAAAGTTCTGCTTCAGCTTTGGGTCGACGTCTAAGCTGGAATTTAATTGTTTAATACTATGAGTTTGTTGCACGAGACAGTGCTATTTATTGTAGAGTTGTCTGATCATGACATATCTTAAATCATTACAGACAATAGCAATGAATGACAGGATGACAGGATGTTGTTGTCTTCCATTATGGCCGTGTGTGTGGAGGTAAAAACCTTGTGTTGTGTTGCCCTCTAGTGGTCACTGATTGTACTGCCAACTAAATCCACAGATTAGGATTTTGTGCTTGACCATGTAAACCAGAGGTCAGGATGCAGGTGCAGGGAATGGGCTCTTCATCTTAGCATGAACGAAGCTATGCACTCTTGTTTCTCTTCAGATCGTATAAATCTTTCGCCTTTTACTAAAGATTTCCGTGGAGAGGGACAACAAGAGTTTTTCCCAATTTTTTGATGCCCTGTGCATTGCAGGGCTTCTCCTTCTTGTAAATATAAAAAAGTTCTGCTTCAGCTTTGGGTCGACGTCTAAGCTGGAATTTAATTGTTTAATACTATGAGTTTGTTGCACGAGACAGTGCTATTTATTGTAGAGTTGTCTGATCATGACATATCTTAAATCATTACAGACAATAGCAATGAAGACAGGATGACAGGATGTTGTTGTCTTCCATTATGGCCGTGTGTGTGGAGGTAAAAACCTTGTGTTGTGTTGCCCTCTAGTGGTCACTGATTGTACTGCCAACTAAATCCACAGATTAGGATTTTGTGCTTGACCATGTAAACCAGAGGTCAGGATGCAGGTGCAGGGAATCGGCTCTTCATCTTAGCATGAACGAAGCTATGCACTCTTGTTTCTCTTCAGATCGTATAAATCTTTCGCCTTTTACTAAAGATTTCCGTGGAGAGGGACAACAAGAGTTTTTCCCAATTTTTTGATGCCCTGTGCATTGCAGGGCTTCTCCTTCTTGTAAATATAAAAAAGTTCTGCTTCAGCTTTGGGTCGACATCTAAGCTGGAATCTAAACATTTATTCGTGCTGAGCGAAGTCGTGTGTTCAGATGTTACAGTTTCTGAACATCAATGTGTGATGTGATTTTAATTGTTTAATACTAGGAGTTTGTTGCACGAGACAATGCTATTTATTGTAGAGTTGTCTGATCATGACATAGCTTAAATCATTACAGACAATAGCAATGAATGACAGGATGTTGTTGTCTTCCATTATGGCCGTGTGTGTGGAGGTAAAAACCTTGTGTTGTGTTGCCCTCTAGTGGTCACTGATTGTACTGCCAACTAAATCCACAGATTAGGATTTTGTGCTTGACCATGTAAACCAGAGGTCAGGATGCAGGTGCAGGGAATGGGCGCTTCATCTTAGCATGAACGAAGCTATGCACTCTTGTTTCTCTTCAGATCGTATAAATCTTTCGCCTTTTACTAAAGATTTCCGTGGAGAGGGACAACAAGAGTTTTTCCCAATTTTTGATGCCCTGTGCATTGCAGGGCTTCTCCTTCTTGTAAATATAAAAAAGTTCTGCTTCAGCTTTGGGTCGACGTCTAGCTGGAATTTAATTGTTAATACTATGAGTTTGTTGCACGAGACAGTGCTATTTATTGTAGAGTTGTCTGATCATGACATATCTTAAATCATTACAGACAAGCAATGAATGACAGGATGACAGGATGTTGTTGTCTTCCATTATGGCCGTGTGTGTGGAGGTAAAAACCTTGTGTTGTGTTGCCCTCTAGTGGTCACTGATTGTACTGCCAACTAAATCCACAGATTAGGATTTTGTGCTTGACCATGTAAACCAGAGGTCAGGATGCAGGTGCAGGGAATGGGCTCTTCATCTTAGCATGAACGAAGCTATGCACTCTTGTTTCTCTTCAGATCGTATAAATCTTTCGCCTTTTACTAAAGATTTCCGTGGAGAGGGACAACAAGAGTTTTTCCCAATTTTTTGATGCCCTGTGCATTGCAGGGCTTCTCCTTCTTGTAAATATAAAAAAGTTCTGCTTCAGCTTTGGGTCGACGTCTAAGCTGGAATTTAATTGTTTAATACTATGAGTTTGTTGCACGAGACAGTGCTATTTATTGTAGAGTTGTCTGATCATGACATATCTTAAATCATTACAGACAATAGCAATGAATGACAGGATGACAGGATGTTGTTGTCTTCCATTATGGCCGTGTGTGTGGAGGTAAAAACCTTGTGTTGTGTTGCCCTCTAGTGGTCACTGATTGTACTGCCAACTAAATCCACAGATTAGGATTTTGTGCTTGACCATGTAAACCAGAGGTCAGGATGCAGGTGCAGGGAATCGGCTCTTCATCTTAGCATGAACGAAGCTATGCACTCTTGTTTCTCTTCAGATCGTATAAATCTTTCGCCTTTTACTAAAGATTTCCGTGGAGAGGGACAACAAGAGTTTTTCCCAATTTTTTGATGCCCTGTGCATTGCAGGGCTTCTCCTTCTTGTAAATATAAAAAAGTTCTGCTTCAGCTTTGGGTCGACATCTAAGCTGGAATCTAAACATTTATTCGTGCTGAGCGAAGTCGTGTGTTCAGATGTTACAGTTTCTGAACATCAATGTGTGATGTGATTTTAATTGTTTAATACTAGGAGTTTGTTGCACGAGACAATGCTATTTATTGTAGAGTTGTCTGATCATGACATAGCTTAAATCATTACAGACAATAGCAATGAATGACAGGATGTTGTTGTCTTCCATTATGGCCGTGTGTGTGGAGGTAAAAACCTTGTGTTGTGTTGCCCTCTAGTGGTCACTGATTGTACTGCCAACTAAATCCACAGATTAGGATTTTGTGCTTGACCATGTAAACCAGAGGTCAGGATGCAGGTGCAGGGAATGGGCGCTTCATCTTAGCATGAACGAAGCTATGCACTCTTGTTTCTCTTCAGATCGTATAAATCTTTCGCCTTTTACTAAAGATTTCCGTGGAGAGGGACAACAAGAGTTTTTCCCAATTTTTTGATGCCCTGTGCATTGCAGGGCTTCTCCTTCTTGTAAATATAAAAAAGTTCTGCTTCAGCTTTGGGTCGACGTCTAAGCTGGAATTTAATTGTTTAATACTATGAGTTTGTTGCACGAGACAGTGCTATTTATTGTAGAGTTGTCTGATCATGACATATCTTAAATCATTACAGACAATAGCAATGAATGACAGGATGACAGGATGTTGTTGTCTTCCCATTATGGCCGTGTGTGTGGAGGTAAAAAACCTTGTGTTGTGTTGCCCTCTAGTGGTCACTGATTGTACTGCCAAACTAAATCACAGATTAGGATTTTGTGCTTGACCATGTAAAACAGAGGTCAGGATGCAGGTGCAGGGAATCGGCTCTTCATCTTAGCATGAACGAAGCTATGCACTCTTGTTTCTCTTCAGATCGTATAAATCTTTCGCCTTTTTACTAAAGATTTCCGTGGCGAGGGACAACAAGAGTTTTTCCAATTTTTTGATGCCCTGTGCATTGCAGGGCTTCTCCTCTTGTAAATATAAAAAGTTCTGCTTAGCTTTGGGTCGACATCTAAGCTGGAATCTAAAACATTTATTCGTGCTGAGCGAGTCGTTGTGTTTCAGATGTTACAGTTTCTGAACATCAATGTGTGATGTGATTTTAATTGTTTAATACTAGGAGTTTGTAGCACGAGACAATGCTATTTATTGTAGAGTTGTCTGATCATGACATAGCTTAAATCATTACAGACAATAGCAATGAATGACAGGATGTTGCTTGTCTTCCATTATGCCGTGTGTGTGGAGGTAAAAACCTTGTGTTGTGTTTGCCCTCTAGTGGTCACTGATTGTACTGCCAACTAAATCCACAGATTAGGATTTTGTGCTTTGGACCATGTAAACCAGAGTCAGGATGCAGGTGCAGGGGAATGGGGCGCTTCATCTTAGCATGAACGAAGCTATGCACTCTTGTTTCTCTTCAGATCGTATAAATCTTTCGCCTTTTACTAAAGATTTCCGTGGAGAGGGACAACAAGAGTTTTTCCCAATTTTTTGATGCCCTGTGCATTGCAGGCTTCTCCTCTTGTAAATATAAAAAAGTTCTGCTTCAGCTTTGGGTCGACGTCTAAGCTGGAATTTAATTGTTAATACTAATGAGTTTGTTGCACGAGACAGTGCTATTTATTGTAGAGTTGTCTGATCATGACATATCTTAAATCATTACAGACAATAGCAATGAATGACAGGATGACAGGATGTTGTTGTCTTCCATTATGGCCGTGTGTGTGGAGGTAAAAACCTGTGTTGTGTTGCCCTCTAGTGGTCACTGATTGTACTGCCAACTAAATCCACAGATTAGGATTTTGTGCTTGACCATGTAAACCAGAGGTCAGGATTGCAGGTGCAGGGAATCGGCTCTTCATCTTAGCATGAACGAAGCTATGCACTCTTGTTTCTCTTCAGATCGTATAAATCTTTCGCCTTTTACTAAAGATTTCCGTGGAGAGGGACAACAAGAGTTTTTCCCAATTTTTTGATGCCCTGTGCATTGCAGGGCTTCTCCTTCTTTAAATATAAAAAAGTTCTGCTTCAGCTTTGGTCGACATCTAAGCTGGAATCTAAACATTTATTCGTGCTGAGCGAAGTCGTGTGTTCAGATGTTACAGTTTCTGAACATCAATGTGTGATGTGATTTTAATTGTTTAATACTAGGAGTTTTGTTGCACGAGACAATGCTATTTATTGTAGAGTTGTCTGATCATGACATAGCTTAAATCATTACAGACAATAGCAATGAATGACAGGATGTTGTTGTCTTCCATTATGGCAGTGTGTGTGGAGGTAAAAACCTTGTGTTGTGTTGCCCTCTAGTGGTCACTGATTTGTTACTGCCAACTAAATCCACAGATTAGGATTTTGTGCTTGACCATGTAACCAGAGGTCAGGATGCAGGTGCAGGGAATGGGCGCTTCATCTTAGCATGAACGAAGCTATGCACTCTTGTTTCTCTTCAGATCGTATAAATCTTTCGCCTTTTACTAAAGATTTCCGTGGAGAGGGACAACAAGAGTTTTTCCCAATTTTTTGATGCCCTGTGCATTGCAGGGCTTCTCCTTCTTGTAAATATAAAAAAGTTCTGCTTCAGCTTTGGGTCGACGTCTAAGCTGGAATTTAATTGTTTAATACTATGAGTTTGTTGCACGAGACAGTGCTATTTATTGTAGAGTTGTCTGATCATGACATATCTTAAATCATTACAGACAATAGCAATGAATGACAGGATGACAGGATGTTGTTGTCTTCCATTATGGCCGTGTGTGTGGAGGTAAAAACCTTGTGTTGTGTTGCCCTCTAGTGGTCACTGATTGTACTGCCAACTAAATCCACAGATTAGGATTTTGTGCTTGACCATGTAAACCAGAGGTCAGGATGCAGGTGCAGGGAATCGGCTCTTCATCTTAGCATGAACGAAGCTATGCACTCTTGTTTCTCTTCGATCGTATTAAATCTTTCGCCTTTTACTAAAGATTTCCGTGGAGAGGGACAACAAGAGTTTTTCCCAATTTTTGAATGCCCTGTGCATTGCAGGGCTTCTCCTTCTTGTAATATAAAAAAGTTCTGCTTCAGCTTTGGGTCGACATCTAAGCTGGAATCTAAACATTTATTCGTGCTGAGCGAAGTCGTGTGTTCAGATGTTACAGTTTCTGAACATCAATGTGTGATGTGATTTTAATTGTTTAATACTAGGAGTTTGTTGCACGAGACAATGCTATTTATTGTAGAGTTGTCTGATCATGACATAGCTTAAATCATTACAGACAATAGCAATGAATGACAGGATGTTGTTGTCTTCCATTATGGCCGTGTGTGTGGAGGTAAAAACCTTGTGTTGTGTTGCCCTCTAGTGGTCACTGATTGTACTGCCAACTAAATCCACCAGATTAGGATTTTGTGCTTGACCATGTAAACCAGAGGTCAGGATGCAGGTGCAGGGAATGGGCGCTTCATCTTAGCATGAACGAAGCTATGCACTCTTGTTTCTCTTCAGATCGTATAAATCTTTCGCCTTTTACTAAAGATTTCCGTGGAGAGGGACAACAAGAGTTTTTCCCAATTTTTTGATGCCCTGTGCATTGCAGGGCTTCTCCTTCTTGTAAATATAAAAAAGTTCTGCTTCAGCTTTGGGTCGACGTCTAAGCTGGAATTTAATTGTTTAATACTATGAGTTTGTTGCACGAGACAGTGCTATTTATTGTAGAGTTGTCTGATCATGACATATCTTAAATCATTACAGACAATAGCAATGAATGACAGGATGACAGGATGTTGTTGTCTTCCATTATGGCCGTGTGTGTGGAGGTAAAAACCTTGTGTTGTGTTGCCCTCTAGTGGTCACTGATTGTACTGCCAACTAAATCCACAGATTAGGATTTTGTGCTTGACCATGTAAACCAGAGGTCAGGATGCAGGTGCAGGGAATCGGCTCTTCATCTTAGCATGAACGAAGCTATGCACTCTTGTTTCTCTTCAGATCGTATAAATCTTTCGCCTTTTACTAAAGATTTCCGTGGAGAGGGACAACAAGAGTTTTTCCCAATTTTTTGATGCCCTGTGCATTGCAGGGCTTCTCCTTCTTGTAAATATAAAAAAGTTCTGCTTCAGCTTTGGAGTCGACATCTAAGCTGGAATCTAAACATTTATTCGTGCTGAGCGAAGTCGTGTGTTCAGATGTTACAGTTTCTGAACATCAATGTGTGATGTGATTTTAATTGTTTAATACTAGGAGTTTGTTGCACGAGACAATGCTATTTATTGTAGAGTTGTCCTGATCATGACATAGCTTAAATCATTACAGACAATAGCAATGAATGACAGGATGTTGTTGTCTTCCATTATGCCGTGTGTGTGGAGGTAAAAACCTTGTGTTGTGTTGCCCTCTAGTGGTCACTGATTGTACTGCCAACTAAATCCACAGATTAGGATTTTGTGCTTGACCATGTAAACCAGAGGTCAGGATGCAGGTGCAGGGAATGGGCGCTTCATCTTAGCATGAACGAAGCTATGCACTCTTGTTTCTCTTCAGATCGTATAAATCTTTCGCCTTTTACTAAAGATTTCCGTGGAGAGGGACAACAAGAGTTTTTCCCAATTTTTTGATGCCCTGTGCATTGCAGGGCTTCTCCTTCTTGTAAATATAAAAAAGTTCTGCTTCAGCTTTGGGTCGACGTCTTAGCTGGAATTTAATTGCTTAATACTATGAGTTTGTTGCACGAGACAGTGCTATTTATTGTAGAGTTGTCTGATCATGACATATCTTAAATCATTACAGACAATAGCAATGAATGACAGGATGACAGGATGTTGTTGTCTTCCATTATGGCCGTGTGTGTGGAGGGTAAAAACCTTGTGTTGTGTTGCCCTCTAGTGGTCACTGATTGTACTGCCAACTAAATCCACAGATTAGGATTTTGTGCTTGACCATGTAAACCAGAGGTCAGGATGCAGGTGCAGGGAATCGGCTCTTCATCTTAGCATGAACGAAGCTATGCACTCTTGTTTCTCTTCAGATCGTATAAATCTTTCGCCTTTTACTAAAGATTTTCCGTGGAGAGGGACAACAAGAGTTTTTCCCAATTTTTTAATGCCCTGTGCATTGCAGGGCTTCTCCTTCTTGTAAATATAAAAAAGTTCTGCTTCAGCTTTGGGTCGACATCTAAGCTGGAATCTAAACATTTATTCGTGCTGAGCGAAGTCGTGTGTTCAGATGTTACAGTTTCTGAACATCAATGTGTGATGTGATTTTAATTGTTTAATACTAGGAGTTTGTCGCACGAGACAATGCTATTTATTGTAGAGTTGTCTGATCATGACATAGCTTAAATCATTACAGACAATAGCAATGAATGACAGGATGTTGTTGTCTTCCATTATGGCCGTGTGTGTGGAGGTAAAAAACCTTGTGTTGTGTTGCCCTCTAGTGGTCACTGATTGTACTGCCAACTAAATCCACAGATTAGGATTTTGTGCTTGACCATGTAAACCAGAGGTCAGGATGCAGGTGCAGGGAATGGGCGCTTCATCTTAGCATGAACGAAGCTATGCACTCTTGTTTCTCTTCAGATCGTATAAATCTTTCGCCTTTTACTAAAGATTTCCGTGGAGAGGGACAACAAGAGTTTTTCCCAATTTTTTGATGCCCTGTGCATTGCAGGGCTTCTCCTTCTTGTAAATATAAAAAAGTTCTGCTTCAGCTTTGGGTCGACGTCTAAGCTGGAATTTAATTGTTTAATACTATGAGTTTGTTGCACGAGACAGTGCTATTTATTGTAGAGTTGTCTGATCATGACATATCTTAAATCATTACAGACAATAGCAATGAATGACAGGATGACAGGATGTTGTTGTCTTCCATTATGGCCGTGTGTGTGGAGGGTAAAAACCTTGTGTTGTGTTGCCCTCTAGTGGTCACTGATTGTACTGCCAACCTAAATCCACAGATTAGGATTTTGTGCTTGACCATGTAAACCAGAGGTTCAGGATGCAGGTGCAGGGAATGGGCTCTTCATCTTAGCATGAACGAAGCTATGCACTCTTGTTTCTCTTCAGATCGTATAAATCTTTCGCTTTTACTAAAGATTTCCGTGGAGAGGGACAACAAGAGTTTTTTCCCAATTTTTGATGCCCTGTGCATTGCAGGGCTTCTCCTTCTTGTAAATATAAAAAAGTTCTGCTTCTCAGCTTTGGGTCGACGTCTAAGCTGGAATTAATTGTTTAATACTATGAGTTTGTTGCACGAGACAGTGCTATTTATTGTAGAGTTGTCTGATCATGACATATCTTAAATCATTACAGACAATAGCAATGAATGACAGGATGACAGGATGTTGTTGTCTTCCATTATGGCCGTGTGTGTGGAGGTAAAAACCTTGTGTTGTGTTGCCCTCTAGTGGTCACTGATTGTACTGCCAACTAAATCCACAGATATTAGGATTTTGTTGCTTGACCATGTATAAACCAGAGGTCAGGATGCAGGTGCAGGGAATGGGCTGCTTCATCTTAGCATGAACGAAGCTATGCACTCTTGTTTCTCTTCAGATCGTATAAATCTTTCGCCTTTTACTAAAGATTTCCGTGGAGAGGGACAACAGAGTTTTTCCCAATTTTTTGATGCCCTGTGCATTGCAGGCTTCTCCTTCTTGTAAATATAAAAAAGTTCTGCTTCAGCTTTGGGTCGACGTCTAAGCTGGAATTTAATTGTTTAATACTATGAGTTTGTTGCACGAGACAGTGCTATTTATTGTAGAGTTGTCTGATCATGACATATCTTAAATCATTACAGACAATAGCAATGAATGACAGGATGACAGGATGTGTGTCTTCCATTATGGCCGTGTGTGTGGAGGTAAAAACCTTGTGTTGTGTTGCCCTCTAGTGGTCACTGATTGTACTGCCAACTAAATCCACAGATTAGGATTTTGTGCTTGACCATGTAAACCAGAGGTCAGGATGCAGGTGCAGGGAATCGGCTCTTCATCTTAGCATGAACGAAGCTATGCACTCTTGTTTCTCTTCAGATCGTATAAATCTTTCGCCTTTTACTAAAGATTTCCGTGGAGAGGGACAACAAGAGTTTTCCCAATTTTTTGATGCCCTGTGCATTGCAGGCTTCTCTTCTTGTAAATATAAAAAAGTTCTGCTTCAGCTTTGGGTCGACAATCTAAGCTGGAATCTAAACATTTATTCGTGCTGAGCGAAGTCGTGTGTTCAGATGTTACAGTTTCTGAACATCAATGTGTGATGTGATTTTAATTGTTTAATACTAGGAGTTGTTGCACGAGACAATGCTATTATTGTAGAGTTGTCTGATCATGACATAGCTTAAATCATTACAGGACAATAGCATGAATGAAGGACTGTTGTTGTCTTCCATTATGGCCGTGTGTGTGGAGGTAAAAACCTGTGTTGTGTTGCCTCTAGTGGTCACTGATTGTACTGCCAACTAAATCCACAGATTAGGATTTTGTGCTTGACCATGTAAACCAGAGGTCAGGATGCAGGTGCAGGGAATGGGCGCTTCATCTTAGCATGAACGAAGCTATGCACTCTTGTTTCTCTTCAGATCGTATAAATCTTTCGCCTTTTACTAAAGATTTCCGTGGAGAGGGACAACAAGAGTTTTTTCCCAATTTTTTGATGCCCTGTGCATTGCAGGGCTTCTCCTTCTTGTAAATATAAAAAGTTCTGCTTCAGCTTTGGGTCGACGTCTAAGCTGGAATTTAATTGTTTAATACTATGAGTTTGTTGCACGAGACAGTGCTATTTATTGTAGAGTTGTCTGATCATGACATATCTTAAATCATTACAGACAATAGCAATGAATGACAGGATGACAGGATGTTGTTGTCTTCCATTATGGCCGTGTGTGTGGAGGTAAAAACCTTGTGTTGTGTTGCCCTCTAGTGGTCACTGATTGTACTGCCAACTAAATCCACAGATTAGGATTTTGTGCTTGACCATGTAAACCAGAGGTCAGGATGCAGGTGCAGGGAATCGGCTCTTCATCTTAGCATGAACGAAGCTATGCACTCTTGTTTCTCTTCAGATCGTATAAATCTTTCGCCTTTTACTAAAGATTTCCGTGGAGAGGGACAACAAGAGTTTTTCCCAATTTTTTGATGCCCTGTGCATTGCAGGGCTTCTCCTTCTTGTAAATATAAAAAAGTTCTGCTTCAGCTTTGGGTCGACATCTAAGCTGGAATCTAAACATTTATTCGTGCTGAGCGAAGTCGTGTGTTCAGATGTTACAGTTTCTGAACATCAATGTGTGATGTGATTTTAATTGTTTAATACTAGGAGTTTGTTGCACGAGACAATGCTATTTATTGTAGAGTTGTCTGATCATGACATAGCTTAAAATCATTACAGACAATAGCAATGAATGACAGGATGTTGTTGTCTTCCATTATGGCCGTGTGTGTGGAGGTAAAAACCTTGTGTTGTGTTGCCCTCTAGTGGTCACTGATTGTACTGCCAACTAAATCCACAGATTAGGATTTTGTGCTTGACCATGTAAACCAGAGGTCAGGATGCAGGTGCAGGGAATGGGCGCTTCATCTTAGCATGAACGAAGCTATGCACTCTTGTTTCTCTTCAGATCGTATAAATCTTTCGCCTTTTACTAAAGATTGCCGTGGAGAGGGACAATAAGAGTTTTTCCCAATTTTTTGATGCCCTGTGCATTGCAGGGCTTCTCCTTCTTGTAAATATAAAAAAGTTCTGCTTCAGCTTTGGGTCGACGTCTAAGCTGGAATTTAATTGTTTAATACTATGAGTTTGTTGCACGAGACAGTGCTATTTATTGTAGAGTTGTCTGATCATGACATATCTTAAATCATTACAGACAATAGCAATGAATGACAGGATGACAGGATGTTGTTGTCTTCCATTATGGCCGTGTGTGTGGAGGTAAAAACCTTGTGTTGTGTTGCCCTCTAGTGGTCACTGATTGTACTGCCAACTAAATCCACAGATTAGGATTTTGTGCTTGACCATGTAAACCAGAGGTCAGGATGCAGGTGCAGGGAATGGGCTCTTCATCTTAGCATGAACGAAGCTATGCACTCTTGTTTCTCTTCAGATCGTATAAATCTTTCGCCTTTTACTAAAGATTTCCGTGGAGAGGGACAACAAGAGTTTTTCCCAATTTTTTGATGCCCTGTGCATTGCAGGGCTTCTCCTTCTTGTAAATATAAAAAAGTTCTGCTTCAGCTTTGGGTCGACATCTAAGCTGGAATCTAAACATTTATTCGTGCTGAGCGAAGTCGTGTGTTCAGATGTTACAGTTTCTGAACATCAATGTGTGATGTGATTTTAATTGTTTAATACTAGGAGTTTGTTGCACGAGACAATGCTATTTATTGTAGAGTTGTCTGATCATGACATAGCTTAAATCATTACAGACAATAGCAATGAATGACAGGATGTTGTTGTCTTCCATTATGGCCGTGTGTGTGGAGGTAAAAACCTTGTGTTGTGTTGCCCTCTAGTGGTCACTGATTGTACTGCCAACTAAATCCACAGATTAGGATTTTGTGCTTGACCATGTAAACCAGAGGTCAGGATGCAGGTGCAGGGAATGGGCGCTTCATCTTAGCATGAACGAAGCTATGCACTCTTGTTTCTCTTCAGATCGTATAAATCTTTCGCCTTTTACTAAAGATTTCCGTGGAGAGGGACAACAAGAGTTTTTCCCAATTTTTTGATGCCCTGTGCATTGCAGGGCTTCTCCTTCTTGTAAATATAAAAAAGTTCTGCTTCAGCTTTGGGTCGACGTCTTAGCTGGAATTTAATTGCTTAATACTATGAGTTTGTTGCACGAGACAGTGCTATTTATTGTAGAGTTGTCTGATCATGACATATCTTAAATCATTACAGACAATAGCAATGAATGACAGGATGACAGGATGTTGTTGTCTTCCATTATGGCCGTGTGTGTGGAGGTAAAAACCTTGTGTTGTGTTGCCCTCTAGTGGTCACTGATTGTACTGCCAACTAAATCCACAGATTAGGATTTTGTGCTTGACCATGTAAACCAGAGGTCAGGATGCAGGTGCAGGGAATCGGCTCTTCATCTTAGCATGAACGAAGCTATGCACTCTTGTTTCTCTTCAGATCGTATAAATCTTTCGCCTTTTACTAAAGATTTCCGTGGAGAGGGACAACAAGAGTTTTTCCCAATTTTTTGATGCCCTGTGCATTGCAGGGCTTCTCCTTCTTGTAAATATAAAAAAGTTCTGCTTCAGCTTTGGGTCGACATCTAAGCTGGAATCTAAACATTTATTCGTGCTGAGCGAAGTCGTGTGTTCAGATGTTACAGTTTCTGAACATCAATGTGTGATGTGATTTTAATTGTTTAATACTAGGAGTTTGTTGCACGAGACAATGCTATTTATTGTAGAGTTGTCTGATCATGACATAGCTTAAATCATTACAGACAATAGCAATGAATGACAGGATGTTGTTGTCTTCCATTATGGCCGTGTGTGTGGAGGTAAAAACCTTGTGTTGTGTTGCCCTCTAGTGGTCACTGATTGTACTGCCAACTAAATCCACAGATTAGGATTTTGTGCTTGACCATGTAAACCAGAGGTCAGGATGCAGGTGCAGGGAATGGGCGCTTCATCTTAGCATGAACGAAGCTATGCACTCTTGTTTCTCTTCAGATCGTATAAATCTTTCGCCTTTTACTAAAGATTTCCGTGGAGAGGGACAACAAGAGTTTTTCCCAATTTTTTGATGCCCTGTGCATTGCAGGGCTTCTCCTTCTTGTAAATATAAAAAAGTTCTGCTTCAGCTTTGGGTCGACGTCTAAGCTGGAATTTAATTGTTTAATACTATGAGTTTGTTGCACGAGACAGTGCTATTTATTGTAGAGTTGTCTGATCATGACATATCTTAAATCATTACAGACAATAGCAATGAATGACAGGATGACAGGATGTTGTTGTCTTCCATTATGGCCGTGTGTGTGGAGGTAAAAACCTTGTGTTGTGTTGCCCTCTAGTGGTCACTGATTGTACTGCCAACTAAATCCACAGATTAGGATTTTGTGCTTGACCATGTAAACCAGAGGTCAGGATGCAGGTGCAGGGAATCGGCTCTTCATCTTAGCATGAACGAAGCTATGCACTCTTGTTTCTCTTCAGATCGTATAAATCTTTCGCCTTTTACTAAAGATTTCCGTGGAGAGGGACAACAAGAGTTTTTCCCAATTTTTTGATGCCCTGTGCATTGCAGGGCTTCTCCTTCTTGTAAATATAAAAAAGTTCTGCTTCAGCTTTGGGTCGACATCTAAGCTGGAATCTAAACATTTATTCGTGCTGAGCGAAGTCGTGTGTTCAGATGTTACAGTTTCTGAACATCAATGTGTGATGTGATTTTAATTGTTTAATACTAGGAGTTTGTTGCACGAGACAATGCTATTTATTGTAGAGTTGTCTGATCATGACATAGCTTAAATCATTACAGACAATAGCAATGAATGACAGGATGTTGTTGTCTTCCATTATGGCCGTGTGTGTGGAGGTAAAAACCTTGTGTTGTGTTGCCCTCTAGTGGTCACTGATTGTACTGCCAACTAAATCCACAGATTAGGATTTTGTGCTTGACCATGTAAACCAGAGGTCAGGATGCAGGTGCAGGGAATGGGCGCTTCATCTTAGCATGAACGAAGCTATGCACTCTTGTTTCTCTTCAGATCGTATAAATCTTTCGCCTTTTACTGAAGATTTCCGTGGAGAGGGACAACAAGAGTTTTTCCCAATTTTTTGATGCCCTGTGCATTGCAGGGCTTCTCCTTCTTGTAAATATAAAAAAGTTTTGATGCCCTGTGCATTGCAGGGCTTCTCCTTCTTGTAAATATAAAAAAGTTCTGCTTCAGCTTTGGGTCGACGTCTAAGCTGGAATTTAATTGAGACAGTGACAGTGCTATTTATTGTAGAGTTGTCTGATCATGACATATCTTAAATCATTACAGACAATAGCAATGAATGACAGGATGACAGGATGTTGTTGTCTTCCATTATGGCCGTGTGTGTGGAGGTAAAAACCTTGTGTTGTGTTGCCCTCTAGTGGTCACTGATTGTACTGCCAACTAAATCCACAGATTAGGATTTTGTGCTTGACCATGTAGACATCTAAGCTGGAATCTAAACATTTATTCGTGCTGAGCGAAGTCGTGTGTTCAGATGTTACAGTTTCTGAACATCAATGTGTGATGTGATTTAATTGTTTAATACTAGGAGTTTGTTGCACGAGACAATGCTATTTATTGTAGAGTTGTCTGATCATGACATAGCTTAAATCATTACAGACAATAGCAATGAATGACAGGATGTTGTTGTCTTCCATTATGGCCGTGTGTGTGGAGGTAAAAACCTTGTGTTGTGTTGCCCTCTAGTGGTCACTGATTGTACTGCCAACTAAATCCACAGATTAGGATTTTGTGCTTGACCATGTAAACCAGAGGTCAGGATGCAGGTGCAGGGAATGGGCGCTTCATCTTAGCATGAACGAAGCTATGCACTCTTGTTTCTCTTCAGATCGTATAAATCTTTCGCCTTTTACTAAAGATTTCCGTGGAGAGGGACAATAAGAGTTTTTCCCAATTTTTTGATGCCCTGTGCATTGCAGGGCTTCTCCTTCTTGTAAATATAAAAAAGTTCTGCTTCAGCTTTGGGTCGACGTCTAAGCTGGAATTTAATTGTTTAATACAATGAGTTTGTTGCACGAGACAGTGCTATTTATTGTAGAGTTGTCTGATCATGACATATCTTAAATCATTACAGACAATAGCAATGAATGACAGGATGACAGGATGTTGTTGTCTTCCATTATGGCCGTGTGTGTGGAGGTAAAAACCTTGTGTTGTGTTGCCCTCTAGTGGTCACTGATTGTACTGCCAACTAAATCCACAGATTAGGATTTTGTGCTTGACCATGTAAACCAGAGGTCAGGATGCAGGTGCAGGGAATCGGCTCTTCATCTTAGCATGAACGAAGCTATGCACTCTTGTTTCTCTTCAGATCGTATAAATCTTTCGCCTTTTACTAAAGATTTCCGTGGAGAGGGACAACAAGAGTTTTTCCCAATTTTTTGATGCCCTGTGCATTGCAGGGCTTCTCCTTCTTGTAAATATAAAAAAGTTCTGCTTCAGCTTTGGGTCGACATCTAAGCTGGAATCTAAACATTTATTCGTGCTGAGCGAAGTCGTGTGTTCAGATGTTACAGTTTCTGAACATCAATGTGTGATGTGATTTTAATTGTTTAATACTAGGAGTTTGTTGCACGAGACAATGCTATTTATTGTAGAGTTGTCTGATCATGACATAGCTTAAATCATTACAGACAATAGCAATGAATGACAGGATGTTGTTGTCTTCCATTATGGCCGTGTGTGTGGAGGTAAAAACCTTGTGTTGTGTTGCCCTCTAGTGGTCACTGATTGTACTGCCAACTAAATCCACAGATTAGGATTTTGTGCTTGACCATGTAAACCAGAGGTCAGGATGCAGGTGCAGGGAATGGGCGCTTCATCTTAGCATGAACGAAGCTATGCACTCTTGTTTCTCTTCAGATCGTATAAATCTTTCGCCTTTTTACTAAAGATTTCCGTGGAGAGGGACAACAAGAGTTTTTCCCAATTTTTTGATGCCCTGTGCATTGCAGGGCTTCTCCTTCTTGTAAATATAAAAAAGTTCTGCTTCAGCTTTGGGTCGACGTCTTAGCTGGAATTTAATTGCTTAATACTATGAGTTTGTTGCACGAGACAGTGCTATTTATTGTAGAGTTGTCTGATCATGACATATCTTAAATCATTACAGACAATAGCAATGAATGACAGGATGACAGGATGTTGTTGTCTTCCATTATGGGCCGTGTGTGTGGAGGTAAAAACCTTGTGTTGTGTTGCCCTCTAGTGGTCACTGATTGTACTGCCAACTAAATCCACAGATTAGGATTTTGTGCTTGACCATGTAAACCAGAGGTCAGGATGCAGGTGCAGGGAATCGGCTCTTCATCTTAGCATGAACGAAGCTATGCACTCTTGTTTCTCTTCAGATCGTATAAATCTTTCGCCTTTTACTAAAGATTTCCGTGGAGAGGGACAACAAGAGTTTTTCCCAATTTTTTGATGCCCTGTGCATTGCAGGGCTTCTCCTTCTTGTAAATATAAAAAGTTCTGCTTCAGCTTTGGGTCGACATCTAAGCTGGAATCTAAACATTTATTCGTGCTGAGCGAAGTCGTGTGTTCAGATGTTACAGTTTCTGAACATCAATGTGTGATGTGATTTTAATTGTTTAATACTAGGAGTTTGTTGCACGAGACAATGCTATTTATTGTAGAGTTGTCTGATCATGACATAGCTTAAATCATTACAGACAATAGCAATGAATGACAGGATGTTGTTGTCTTCCATTATGGCCGTGTGTGTGGAGGTAAAAACCTTGTGTTGTGTTGCCCTCTAGTGGTCACTGATTGTACTGCCAACTAAATCCACAGATTAGGATTTTGTGCTTGACCATGTAAACCAGAGGTCAGGATGCAGGTGCAGGGAATGGGCGCTTCATCTTAGCATGAACGAAGCTATGCACTCTTGTTTCTCTTCAGATCGTATAAATCTTTCGCCTTTTACTAAAGATTTCCGTGGAGAGGGACAACAAGAGTTTTTCCCAATTTTTTGATGCCCTGTGCATTGCAGGGCTTCTCCTTCTTGTAAATATAAAAAAGTTCTGCTTCAGCTTTGGGTCGACGTCTAAGCTGGAATTTAATTGTTTAATACTATGAGTTTGTTGCACGAGACAGTGCTATTTATTGTAGAGTTGTCTGATCATGACATATCTTAAATCATTACAGACAATAGCAATGAATGACAGGATGACAGGATGTTGTTGTCTTCCATTATGGCCGTGTGTGTGGAGGTAAAAACCTTGTGTTGTGTTGCCCTCTAGTGGTCACTGATTGTACTGCCAACTAAATCCACAGATTAGGATTTTGTGCTTGACCATGTAAACCAGAGGTCAGGATGCAGGTGCAGGGAATCGGCTCTTCATCTTAGCATGAACGAAGCTATGCACTCTTGTTTCTCTTCAGATCGTATAAATCTTTCGCCTTTTACTAAAGATTTCCGTGGAGAGGGACAACAAGAGTTTTTTCCCAATTTTTTGATGCCCTGTGCATTGCAGGGCTTCTCCTTCTTGTAAATATAAAAAAGTTCTGCTTCAGCTTTGGGTCGACATCTAAGCTGGAATCTAAACATTTATTCGTGCTGAGCGAAGTCGTGTGTTCAGATGTTACAGTTTCTGAACATCAATGTGTGATGTGATTTTAATTGTTTAATACTAGGAGTTTGTTGCACGAGACAATGCTATTTATTGTAGAGTTGTCTGATCATGACATAGCTTAAATCATTACAGACAATAGCAATGAATGACAGGATGTTGTTGTCTTCCATTATGGCCGTGTGTGTGGAGGTAAAAACCTTGTGTTGTGTTGCCCTCTAGTGGTCACTGATTGTACTGCCAACTAAATCCACAGATTAGGATTTTGTGCTTGACCATGTAAACCAGAGGTCAGGATGCAGGTGCAGGGAATGGGCGCTTCATCTTAGCATGAACGAAGCTATGCACTCTTGTTTCTCTTCAGATCGTATAAATCTTTCGCCTTTTACTAAAGATTTCCGTGGAGAGGGACAACAAGAGTTTTTCCCAATTTTTTGATGCCCTGTGCATTGCAGGGCTTCTCCTTCTTGTAAATATAAAAAAGTTCTGCTTCAGCTTTGGGTCGACGTCTTAGCTGGAATTTAATTGCTTAATACTATGAGTTTGTTGCACGAGACAGTGCTATTTATTGTAGAGTTGTCTGATCATGACATATCTTAAATCATTACAGACAATAGCAATGAATGACAGGATGACAGGATGTTGTTGTCTTCCATTATGGCCGTGTGTGTGGAGGTAAAAACCTTGTGTTGTGTTGCCCTCTAGTGGTCACTGATTGTACTGCCAACTAAATCCACAGATTAGGATTTTGTGCTTGACCATGTAAACCAGAGGTCAGGATGCAGGTGCAGGGAATCGGGCTCTTCATCTTAGCATGAACGAAGCTATGCACTCTTGTTTCTCTTCAGATCGTATAAATCTTTCGCCTTTTACTAAAGATTTCCGTGGAGAGGGACAACAAGAGTTTTTCCCAATTTTTTTGATGCCCTGTGCATTGCAGGGCTTCTCCTTCTTGTAAATATAAAAAAGTTCTGCTTCAGCTTTGGGTCGACATCTAAGCTGGAATCTAAACATTTATTCGTGCTGAGCGAAGTCGTGTGTTCAGATGTTACAGTTTCTGAACATCAATGTGTGATGTGATTTTAATTGTTTAATACTAGGAGTTTGTTGCACGAGACAATGCTATTTATTGTAGAGTTGTCTGATCATGACATAGCTTAAATCATTACAGACAATAGCAATGAATGACAGGATGTTGTTGTCTTCCATTATGGCCGTGTGTGTGGAGGTAAAAACCTTGTGTTGTGTTGCCCTCTAGTGGTCACTGATTGTACTGCCAACTAAATCCACAGATTAGGATTTTGTGCTTGACCATGTAAACCAGAGGTCAGGATGCAGGTGCAGGGAATGGGCGCTTCATCTTAGCATGAACGAAGCTATGCACTCTTGTTTCTCTTCAGATCGTATAAATCTTTCGCCTTTTACTAAAGATTTCCGTGGAGAGGGACAACAAGAGTTTTTCCCAATTTTTTGATGCCCTGTGCATTGCAGGGCTTCTCCTTCTTGTAAATATAAAAAAGTTCTGCTTCAGCTTTGGGTCGACGTCTAAGCTGGAATTTAATTGTTTAATACTATGAGTTTGTTGCACGAGACAGTGCTATTTATTGTAGAGTTGTCTGATCATGACATATCTTAAATCATTACAGACAATAGCAATGAATGACAGGATGACAGGATGTTGTTGTCTTCCATTATGGCCGTGTGTGTGGAGGTAAAAACCTTGTGTTGTGTTGCCCTCTAGTGGTCACTGATTGTACTGCCAACTAAATCCACAGATTAGGATTTTGTGCTTGACCATGTAAACCAGAGGTCAGGATGCAGGTGCAGGGAATCGGCTCTTCATCTTAGCATGAACGAAGCTATGCACTCTTGTTTCTCTTCAGATCGTATAAATCTTTCGCCTTTTACTAAAGATTTCCGTGGAGAGGGACAACAAGAGTTTTTCCCAATTTTTTGATGCCCTGTGCATTGCAGGGCTTCTCCTTCTTGTAAATATAAAAAAGTTCTGCTTCAGCTTTGGGTCGACATCTAAGCTGGAATCTAAACATTTATTCGTGCTGAGCGAAGTCGTGTGTTCAGATGTTACAGTTTCTGAACATCAATGTGTGATGTGATTTTAATTGTTTAATACTAGGAGTTTGTTGCACGAGACAATGCTATTTATTGTAGAGTTGTCTGATCATGACATAGCTTAAATCATTACAGACAATAGCAATGAATGACAGGATGTTGTTGTCTTCCATTATGGCCGTGTGTGTGGAGGTAAAAACCTTGTGTTGTGTTGCCCTCTAGTGGTCACTGATTGTACTGCCAACTAAATCCACAGATTAGGATTTTGTGCTTGACCATGTAAACCAGAGGTCAGGATGCAGGTGCAGGGAATGGGCGCTTCATCTTAGCATGAACGAAGCTATGCACTCTTGTTTCTCTTCAGATCGTATAAATCTTTCGCCTTTTACTAAAGATTTCCGTGGAGAGGGACAACAAGAGTTTTTCCCAATTTTTTGATGCCCTGTGCATTGCAGGGCTTCTCCTTCTTGTAAATATAAAAAAGTTCTGCTTCAGCTTTGGGTCGACGTCTTAGCTGGAATTTAATTGCTTAATACTATGAGTTTGTTGCACGAGACAGTGCTATTTATTGTAGAGTTGTCTGATCATGACATATCTTAAATCATTACAGACAATAGCAATGAATGACAGGATGACAGGATGTTGTTGTCTTCCATTATGGCCGTGTGTGTGGAGGTAAAAACCTTGTGTTGTGTTGCCCTCTAGTGGTCACTGATTGTACTGCCAACTAAATCCACAGATTAGGATTTTGTGCTTGACCATGTAAACCAGAGGTCAGGATGCAGGTGCAGGGAATGGGCTCTTCATCTTAGCATGAACGAAGCTATGCACTCTTGTTTCTCTTCAGATCGTATAAATCTTTCGCCTTTTACTAAAGATTTCCGTGGAGAGGGACAACAAGAGTTTTTCCCAATTTTTTGATGCCCTGTGCATTGCAGGGCTTCTCCTTCTTGTAAATATAAAAAAGTTCTGCTTCAGCTTTGGGTCGACATCTAAGCTGGAATCTAAACATTTATTCGTGCTGAGCGAAGTCGTGTGTTCAGATGTTACAGTTTCTGAACATCAATGTGTGATGTGATTTTAATTGTTTAATACTAGGAGTTTGTCGCACGAGACAATGCTATTTATTGTAGAGTTGTCTGATCATGACATAGCTTAAATCATTACAGACAATAGCAATGAATGACAGGATGTTGTTGTCTTCCATTATGGCCGTGTGTGTGGAGGTAAAAACCTTGTGTTGTGTTGCCCTCTAGTGGTCACTGATTGTACTGCCAACTAAATCCACAGATTAGGATTTTGTGCTTGACCATGTAAACCAGAGGTCAGGATGCAGGTGCAGGGAATGGGCGCTTCATCTTAGCATGAACGAAGCTATGCACTCTTGTTTCTCTTCAGATCGTATAAATCTTTCGCCTTTTACTAAAGATTTCCGTGGAGAGGGACAACAAGAGTTTTTCCCAATTTTTTGATGCCCTGTGCATTGCAGGGCTTCTCCTTCTTGTAAATATAAAAAAGTTCTGCTTCAGCTTTGGGTCGACGTCTAAGCTGGAATTTAATTGTTTAATACTATGAGTTTGTTGCACGAGACAGTGCTATTTATTGTAGAGTTGTCTGATCATGACATATCTTAAATCATTACAGACAATAGCAATGAATGACAGGATGACAGGATGTTGTTGTCTTCCATTATGGCCGTGTGTGTGGAGGTAAAAACCTTGTGTTGTGTTGCCCTCTAGTGGTCACTGATTGTACTGCCAACTAAATCCACAGATTAGGATTTTGTGCTTGACCATGTAAACCAGAGGTCAGGATGCAGGTGCAGGGAATCGGCTCTTCATCTTAGCATGAACGAAGCTATGCACTCTTGTTTCTCTTCAGATCGTATAAATCTTTCGCCTTTTACTAAAGATTTCCGTGGAGAGGGACAACAAGAGTTTTTCCCAATTTTTTGATGCCCTGTGCATTGCAGGGCTTCTCCTTCTTGTAAATATAAAAAAGTTCTGCTTCAGCTTTGGGTCGACATCTAAGCTGGAATCTAAACATTTATTCGTGCTGAGCGAAGTCGTGTGTTCAGATGTTACAGTTTCTGAACATCAATGTGTGATGTGATTTTAATTGTTTAATACTAGGAGTTTGTTGCACGAGACAATGCTATTTATTGTAGAGTTGTCTGATCATGACATAGCTTAAATCATTACAGACAATAGCAATGAATGACAGGATGTTGTTGTCTTCCATTATGGCCGTGTGTGTGGAGGTAAAAACCTTGTGTTGTGTTGCCCTCTAGTGGTCACTGATTGTACTGCCAACTAAATCCACAGATTAGGATTTTGTGCTTGACCATGTAAACCAGAGGTCAGGATGCAGGTGCAGGGAATGGGCGCTTCATCTTAGCATGAACGAAGCTATGCACTCTTGTTTCTCTTCAGATCGTATAAATCTTTCGCCTTTTACTAAAGATTTCCGTGGAGAGGGACAACAAGAGTTTTTCCCAATTTTTTGATGCCCTGTGCATTGCAGGGCTTCTCCTTCTTGTAAATATAAAAAAGTTCTGCTTCAGCTTTGGGTCGACGTCTTAGCTGGAATTTAATTGCTTAATACTATGAGTTTGTTGCACGAGACAGTGCTATTTATTGTAGAGTTGTCTGATCATGACATATCTTAAATCATTACAGACAATAGCAATGAATGACAGGATGACAGGATGTTGTTGTCTTCCATTATGGCCGTGTGTGTGGAGGTAAAAACCTTGTGTTGTGTTGCCCTCTAGTGGTCACTGATTGTACTGCCAACTAAATCCACAGATTAGGATTTTGTGCTTGACCATGTAAACCAGAGGTCAGGATGCAGGTGCAGGGAATCGGCTCTTCATCTTAGCATGAACGAAGCTATGCACTCTTGTTTCTCTTCAGATCGTATAAATCTTTCGCCTTTTACTAAAGATTTCCGTGGAGAGGGACAACAAGAGTTTTTCCCAATTTTTTGATGCCCTGTGCATTGCAGGGCTTCTCCTTCTTGTAAATATAAAAAAGTTCTGCTTCAGCTTTGGGTCGACATCTAAGCTGGAATCTAAACATTTATTCGTGCTGAGCGAAGTCGTGTGTTCAGATGTTACAGTTTCTGAACATCAATGTGTGATGTGATTTTAATTGTTTAATACTAGGAGTTTGTCGCACGAGACAATGCTATTTATTGTAGAGTTGTCTGATCATGACATAGCTTAAATCATTACAGACAATAGCAATGAATGACAGGATGTTGTTGTCTTCCATTATGGCCGTGTGTGTGGAGGTAAAAACCTTGTGTTGTGTTGCCCTCTAGTGGTCACTGATTGTACTGCCAACTAAATCCACAGATTAGGATTTTGTGCTTGACCATGTAAACCAGAGGTCAGGATGCAGGTGCAGGGAATGGGCGCTTCATCTTAGCATGAACGAAGCTATGCACTCTTGTTTCTCTTCAGATCGTATAAATCTTTCGCCTTTTACTAAAGATTTCCGTGGAGAGGGACAACAAGAGTTTTTCCCAATTTTTTGATGCCCTGTGCATTGCAGGGCTTCTCCTTCTTGTAAATATAAAAAAGTTCTGCTTCAGCTTTGGGTCGACGTCTTAGCTGGAATTTAATTGCTTAATACTATGAGTTTGTTGCACGAGACAGTGCTATTTATTGTAGAGTTGTCTGATCATGACATATCTTAAATCATTACAGACAATAGCAATGAATGACAGGATGACAGGATGTTGTTGTCTTCCATTATGGCCGTGTGTGTGGAGGTAAAAACCTTGTGTTGTGTTGCCCTCTAGTGGTCACTGATTGTACTGCCAACTAAATCCACAGATTAGGATTTTGTGCTTGACCATGTAAACCAGAGGTCAGGATGCAGGTGCAGGGAATCGGCTCTTCATCTTAGCATGAACGAAGCTATGCACTCTTGTTTCTCTTCAGATCGTATAAATCTTTCGCCTTTTACTAAAGATTTCCGTGGAGAGGGACAACAAGAGTTTTTCCCAATTTTTTGATGCCCTGTGCATTGCAGGGCTTCTCCTTCTTGTAAATATAAAAAAGTTCTGCTTCAGCTTTGGGTCGACATCTAAGCTGGAATCTAAACATTTATTCGTGCTGAGCGAAGTCGTGTGTTCAGATGTTACAGTTTCTGAACATCAATGTGTGATGTGATTTTAATTGTTTAATACTAGGAGTTTGTCGCACGAGACAATGCTATTTATTGTAGAGTTGTCTGATCATGACATAGCTTAAATCATTACAGACAATAGCAATGAATGACAGGATGTTGTTGTCTTCCATTATGGCCGTGTGTGTGGAGGTAAAAACCTTGTGTTGTGTTGCCCTCTAGTGGTCACTGATTGTACTGCCAACTAAATCCACAGATTAGGATTTTGTGCTTGACCATGTAAACCAGAGGTCAGGATGCAGGTGCAGGGAATGGGCGCTTCATCTTAGCATGAACGAAGCTATGCACTCTTGTTTCTCTTCAGATCGTATAAATCTTTCGCCTTTTACTAAAGATTTCCGTGGAGAGGGACAACAAGAGTTTTTCCCAATTTTTTGATGCCCTGTGCATTGCAGGGCTTCTCCTTCTTGTAAATATAAAAAAGTTCTGCTTCAGCTTTGGGTCGACGTCTTAGCTGGAATTTAATTGCTTAATACTATGAGTTTGTTGCACGAGACAGTGCTATTTATTGTAGAGTTGTCTGATCATGACATATCTTAAATCATTACAGACAATAGCAATGAATGACAGGATGACAGGATGTTGTTGTCTTCCATTATGGCCGTGTGTGTGGAGGTAAAAACCTTGTGTTGTGTTGCCCTCTAGTGGTCACTGATTGTACTGCCAACTAAATCCACAGATTAGGATTTTGTGCTTGACCATGTAAACCAGAGGTCAGGATGCAGGTGCAGGGAATGGGCTCTTCATCTTAGCATGAACGAAGCTAGTGCACTCTTGTTTCTCTGCAGATCGTATAAATCTTTCGCCTTTTACTAAAGATTTCCGTGGAGAGGGACAACAAGAGTTTTTCCCAATTTTTTGATGCCCTGTGCATTGCAGGCTTCTCCTTCTTGTAAATATAAAAAAGTTCTGCTTCAGCTTTGGGTCGACATCTAAGCTGGAATCTAAACATTTATTCGTGCTGAGCGAAGTCGTTGTGTTCAGATGTTACAGTTTCTGAACATCAATGTGTGATGTGATTTTAATTGTTTAATACTAGGAGTTTGTCGCACGAGACAATGCTATTTATTGTAGAGTTGTCTGATCATGACATAGCTTAAATCATTACAGACAATAGCAATGAATGACAGGATGTTGTTGTCTTCCATTATGGCCGTGTGTGTGGAGGTAAAAACCTTGTGTTGTGTTTGCCCTCTAGTGGTCACTGATTGTACTGCCAACTAAATCCACAGATTAGGATTTTGTGCTTGACCATGTAAACCAGAGGTCAGGATGCAGGTGCAGGGAATGGGCGCTTCATCTTAGCATGAACGAAGCTATGCACTCTTGTTTCTCTTCAGATCGTATAAATCTTTCGCCTTTTACTAAAGATTTCCGTGGAGAGGGACAACAAGAGTTTTCCCAATTTTTTGATGCCCTGTGCATTGCAGGGCTTCTCCTTCTTGTAAATATAAAAAAGTTCTGCTTCAGCTTTGGGTCGACATCTAAGCTGGAATCTAAACATTTATTCGTGCTGAGCGAAGTCGTTGTGTTCAGATGTTACAGTTTCTGAACATCAATGTGTGATGTGATTTTAATTGTTTAATACTAGGAGTTTGTCGCACGAGACAATGCTATTTATTGTAGAGTTGTCTGATCATGACATAGCTTAAATCATTACAGACAATAGCAATGAATGACAGGATGTTGTTGTCTTCCATTATGGCCGTTGTGTGTGGAGGTAAAAACCTTGTGTTGTGTTGCCCTCTAGTGGTCACTGATTGTACTGCCAACTAAATCCACAGATTAGGATTTTTGCTTGACCATGTAAACCAGAGGTCAGGATGCAGGTGCAGGAATGGGCGCTTCATCTTAGCATGAACGAAGCTATGCACTCTTGTTTCTCTTCAGATCGTATAAATCTTTCGCCTTTTACTAAAGATTTCCGTGGAGAGGGACAACAAGAGGTTTTCCCAATTTTTTGATGCTCTGTGCATTGCAGGGCTTCTCCTTCTTGTAAATATAAAAAAGTTCTGCTTCAGCTTTGGGTCGACGTCTAAGCTGGAATTTAATTGTTTAATACTATGAGTTTGTTGCACGAGACAGTGCTATTTATTGTAGAGTTGTCTGATCATGACATATCTTAAATCATTACAGACAATAGCAATGAATGACAGGATGACAGGATGTTGTTGTCTTCCATTATGGGCCGTGTGTGTGGAGGTAAAAAACCTTGTGTTGTGTTGCCCTCTAGTGGTCACTGATTGTACTGCCAACTAAATCCACAGATTAGGATTTTGTGCTTGACCATGTAAACCAGAGGTCAGGATGCAGGTGCAGGGAATCGGCTCTTCATCTTAGCATGAACGAAGCTATGCACTCTTGTTTCTCTTCAGATCGTATAAATCTTTCGCCTTTTACTAAAGATTTCCGTGGAGAGGGACAACAAGAGTTTTTCCCAATTTTTTGATGCCCTGTGCATTGCAGGGCTTCTCCTTCTTGTAAATATAAAAAAGTTCTGCTTCAGCTTTGGGTCGACATCTAAGCTGGAATCTTTATTCGGCTGAGCGAAGTCGTGTGTTCAGATGTTACAGTTTCTGAACATCAATGTGTATTGATTTTAATTGTTTAATACTAGAGTTTGTTGCACGAGACAATGCTATTTATTGTAGAGTTGTCTGATCATGACATAGCTTAAATCATTACAGACAATAGCAATGAATGACAGGATGTTGTTGTCTTCCATTATGGCCGTGTGTGGAGGTAAAAACCTTGTGTTGTGTTGCCCTCTAGTGGTCACTGATTGTACTGCCAACTAAATCCACAGATTAGGATTTTGTGCTTGACCATGTAAACCAGAGGTCAGGATGCAGGTGCAGGGAATGGGCTTCATCTTAGCATGAACGAAGCTATGCACTCTTGTTTCTCTTCAGATCGTATAAATCTTTCGCCTTTTACTAAAGATTTCCGTGGAGAGGGACAACAAGAGGTTTTTCCCCAATTTTTTGATGCCCTGTGCATTGCAGGGCTTTCTCCTTCTTGTAAATATAAAAAAGTTCTGCTTCAGCTTTGGGTCGACGTCTAGCTGGAATTTAATTGTTTAATACTATGAGTTTTGTTGCACGAGACAGTTGCTATTATTGTAGAGTTGTCTGATCATGACATATCTTAAATCATTACAGACAATAGCAATGAATGACAGGATGTTGTTGTCTTCCATTATGGCCGGTGTGTGGAGGTAAAAAACCTTGTGTGTGTGTTGCCCTCTAGTGGTCACTGATTGTACTGCTCCAACTAAATCCACAGATTAGGATTTTTGTGCTTGACCATGTAAACCAGAGGTCAGGATGCAGATGCAGGGAATGGGCTCTTCATCTTAGCATGAACGAAGCTATGCAACTCTTGTTTCTCTTCAGATCGTATAAATCTTTCGCCTTTACTAAGATTTCCGTGAGAGGGACAACAAGAGTTTTTTCCAAGTTTTTTGATGCCCTGTGCATTGCAGGGCTTCTCCTTCTTGTAAATATAAAAAAGTTTCTGCTTCAGCTTTGGGTCGACTCTAAGCTGGAATCTAACATTATTCGTGCTGAGCGAAGTCGTGTGTTCAGATGTTACAGTTTCTGACATCAATGTGTGATGTGATTTTAATTGTTTAATACTAGGAGTTTTGTCGCACGAGACAATGCTATTATTGTAGAGTTGTCTGATCATGACATAGCTTAAATCATTACAGACAATAGCAATGAATGACAGGATGTTGTTGTCTTCCATTATGGCCGTGTGTGTGGAGGTAAAAACCTTGTGTTGTGTTGCCCTCTAGTGGTCACTGATTGTACTGCCAACTAAATCCACAGATTAGGATTTTGTGCTTGACCATGTAAACCAGAGGTCAGGATGCAGGTGCAGGGAATCGGCTCTTCATCTTAGCATGAACGAAGCTATGCACTCTTGTTTCTCTTCAGATCGTATAAATCTTTCGCCTTTTACTAAAGATTTCCGTGGAGAGGGACAACAAGAGTTTTTCCCAATTTTTTGATGCCCTGTGCATTGCAGGGCTTCTCCTTCTTGTAAATATAAAAAAGTTCTGCTTCAGCTTTGGGTCGACATCTAAGCTGGAATCTAAACATTTATTCGTGCTGAGCGAAGTCGTGTGTTCAGATGTTACAGTTTCTGAACATCAATGTGTGATGTGATTTTAATTGTTTAATACTAGGAGTTTGTTGCACGAGACAATGCTATTTATTGTAGAGTTGTCTGATCATGACATAGCTTAAATCATTACAGACAATAGCAATGAATGACAGGATGTTGTTGTCTTCCATTATGGCCGTGTGTGTGGAGGTAAAAACCTTGTGTTGTGTTGCCCTCTAGTGGTCACTGATTGTACTGCCAACTAAATCCACAGATTAGGATTTTGTGCTTGACCATGTAAACCAGAGGTCAGGATGCAGGTGCAGGGAATGGCGCTTCATCTTAGCATGAACGAAGCTATGCACTCTTGTTTCTCTTCAGATCGTATAAATCTTCGCCTTTTACTAAAGATTTCCGTGGAGAGGGACAACAAGAGTTTTTCCCAATTTTTGATGCCCTGTGCATTGCAGGGCTTCTCCTTCTTGTAAATATAAAAAGTTCTGCTTCAGCTTTGGGTCGACGTCTAAGCTGGAATTTAATTGTTTAATACTATGAGTTTGTTGCACGAGACAGTGCTATTTATTGTAGAGTTGTCTGATCATGACATATCTTAAATCATTACAGACAATAGCAAATGAAGGATGACAGGATGTTGTTGTCTTCCATTATGGCCGTGTGTGTGGAGGTAAAAACCTTGTGTTGTGTTGCCCTCTAGTGGTCACTGATTGTACTGCCAACTAAATCCACAGATTAGGATTTTGTGCTTGACCATGTAAACCAGAGGTCAGGATGCAGAGTGCAGGGAATGGGCTCTTCATCTTAGCATGAACGAAGCTATGCACTCTTGTTTCTCTTCAGATCGTATAAATCTTTCGCCTTTTACTAAAGATTTCCGTGGAGAGGGACAACAAGAGTTTTTCCAATTTTTTGATGCCCTGTGCATTGCAGGCTTCTCCTTCTTGTAAATATAAAAAAGTTCTGCTTCAGCTTTGGTCGACATCTAAGCTGGAATCTAAACATTTATTCGTGCTGAGCGAAGTCGTGTGTTCAGATGTTACAGTTTCTGAACATCAATGTGTGATGTGATTTTAATTGTTTAATACTAGGAGTTTGTTGCACGAGACAATGCTATTTATTGTAGAGTTGTCTGATCATGACATAGCTTAAATCATTACAGACAATAGCAATGAATGACAGGATGTTGTTGTCTTCCATTATGGCCGTGTGTGTGGAGGTAAAAACCTTGTGTTGTGTTGCCCTCTAGTGGTCACTGATTGTACTGCCAACTAAATCCACAGATTAGGATTTTGTGCTTGACCATGTAAACCAGAGGTCAGGATGCAGGTGCAGGGAATGGGCGCTCATCTTAGCATGAACGAAGCTATGCACTCTTGTTTCTCTTCAGATCGTATAAATCTTTCGCCTTTTACTAAAAGATTTCCGTGGAGAGGGACAACAAGAGTTTTTCCCAATTTTTGATGCCCTGTGCATTGCAGGGCTTCTCCTTCTTGTAAATATAAAAAAGTTCTGCTTCAGCTTTGGGTCGACGTCTTAGCTGGAATTTAATTGCTTAATACTATGAGTTGTTGCACGAGACAGTGCTATTTATTGTAGAGTTGTCTGATCATGACATATCTTAAATCATTACAGACAATAGCAATGAATGACAGGATGACAGGATGTTGTTGTCTTCCATTATGGCCGTGTGTGTGGAGGTAAAACCTTGTGTTGTGTTGCCCTCTAGTGGTCACTGATTGTACTGCCAACTAAATCCACAGATTAGGATTTTGTGCTTGACCATGTAAACCAGAGGTCAGGATGCAGGTGCAGGGAATCGGCTCTTCATCTTAGCATGAACGAAGCTATGCACTCTTGTTTCTCTTCAGATCGTATAAATCTTTCGCCTTTTACTAAAGATTTCCGTGGAGAGGGACAACAAGAGTTTTTCCCAATTTTTGATGCCCTGTGCATTGCAGGGCTTCTCCTTCTTGTAAATATAAAAAAGTTCTGCTTCAGCTTTGGGTCGACATCTAAGCTGGAATCTAAACATTTATTCGTGCTGAGCGAAGTCGTGTGTTCAGATGTTACAGTTTCTGAACATCAATGTGTGATGTGATTTTAATTGTTTAATACTAGAGTTTGTTGCACGAGACAATGCTATTTATTGTAGAGTTGTCTGATCATGACATAGCTTAAATCATTACAGACAATAGCAATGAATGACAGGATGTTGTTGTCTTCCATTATGGCCGTGTGTGTGGAGGTAAAAACCTTGTGTTGTGTTGCCCTCTAGTGGTCACTGATTGTACTGCCAACTAAATCCACAGATTAGGATTTTGTGCTTGACCATGTAAACCAGAGGTCAGGATGCAGGTGCAGGGAATGGGCCGCTTCATCTTAGCATGAACGAAGCTATGCACTCTTGTTTCTCTTCAGATCGTATAAATCTTTCGCCTTTTACTAAAGATTTCCGTGGAGAGGGACAACAAGAGTTTTTCCCAATTTTTTGATGCCCTGTGCATTGCAGGGCTTCTCCTTCTTGTAAATATAAAAAAGTTCTGCTTCAGCTTTGGGTCGACGTCTAAGCTGGAATTTAATTGTTTAATACTATGAGTTTGTTGCACGAGACAGTGCTATTTATTGTAGAGTTGTCTGATCATGACATATCTTAAATCATTACAGACAATAGCAATGAATGACAGGATGACAGGATGTTGTTGTCTTCCATTATGGCCGTGTGTGTGGAGGTAAAAACCTTGTGTTGTGTTGCCCTCTAGTGGTCACTGATTGTACTGCCAACTAAATCCACAGATTAGGATTTTGTGCTTGACCATGTAAACCAGAGGTCAGGATGCAGGTGCAGGGAATGGGCTCTTCATCTTAGCATGAACGAAGCTATGCACTCTTGTTTCTCTTCAGATCGTATAAATCTTTCGCCTTTACTAAAGATTTCCGTGGAGAGGGACAACAAGAGTTTTTCCCAATTTTTTGATGCCCTGTGCATTGCAGGGCTTCTCCTTCTTGTAAATATAAAAAAGTTCTGCTTCAGCTTTGGGTCGACATCTAAGCTGGAATCTAAACATTTATTCGTGCTGAGCGAAGTCGTGTGTTCAGATGTTACAGTTTCTGAACATCAATGTGTGATGTGATTTTAATTGTTTAATACTAGGAGTTTGTCGCACGAGACAATGCTATTTATTGTAGAGTTGTCTGATCATGACATAGCTTAAATCATTACAGACAATAGCAATGAATGACAGGATGTTGTTGTCTTCCATTATGGCCGTGTTGTGTGGAGGTAAAAACCTTTGTGTTGTGTTGCCCTCTAGTGGTCACTGATTGTACTGCCAACTAAATCCACAGATTAGGATTTTGTGCTTGACCATGTAAACCAGAGGTCAGGATGCAGGTGCAGGGAATGGGCCCTTCATCTTAGCATGAACGAAGCTATGCATCTTGTTTCTCTTCAGATCGTATAAATCTTTCGCCTTTTACTAAAGATTTCCGTGGAGAGGGACAACAAGAGTCTTTTCCCAATTTTTTGATGCCCTGTGCATTGCAGGGCTTCTCCTTCTTGTAAATATAAAAAAGTTCTGCTTCAGCTTTGGGTCGACGTCTTAGCTGGAATTTAATTGCTTTAATACTATGAGTTTGTTGCACGAGACAGTGCTATTTATTGTAGAGTTGTCTGATCATGACATATCTTAAATCATTACAGACAATAGCAATGAATGACAGGATGACAGGATGTTGTTGTCTTCCATTATGGCCGTGTGTGTGGAGGTAAAAACCTTGTGTTGTGTTGCCCTCTAGTGGTCACTGATTGTACTGCCAACTAAATCCACAGATTAGGATTTTGTGCTTGACCATGTAAACCAGAGGTCAGGATGCAGGTGCAGGGAATGGGCTCTTCATCTTAGCATGAACGAAGCTATGCACTCTTGTTTCTCTTCAGATCGTATAAATCTTTCGCCTTTTACTAAAGATTTCCGTGGAGAGGGACAACAAGAGTTTTTTCCCAATTTTTTGATGCCCTGTGCATTGCAGGGCTTCTCCTTCTTGTAAATATAAAAAAGTTCTGCTTCAGCTTTGGGTCGACATCTAAGCTGGAATCTAAACATTTATTCGTGCTGAGCGAAGTCGTGTGTTCAGATGTTACAGTTTCTGAACATCAATGTGTGATGTGATTTTAATTGTTTAATACTAGGAGTTTGTCGCACGAGACAATGCTATTTATTGTAGAGTTGTCTGATCATGACATAGCTTAAATCATTACAGACAATAGCAATGAATGACAGGATGTTGTTGTCTTCCATTATGGCCGTGTGTGTGGAGGTAAAAACCTTGTGTTGTGTTGCCCTCTAGTGGTCACTGATTGTACTGCCAACTAAATCCACAGATTAGGATTTTGTGCTTGACCATGTAAACCAGAGGTCAGGATGCAGGTGCAGGGAATGGGCGCTTCATCTTAGCATGAACGAAGCTATGCACTCTTGTTTCTCTTCAGATCGTATAAATCTTTCGCCTTTTACTAAAGATTTCCGTGGAGAGGGACAACAAGAGTTTTTCCCAATTTTTGATGCCCTGTGCATTGCAGGGCTTCTCCTTCTTGTAAATATAAAAAAGCTTCTGCTTCAGCTTTGGGTCGACGTCTAAGCTGGAATTTAATGTTTAATACTATGAGTTTGTTGCACGAGACAGTGCTATTTATTGTAGAGTTGTCTGATCATGACATATCTTAAATCATTACAGACAATAGCAATGAATGACAGGATGACAGGATGTTGTTGTCTTCCATTATGGCCGTGTGTGTGGAGGTAAAAACCTTGTGTTGTGTTGCCCTCTAGTGGTCACTGATTGTACTGCCAACTAAATCCACAGATTAGGATTTTGTGCTTGACCATGTAAACCAGAGGTCAGGATGCAGGTGCAGGGAATGGGCTCTTCATCTTAGCATGAACGAAGCTATGCACTCTTGTTTCTCTTCAGATCGTATAAATCTTTCGCCTTTTACTAAAGATTTCCGTGGAGAGGGACAACAAGAGTTTTTCCCAATTTTTTGATGCCCTGTGCATTGCAGGGCTTCTCCTTCTTGTAAATATAAAAAAGTTCTGCTTCAGCTTTGGGTCGACGTCTAAGCTGGAATTTAATTGTTTAATACTATGAGTTTGTTGCACGAGACAGCTATTTATTGTAGAGTTGTCTGATCATGACATAGCTTAAATCATTACAGACAATAGCAATGAATGACAGGATGGGATGTTGTTGTCTTCCATTATGGCCGTGTGTGTGGAGGTAAAAACCTTGTGTTGTGTTGCCCTCTAGTGGTCACTGATTGTACTGCCAACTAAATCCACAGATTAGGATTTTGTGCTTGACCATGTAAACCAGAGGTCAGGATGCAGGTGCAGGGAATGGGCACTTCATCTTAGCATGAACGAAGCTATGCACTCTTGTTTCTCTTCAGATCGTATAAATCTTTCGCCTTTTACTAAAGATTTCCGTGGAGAGGGACAACAAGAGTTTTTCCAAATTTTTGATGCCCTGTGCATTGCAGGGCTTCTCCTTCTTGTAAATATAAAAAAGTTCTGCTTCAGCTTTGGGTCGACGTCTAAGCTGGAATTTAATTGTTTAATACTATGAGTTTGTTGCACGAGACAGTGCTATTTATTGTAGAGTTGTCTGATCATGACATATCTTAAATCATTACAGACAATAGCAATGAATGACAGGATGACAGGATGTTGTTGTCTTCCATTATGGCCGTGTGTGTGGAGGTAAAAACCTTGTGTTGTGTTGCCCTCTAGTGGTCACTGATTGTACTGCCAACTAAATCCACAGATTAGGATTTTGTGCTTGACCATGTAAACCAGAGGTCAGGATGCAGGTGCAGGGAATGGGCTCTTCATCTTAGCATGAACGAAGCTATGCACTCTTGTTTCTCTTCAGATCGTATAAATCTTTCGCCTTTTACTAAAGATTTCCGTGGAGAGGGACAACAAGAGTTTTTCCAATTTTTTGATGCCCTGTGCATTGCAGGGCTTCTCCTTCTTGTAAATATAAAAAAAGTTCTGCTTCAGCTTTGGGTCGACATCTAAGCTGGAATCTAAACATTTATTCGTGCTGAGCGAAGTCGTGTGTTCAGATGTTACAGTTTCTGAACATCAATGTGTGATGTGATTTTAATTGTTTAATACTAGGAGTTTGTCGCACGAGACAATGCTATTTATTGTAGAGTTGTCTGATCATGACATAGCTTAAATCATTACAGACAATAGCAATGAATGACAGGATGTTGTTGTCTTCCATTATGGCCGTGTGGGTGGAGGGTAAAAACCTTGTGTTGTGTTGCCCTCTAGTGGTCACTGATTGTACTGCCAACTAAATCCACAGATTAGGATTTTGTGCTTGACCATGTAAACCAGAGGTCAGGATGCAGGTGCAGGGAATGGGCGCTTCATCTTAGCATGAACGAAGCTATGCACTCTTGTTTCTCTCAGATCGTATAAATCTTCGCCTTTTACTAAAGATTTCCGTGGAGAGGGACAACAAGAGTTTTTCCCAATTTTTTGATGCCCTGTGCATTGCAGGGCTTCTCCTTCTTGTAAATATAAAAAGTTCTGCTTCAGCTTTGGGTCGACGTCTAAGCTGGAATTTAATTGTTTAATACTATGAGTTTGTTGCACGAGACAGTGCTATTTATTGTAGAGTTGTCTGATCATGACATATCTTAAATCATTACAGACAATAGCAATGAATGACAGGATGACAGGATGTTGTTGTCTTCCATTATGGCCGGTGTGTGTGGAGGTAAAAACCTTGTGTTGTGTTGCCCTCTAGTGGTCACTGATTGTACTGCCAACTAAATCCACAGATTAGGATTTTGTGCTTGACCATGTAAACCAGAGGTCAGGATGCAGGTGCAGGGAATCGGCTCTTCATCTTAGCATGAACGAAGCTATGCACTCTTGTTTCTCTTCAGATCGTATAAATCTTTCGCCTTTTTACTAAAGATTTCCGTGGAGAGGGACAACAAGAGTTTTTCCCAATTTTTTGATGCCCTGTGCATTGCAGGGCTTCTCCTTCTTGTAAATATAAAAAAGTTCTGCTTCAGCTTTGGGTCGACATCTAAGCTGGAATCTAAACATTTATTCGTGCTGAGCGAAGTCGTGTGTTCAGAGTTACAGTTTCTGAACATCAATGTGTGATGTGATTTTAATTGTTAATACTAGGAGTTTGTTGCACGAGACAATGCTATTTATTGTAGAGTTGTCTGATCATGACATAGCTTAAATCATTACAGACAATAGCAATGAATGACAGGATGTTGTTGTCTTCCATTATGGCCGTGTGTGTGGAGGTAAAAACCTTGTGTTGTGTTGCCCTCTAGTGGTCACTGATTGTACTTGCCAACTAAATCCACAGATTAGGATTTTGTGCTTGACCATGTAAACCAGAGGTCAGGATGCAGGTGCAGGAATGGGCGCTTCATCTTAGCATGAACGAAGCTATGCACTCTTGTTTCTCTTCAGATCGTATAAATCTTTCGCCTTTTACTAAAGATTTCCGTGGAGAGGGACAACAGAGTTTTTCCCAATTTTTTGATGCCCTGTGCATTGCAGGGCTTCTCCTTCTTGTAAATATAAAAAAGTTCTGCTTCAGCTTTGGGTCGACGTCTTAGCTGGAATTTAATTGCTTAATACTATGAGTTTGTTGCACGAGGACAGTGCTATTTATTGTAGAGGTTGTCTGATCATGACATATCTTAAATCATTACAGACAATAGCAATGAATGACAGGATGACAGGATGTTGTTGTCTTCCATTATGGCCGTGTGTGTGGAGGTAAAAACCTTGTGTTGTGTTGCCCTCTAGTGGTCACTGATTGTACTGCCAACTAAATCCACAGATTAGGATTTTGTGCTTGACCATGTAAACCAGAGGTCAGGATGCAGGTGCAGGGAATCGGCTCTTCATCTTAGCATGAACGAAGCTATGCACTCTTGTTTCTCTTAGATCGTATAAATCTTTCGCCTTTTACTAAAGATTTCCGTGGAGAGGGACAACAAGAGTTTTTCCCAATTTTTTGATGCCCTGTGCATTGCAGGGCTTCTCCTTCTTGTAAATATAAAAAAGTTCTGCTTCAGCTTTGGGTCGACATCTAAGCTGGAATCTAAACATTTATTCGTGCTGAGCGAAGTCGTGTGTTCAGATGTTTACAGTTTCTGAACATCAATGTGTGATGTGATTTTAATTGTTTAATACTAGGAGTTGTTGCACGAGACAATGCTATTTATTGTAGAGTTGTCTGATCATGACATAGCTTAAATCATTACAGACAATAGCAATGAATGACAGGATGTTGTTGTCTTCCATTATGGCCGTGTGTGTGGAGGTAAAAACCTTGTGTTGTGTTGCCCTCTGTGGTCACTGATTGTACTGCCAACTAAATCCACAGATTAGGATTTTGTGCTTGACCATGTAAACCAGAGGTCAGATTGCAGGTGCAGGGAATGGGCGCTTCATCTTAGCATGAACGAAGCTATGCAACTCTTGTTTCTCTTCAGATCGTATAAATCTTTCGCCTTTTACTAAAGATTTCCGTGGAGAGGGACAACAAGAGTTTTTCCCAATTTTTTGATGCCCTGTGCATTGCAGGGCTTCTCCTTCTTGTAAATATAAAAAAGTTCTGCTTCAGCTTGGGTCGACGTCTTAGCTGGAATTAATTGCTTAATACTATGAGTTTGTTGCACGAGACAGTGCTATTTATTGTAGAGTTGTCTGATCATGACATATCTTAAATCATTACAGACAATAGCAATGAATGACAGGATTGACAGGATGTTGTTGTCTTCCATTATGGCCGTGTGTGTGGAGGTAAAAACCTTGTGTTGTGTTTGCCCTCTAGTGGTCACTGATTGTACTGCCAACTAAATCCACAGATTAGGATTTTGTGCTTGACCATGTAAACCAGAGGTCAGGATGCAGGTGCAGGGAATGGGCTCTTCATCTTAGCATGAACGAAGCTATGCACTCTTGTTTCTCTTCAGATCGTATAAATCTTTCGCCTTTTACTAAAGATTTCCGTGGAGAGGGACAACAAGAGTTTTTCCCAATTTTTTGATGCCCTGTGCATTGCAGGGCTTCTCCTTCTTGTAAATATAAAAAAGTTCTGCTTCAGCTTTGGGTCGACATCTAAGCTGGAATCTAAACATTTATTCGTGCTGAGCGAAGTCGTGTGTTCAGATGTTACAGTTTCTGAACATCAATGTGTGATGTGATTTTAATTGTTTAATACTAGGAGTTTGTCGCACGAGACAATGCTATTTATTGTAGAGTTGTCTGATCATGACATAGCTTAAATCATTACAGACAATAGCAATGAATGACAGGATGTTGTTGTCTTCCATTATGGCCGTGTGTGTGGAGGGTAAAAACCTTGTGTTGTGTTGACCTCTAGTGGTCACTGATTGTACTGCCAACTAAATCCACAGATTAGGATTTTGTGCTTGACCATGTAAACCAGAGGTCAGGATGCAGGTGCAGGGAATGGGCGCTTCATCTTAGCATGAACGAAGCTATGCACTCTTGTTTCTCTTCAGATCGTATAAATCTTTCGCCTTTTACTAAAGATTTCCGTGGAGAGGGACAACAAGAGTTTTTCCCAATTTTTTGATGCCCTGTGCATTGCAGGGCTTCTCCTTCTTGTAAATATAAAAAAGTTCTGCTTCAGCTTGGGTCGACGTCTAAGCTGGAATTTAATTGTTTAATACTATGAGTTTGTTGCACGAGACAGTGCTATTTATTGTAGAGTTGTCTGATCATGACATATCTTAAATCATTACAGACAATAGCAATGAATGACAGGATGACAGGATGTTGTTGTCTTCCATTATGGCCGTGTGTGTGGAGGTAAAAACCTTGTGTTGTGTTGCCCTCTAGTGGTCACTGATTGTACTGCCAACTAAATCCACAGATTAGGATTTTGTGCTTGACCATGTAAACCAGAGGTCAGGATGCAGGTGCAGGGAATGGGCTCTTCATCTTAGCATGAACGAAGCTATGCACTCTTGTTTCTCTTCAGATCGTATAAATCTTTCGCCTTTTACTAAAGATTTCCGTGGAGAGGGACAACAAGAGTTTTTCCCAATTTTTTGATGCCCTGTGCATTGCAGGGCTTCTCCTTCTTGTAAATATAAAAAAGTTCTGCTTCAGCTTTGGGTCGACATCTAAGCTGGAATCTAAACATTTATTCGTGCTGAGCGAAGTCGTGTGTTCAGATGTTACAGTTTCTGAACATCAATGTGTGATGTGATTTTAATTGTTTAATACTAGGAGTTTGTCGCACGAGACAATGCTATTTATTGTAGAGTTGTCTGATCATGACATAGCTTAAATCATTACAGACAATAGCAATGAATGACAGGATGTTGTTGTCTTCCATTATGGCCGTGTGTGTGGAGGTAAAAACCTTGTGTTGTGTTGCCCTCTAGTGGTCACTGATTGTACTGCCAACTAAATCCACAGATTAGGATTTTGTGCTTGACCATGTAAACCAGAGGTCAGGATGCAGGTGCAGGGAATGGGCGCTTCATCTTAGCATGAACGAAGCTATGCACTCTTGTTTCTCTTCAGATCGTATAAATCTTTCGCCTTTTACTAAAGATTTCCGTGGAGAGGGACAACAAGAGTTTTTCCCAATTTTTTGATGCCCTGTGCATTGCAGGGCTTCTCCTTCTTGTAAATATAAAAAAGTTCTGCTTCAGCTTTGGGTCGACATCTAAGCTGGAATCTTTTATTCGTGCTGATTGTTCAATTTACAGTGATCAATGTGTGATGTGATTTAATTGTTTAATACTAGTTTGTCGCACGAGACAATGCTATTTATTGTAGAGTTGTCTGATCATGACATATCTTAAATCATTACAGACAATAGCAATGAATGACAGGATGTTGTTGTCTTCCATTATGGCCGTGTGTGTGGAGGTAAAAACCTTGTGTTGTGTTGCCCTCTAGTGGTCACTGATTGTACTGCCAACTAAATCCACAGATTAGGATTTTGTGCTTGACCATGTAAACCAGAGGTCAGGATGCAGGTGCAGGGAATGGGCGCTTCATCTTAGCATGAACGAAGCTATGCACTCTTGTTTCTCTTCAGATCGTATAAATCTTTCGCCTTTTACTAAAGATTTCCGTGGAGAGGGACAACAAGAGTTTTTCCCAATTTTTTGATGCCCTGTGCATTGCAGGGCTTCTCCTTCTTGTAAATATAAAAAAGTTCTGCTTCAGCTTTGGGTCGACGTCTAAGCTGGAATTTAATTTTTAATACTATGATTTTGTTGCACGAGACAATGCTATTTATTGTAGAGTTGTCTGATCATGACATAGCTTAAATCATTACAGACAATAGCAATGAATGACAGGATGTTGTTGTCTTCCATTATGGCCGTGTGTGTGGAGGTAAAAACCTTGTGTTGTGTTGCCCTCTAGTGGTCACTGATTGTACTGCCAACTAAATCCACAGATTAGGATTTTGTGCTTGACCATGTAAACCAGAGGTCAGGATGCAGGTGCAGGGAATGGGCTCTTCATCTTAGCATGAACGAAGCTATGCACTCTTGTTTCTCTTCAGATCGTATAAATCTTTCGCCTTTTACTAAAGATTTCCGTGGAGAGGGACAACAAGAGTTTTTCCCAATTTTTTGATGCCCTGTGCATTGCAGGGCTTCTCCTTCTTGTAAATATAAAAAAGTTCTGCTTCAGCTTTGGGTCGACATCTAAGCTGGAATCTAAACATTTATTCGTGCTGAGCGAAGTCGTGTGTTCAGATGTTACAGTTTCTGAACATCAATGTGTGATGTGATTTTAATTGTTTAATACTAGGAGTTTGTCGCACGAGACAATGCTATTTATTGTAGAGTTGTCTGATCATGACATAGCTTAAATCATTACAGACAATAGCAATGAATGACAGGATGTTGTTGTCTTCCATTATGGCCGTGTGTGTGGAGGTAAAAACCTTGTGTTGTGTTGCCCTCTAGTGGTCACTGATTGTACTGCCAACTAAATCCACAGATTAGGATTTTGTGCTTGACCATGTAAACCAGAGGTCAGGATGCAGGTGCAGGGAATGGGCTTCATCTTAGCATGAACGAAGCTATGCACTCTTGTTTCTCTTCAGATCGTATAAATCTTTCGCCTTTTACTAAAGATTTCCGTGGAGAGGGACAACAAGAGTTTTTCCCAATTTTTTGATGCCCTGTGCATTGCAGGGCTTCTCCTTCTTGTAAATATAAAAAAGTTCTGCTTCAGCTTTGGGTCGACGTCTAAGCTGGAATTTAATTGTTTAATCTATGAGTTTGTTGCACGAGACAGTGCTATTTATTGTAGAGTTGTCTGATCATGACATATCTTAAATCATTACAGACAATAGCAATGAATGACAGGATGACAGGATGTTGTTGTCTTCCATTATGGCCGTGTGTGTGGAGGTAAAAACCTTGTGTTGTGTTGCCCTCTAGTGGTCACTGATTGTACTGCCAACTAAATCCACAGATTAGGATTTTGTGCTTGACCATGTAAACCAGAGGTCAGGATGCAGGTGCAGGGAATGGGCTCTTCATCTTAGCATGAACGAAGCTATGCACTCTTGTTTCTCTTCAGATCGTATAAATCTTTCGCCTTTTACTAAAGATTTCCGTGGAGAGGGACAACAAGAGTTTTTCCCAATTTTTGATGCCCTGTGCATTGCAGGGCTTCTCCTTCTTGTAAATATAAAAAAGTTCTGCTTCAGCTTTGGGTCGACATCTAAGCTGGAATCTAAACATTTATTCGTGCTGAGCGAAGTCGTGTGTTCAGATGTTACAGTTTCTGAACATCAATGTGTGATGTGATTTTAATTGTTTAATACTAGGAGTTTGTTGCACGAGACAATGCTATTTATTGTAGAGTTGTCTGATCATGACATAGCTTAAATCATTACAGACAATAGCAATGAATGACAGGATGTTGTTGTCTTCCATTATGGCCGTGTGTGTGGAGGTAAAAACCTTGTGTTGTGTTGCCCTCTAGTGGTCACTGATTGTACTGCCAACTAAATCCACAGATTAGGATTTTGTGCTTGACCATGTAAACCAGAGGTCAGGATGCAGGTGCAGGGAATGGGCGCTTCATCTTAGCATGAACGAAGCTATGCACTCTTGTTTCTCTTCAGATCGTATAAATCTTTCGCCTTTTACTAAAGATTTCCGTGGAGAGGGACAACAAGAGTTTTTCCCAATTTTTTGATGCCCTGTGCATTGCAGGGCTTCTCCTTCTTGTATATAAAAAAGTTCTGCTTCAGCTT
>SRSE01000074.1:0-64594 GCA_005024645.1 Planiliza haematocheilus
ATATTTACAGGGCAGAGTCATTATTTATTGTTCATGTGGATGGTCTCTCGCTCTGTGACTGCTCAGAGTTCATCAGAGCGACAGCCCGGGGGAAAAAACTGTCCTTGTGGCGGGTGGTTTTGGCGTACAGTGCTCTGTAACGCCGGCCTGAGGGGAGGAGTCTGAACAGTTTGTTACCAGGGTGTGAGGGGTCTGTGGAGATTTTCCTGGCCCGCTTCCTGACCCGGGACCGGTACAGGTCCTGGATGGAGGGAAGATCGGTGCCAATGATCCTCTCTGCAGCCTGACTGTTCTCCAGTCTGTCCCTGTCATGCCTGGTGGAGGATCCAAACCAGACAGTGATGGACGTGGTCAGGACAGACTGGACTATTGCAGTGTAGAATATGATCAGCAGCTCCTGAGGCAGGTTGAACTTTCTGAGCTGGCGCAGAAAGTACAGCCTCTGCTGGGCCTTCTTCCTCACGGAGTCTATGTGGGCGGACCACTTCAGGTTCCGTGAAATTGTGGACCTAGGAACCTGAATGAGTCCACTTCTTGGGAACCGGGATGATGGTGGAGCGTTTAGGCAGGAGGGGACCACGCACAGCTCCAGGGAGTTGTTGAAGATCTGAGGAGCCAGCTGGTCAGCACAGACTTTTAGGCAGGACGGAGACACTCCATCGGGTCCCGGGGCCTTCCTAATCCTCTGTCTCTGAAAGAGCTGACGCACATCCTGTTCGCAGATCCTCAGCGCAGGCAGGGGTCGGGTGTGGTTTGTGGAGCTGCAAGGCCTTTTGTGATGGAGATGGTGGGGGAAGTGAAAGGTGTGAAAGTCCTTTCAAACCTGGAGTAGAAGTCGCTGAGGTCCTCTGCCAGGCGGGGGCTCCCCACAGGGTGGGGATGGTCTCCTGTAGTTGGTGATGGTCTGCAGGCCTTTCCAAACTGTAGAGGTGTCGTTGGCAGAAAAGCGGTCCTTCAGCTTCTCACTGTACTTCCTCTTTGCTGCCTTGATCTCCTTTGTCAGCTTGTTCCTGGCCTGCTTGTACAGGTCTCGATCCCCACTCCTGTAGGCCTCCTCCTTGTCCTGGCGTAGCCGTCTCAGTTCTGCAGTGAACCATGGTTGTTGTTGTTGAATGTGCAGAAGGTTTGGTCTGCACGCACATGTCCTCACAAAAGCCGATGTAAGATGTCACAGTGTCGGTTAGTTCATCCAGGTCTGAGGCTGCTGCTTCAAAGACGCTCCAATCAGTGCAGTCAAAGCAGGCCTGTAACTGCATCTTTGACTCGTCTGTCCATCTCTTCACAGTTTTCACTGCAGTTAGCAGATTTCAGCTTTTGCCTGTAGGATGGGATGAGGTGGACCAGGCAGTGGTCAGAAAGTCCCAAAGCAGCACGGGGGACAGAGCGATATGCGTCCTTTATTGTGGTAGCAGTGGTCCAAGTGTTCATGTCCCTGGTGGGACACGTCACGTGCTGTCTATTTTTGGCATTTCGACCTTTAGATTTGCTCTGTTAAAATCCCCGAGAATGATTAGCAGAGAGTCCGGGTTGTGTTTTCTCCACGTCTGTAATCTGGTCGGCGAGGTGATGTAACGCCTCCGTTTACGCACGCCTGCGGTGGAATGTACACACCGACCAGCACAAACGATGCGAACTCCCGCGGTGAATAAAATGGTCTACAGTTATGAAGAGTGATTCCAAGTGAGGGCCTGCATAACTTCTTTAGCAGCTGTGACATCTGTACACCAACCTTCGTTAATTGTAGAAGCACGTTCCTCCACCCTTTGACTTCCCAGACAGTTCCGTGCAGCGGTCCGCACGGAACAGCTGGAAGCCCGGCAGCCGTAGTGCGCTGTCCGGGATGTGTTCGCTGAGCCAGGTTTCAGTTGAAGCACAGGGCGCTGAACGGCAAAGTCTGAGTTCTTGGTTAGGAGAAGAAGCAGTTCCTCCATTTTGTTAGCCAGATGAGCGACGTTTCCCAAGTGTATGGACGGGGAGAGCGGTGCGCAATCCCGCTGTCGCAGCTTGACGAGCGCTCAGCTCGTTTTCCCGCCGCCGGCGTTCTCCGTCTAAATCCACAGAGCGCTGCTGCTCCTCCAACCAAAATCTCCAAAAAACAGTCTGGCTGGCTGAAAACCGGTGAAAAACTACACTTAGAAAATTTCCCTCTGCCTCCTCTCTTCGCGCCCCTGCTAGTCCAACCATTTTTTACACGCAGCCGACCACGGGCGCCTTCCTCGGCTTGTGCTGGTCAGACATGCCGCTGATTTTTCACGGTCCCCCCCAGCTGGCTCAGCGCACTGCAGCTCAAGCAGACAGGTCCTGATCAGACTCCAGACTGCCTGTTGTGTCACATATAGCACAATGAGAGGCAGAGCTGGTGTAATTTTGCCAGTTTTGCAGGTAAATGTCTTGTGTGCACGAATGCGTCTCTGCTGGCGAGATAAAGCGATTTGGTCATTTCTGCTCAGAACAGCCGGGCTGAGCTCCACCCTGGCTCACAATACATCATTTAATCAGTTGCCTCACATATAGCCTAATGAGAGGCAGAATTGGTGTCATTTCTCCAGTTTTGCAGGTACACATGCTGTGTGTGCAAATATCGCTTCTCTCGGCGAGATAAAGCGAATTGGTCATTTCTGTTTAAAACGGCCGTGCTGACCTCCACCCTGGCTCCCAATGCATCATTTTGATCAGTTTTTATTACAATCAGTCCGAATGGGGTGTGGGACGAGGCGGAGGTGCCTGTCTTCGCCTTCCACGGGGGCTGAGTGGAGGCCGACCGCGCAGCCGAACACAGTGCGCCTTCCTCGGCTTGTGGTGGTCAGACATGCCGCTGATTTTTCACGGTCCCCCCCAGCTGGCTCAGCGCACTGCAGCTCAAGCAGACAGGTCCTGATCAGACTCCAGACTGCCTGTTGTGTCACATATAGCATAATGAGAGGCAGAGCTGGTGTAATTTTGCCAGTTTTGCAGGTAAATGTGTTGTGTGCACAAATGCGTCTCTGCTGGCGAGATAAAGCGATTTGGTCATTTCTGCTCAGAACGGCCGGGCTGAGCTCCACATACATCATTTTGATCAGCTTTTATTACAATCAGCTCGAATGGGATGTGAGTGTTTTGGGTCTGATAAATGCACGCATCCCCGGAGCTCAGCGCTCGTTTGCATGTATAAGCTCAAAAATTGCCACAGTTATCCAAGTAACGTGAGCGCGATCAAAGGAACCATAACTGATTAAATGAGCCATTCGCAGTTTCACTGTACCGGCCGTGTGTACTTAGACTTGCATGGCTTAATCTTTGAGACAAGCATATGCTACTGGCAGGATCAACCAGGTAGCCCAACCGTCTAAACCTCCCCAGTCGGGCGGGTGGAGGCAGGCCCCGGGCGAGCGGGGCTAACCTGACCCACCCACCGCGAGCCGGAGGCGGTCTGGTCTGGGTTGGCCTCACCGGGGGTCTCGGAGGAACCGGGGCCCGCGGCTCGGCTCGGCTGCTTCATCCCTCCCTCCGGGGAGGGATGTATATATACACAACATACACGCTTATGTCCTGTTCGCTTTGAGAACACCGAGTTGCTTCTGGAGACGGCGCCGCCGTCTGCAGGAGCTGCCCCCCCCCCCTCCCGACGGGATGGGGGGGTCCGGGACACCCTGCGACGGACTCCGTGGAAGGACCGCTGTGAGGAGAGAGACGGGGCGTCTCGGTCTCGCTACCAATGGGTGTCAGGCACCGGGATGCGGGATGCGGATTACCGCAAGAGTCGCAGCCCCGGGCCGGGGGAGGCGAGCATGCTGGCCGGGGGAACCGACCGCAGAATGCGCCCTGGAGGTCCAGGGGCCCGCGGAGGCCCTCCGATGGCATGCCACGAATGCCGTTCGGTCAGTGGAAAAGCGAGCCTCGCACTGCCTGGAGGTCAACAGTTTTTGAAAATTGCCTTGCCTGTAAATCTGCTGGAGGTGGTCGAAGTTTATGGATACCACTGCTTGACACCGGAGGAAGGGCACAAGCCCCAAAGGTCCCCAGCTCTGTCCCTTCTCCCGGTCTGAAAACACTTTGAAATTTTAACGGCCCCTGGTAGTCCAACCACACTCTACACTTAGAATATTTCCCTCTGCCTCCTCTCTTCGCGCCCCTGTAGTCCAACACCCTCTACACTAGAATATTTCCCTTGCCTCCTCTCTTCACGCCCCTGGTAGTCCAACCACCCTCTACACTTAGAAAATTTCCCTCTGCCTCCTCTCTTCGCGCCCCTGGTAGTCCAACCACACTCTACACTTAGAAAATTTCCCTCTGCCTCCGCTCTTCGCGCCCCTGGTAGTCCAACCACACTCTACACTTAGAATATTTCCCTCTGCCTCCTCTCTTCCCGCCCCTGGTAGTCCAACCACCCTCTACACTTAGAATACTTCCCTCTGCCTCCTCTCTTCGCCCCCTGGTAGTCCAACCACCCTCTACACTTAGAATATTTTCCTCTGGCTCGGCTCGGCTCTGAGGAAGGGCACAAGCCCCAAAGGTCCCCAGCTCTGTCCCTTCTCCCGGTCTGAAAACACTTTGAAATTTAACGGCACCGGGAGAAGGGCACAAGCCTCTAGCTCCTCTCTCCGCGCCCCTGGTAGTCCAACCACCCTCCACACTTAAAATATTTCCCTCTGCCTCCTCTCTTCGCGCCCCTGGTAGTCCAACCACCCTCTACACTTAGAATATTTCCCTCTGCCTCCTCTCTTCGCTCCCCTGGTAGTCCAACCACCCTCTACAGAATCAGAATCAGAATCAGCTTTATTGGCCAAGTATGTGCACATACAAGGAATTTGACTCTGGTAACTTTTACTCTCTGGTACAGTACAAACTTAAATAGCGAAATAAGAATAAAATAAAACACAATAAAATAAATCTCAATCTGTACATATAAAATATAGGTAATATATACACCGGGGTTATTGTACAGTGAATATTTACAGGGCAGAGTCATTGTTTATTGTTCATGTGGATGGTCTCTCGCTCTGTGACTGCTCAGAGTTCATCAGAGCGACAGCCCGGGGGAAAAAACTGTCCTTGTGGCGGGTGGTTTTGGCGTACAGTGCTCTGTAACGCCGGCCTGAGGGGAGGAGTCTTAACAGTTTGTGACCAGGGTGTGAGGGGTCTGTGGAGATTTTCCTGGCCCGCTTCCTGACCCGGGACCGGTACAGGTCCTGGATGGAGGGATCATCGGTGCCAATGAGCGCAGGCAGGGGGTCGGGTGTGGTTTGTGGAGCTGCAAGGCCTTTTGTGATGGAGATGGTGGGGGAAGTGAAAGGTGTGAAAGTCCTTTCAAACCTGGAGTAGAAGTCGCTGAGGTCCTCTGCCAGGCGGGGGCTCCCCACAGGGTGGGGGGATGGTCTCCTGTAGTTGGTGATGGTCTGCAGGCCTTTCCAAACTGTAGAGGTGTCGTTGGCAGAAAAGCGGTCCTTCAGCTTCTCACTGTACTTCCTCTTTGCTGCCTTGATCTCCTTTGTCAGCTTGTTCCTGGCCTGCTTGTACAGGTCTCGATCCCCACTCCTGTAGGCCTCCTCCTTGTCCTGGCGTAGCCGTCTCAGTTCTGCAGTGAACCATGGTTTGTTGTTGTTGAATGTGCAGAAGGTTTTGGTCTGCACGCACATGTCCTCACAAAAGCCGATGTAAGATGTCACAGTGTCGGTTAGTTCATCCAGGTCTGAGGCTGCTGCTTCAAAGACGCTCCAATCAGTGCAGTCAAAGCAGGCCTGTAACTGCATCTTTGACTCGTCTGTCCATCTCTTCACAGTTTTCACTGCAGGATTAGCAGATTTCAGCTTTTGCCTGTAGGATGGGATGAGGTGGACCAGGCAGTGGTCAGAAAGTCCCAAAGCAGCACGGGGGACAGAGCGATATGCGTCCTTTATTGTGGTGTAGCAGTGGTCCAAAGTGTTCATGTCTCTGGTGGGACACGTCACGTGCTGTCTATTTTTGGCATTTCGACCTTTAGATTTGCTCTGTTAAAATCCCCGAGAATGATTAGCAGAGAGTCCGGGTGTGTTTTCTCCACGTCTGTAATATGGTCGGCGAGGTGATGTAACGCCTCCGTTACGCACGCCTGCGGTGGAATGTACACACCGACCAGCACAAACGATGCGAACTCCCGCGGTGAATAAAATGGTCTACAGTTTATGAAGAGTGATTCCAAGTGAGGGCTGCATAACTTCTTTAGCACTGTGACATCTGTACACCAACCTTCGTTAATGTAGAAGCACGTTCCTCCACCCTTTGACTTCCCAGACAGTTCCGTGCAGCGGTCCGCACGGAACAGCTGGAAGCCCGGCAGCCGTAGTGCGCTGTCCGGGATGTGTTCGCTGAGCCAGGTTTCAGTGAAGCACAGGGCGGCTGAACGGCAAAAGTCTGAGTTCTTGGTTAGGAGAAGAAGCAGTTCATCCATTTTGTTAGCCAGAGAGCGGACGTTTCCCAAGTGTATGGACGGGAGAGCGGTGCGCAATCCCCGCTGTCGCAGCTTGACGAGCGCTCCAGCTCGTTTTCCGCGCCGGCGTCTCCGTCTAAATCCACAGAGCGCTGCTGCTCCTCCAACCAAAATCTCCAAAAAACAGTCTGGCTGGCTGAAAACCGGTGAAAAACTACACTTAGAAAATTTCCCTCTGCCTCCTCTCTTCGCGCCCCTGCTAGTCCAACCATTTTTTACACGCAGCCGACCACGGGGCGCCTTCCTCGGCTTGTGCTGGTCAGACATGCCGCTGATTTTTCACGGCCCCCCCAGCTGGCTCAGCGCACTGCAGCTCAAGCAGACAGGTCCTGATCAGACTCCAGACTGCCTGTTGTGTCACATATAGCATAATGAGAGGCAGAGCTGGTGTAATTTTGCCAGTTTTGCAGGTAAATATCTTGTGTGCACGAATGCGTCTGCTGGCGAGATAAAGCGATTGGTCATTTCTGCTCAGAACAGCCGGGCTGAGCTCCACCCTGGCTCACAATGCATCATTTTGATCAGTTGCCTCACATATAGCCTAATGAGAGGCAGAATTGGTGTCATTTCTCCAGTTTTGCAGGTACACATGCTGTGTGTGCAAATATCGCTTCTCTCGGCGAGATAAAGCGATTTGGTCATTTCTGTTTTAAAACGGCCGTGCTGACCTCCACCCTGGCTCCCAATGCATCATTTTGATCAGTTTTTATTACAATCAGTCCGAATGGGGTGTGGGATGAGGCGGAGGTGCCTGTCTTCGCCTTCCACGGGGGGTGAGTGGAGGCCGAGCGCGCAGCCGAACACAGTGCGCCTTCCTCGGCTTGTGGTGGTCAGACATGCCGCTGATTTTTCACGGTCCCCCCCAGCTGGCTCAGCGCACTGCAGCTCAAGCAGACAGGTCCTGATCAGACTCCAGACTGCCTGTTGTGTCACATATAGCATAATGAGAGGCAGAGCTGGTTTAATTTTGCCAGTTTTGCAGGTAAATATCTTGTGTGCACGAATGCGTCTCTGCTGGCGAGATAAAGCGATTTGGTCATTTCTGCTCAGAACAGCCGGGCTGAGCTCCACCCTGGCTCACAATGCATCATTTTGATCAGTTGCCTCACATATAGCCTAATGAGAGGCAGAATTGGTGTCATTTCTCCAGTTTTGCAGGTACACATGCTGTGTGTGCAAATATCGCTTCTCTCGGCGAGATAAAGCGATTTGGTCATTTCTGTTTAAAACGGCCGTGCTGACCTCCACCCTGGCTCCCAATGCATCATTTTGATCAGTTTTTATTACAATCAGTCCGAATGGGGTGTGGGATGAGGCGGAGGTGCCTGTCTTCGCCTTCCACGGGGGGTGAGTGGAGGCCGAGCGCGCAGCCGAACACAGTGCGCCTTCCTCGGCTTGTGGTGGTCAGACATGCCGCTGATTTTTCACGGTCCCCCCCAGCTGGCTCAGCGCACTGCAGCTCAAGCAGACAGGTCCTGATCAGACTCCATACTGCCTGTTGTGTCACATATAGCATAATGAGAGGCAGAGCTGGTGTAATTTTGCCAGTTTTGCAGGTAAATGTCTTGTGTGCACGAATGCGTCTCTGCTGGCGAGATAAAGCGATTTGGTCATTTCTGCTCAGAACGGCCGGGCTGAGCTCCACCCTGGCTCCCAATACATCATTTTGATCAGTTTTTATTACAATCAGCTCGAATGGGATGTGAGTGTTTTGGGTCTGATAAATGCACGCATCCCCGGAGCACAGCGCTCGTTTGCATGTATACGCTCAAAAATTGCCACAGTTATCCAAGTAACGTGAGAGCGATCAAAGGAACCATAACTGATTAAATGAGCCATTCGCAGTTTCACTGTACCGGCCGTGTGTACTTAGACTTGCATGGCTTAATCTTTGAGACAAGCATATGCTACTGGCAGGATCAACCAGGTAGCCCAACCGTCTAAACCTCCCCAGTCGGGCGGGTGGAGGCAGGCCCCGGGCGAGCGGGGCTAACCTGACCCACCCACCGCGAGCCGGAGGCGGTCTGGTCTGGGTTGGCCTCACCGGGGGTCTCGGAGGAACCGGGGCCCGCGGCTCGGCTCGGCTGCTTCATCCCTCCCTCCGGGGAGGGATGTATATATACACAACATACACGCTTATGTCCTGTTCGCTTTGAGAACACCGAGTTGCTTCTGGAGACGGCGCCGCAGTCTGCAGGAGCTGCCCCCCCCCCCTCCCGACGGGATGGGGGGGTCCGGGACACCCTGCGACGGACTCCGTGGAAGGACCGCTGTGAGGAGAGAGACGGGGCGTCTCGGTCTCGCTACCAATGGGTGTCAGGCACCGGGATGCGGGATGCGGAGGACCGCAAGAGTCGCAGCCCCGGGCCGGGGGAGGCGAGCATGCTGGCCGGGGGAACCGACCGCAGAATGCGCCCTGGAGGTCCAGGGGCCCGCGGAGGCCCTCCGATGGCATGCCACGAATGCCGTTCGGTCAGTGGAAAAGCGAGCCTCGCACTGCCTGGAGGTCAACAGTTTTTGAAAATTGCCTTGCCTGTAAATCTGCTGGTGGTGGTCGAAGTTTATGGATACCACTGCTTGACACCGGAGGAAGGGCACAAGCCCCAAAGGTCCCCAGCTCTGTCCCTTCTCCCGGTCTGAAAACACTTTGAAATTTTAACGGCCCCTGGTAGTCCAACCACACTCTACACTTAGTGCATTTCCCTCTTCCTCCTCTCTTCGCGCCCCTGGTAGTCCAACCACACTCTACACTTAGAAAATTTCCCTCTGCCTCCTCTCTTCGCGCCCCTGGTAGTCCAACCACCCTCTACACTTAGAATATTTCCCTCTGCCTCCTCTCTTCGCGCCCTTGGTAGTCCAACCACACTCTACACTTAGTGCATTTCCCTTTGCCTCCTCTCTTCGCGCCCCTGGTAGTCCAACCACCCTCTACACTTAGACAATTTCCCTCTGCCTCCTCTCTTCGCGCCCCTGGTAGTCCAACCACACTCTACACTCAGAATATTTCCCTCTGCCTCCTCTCTTCCCGCCCCTGGTAGTCCAACCACCCTCTACACTTAGAATATTTCCCTCTGCCTCCTCTCTTCGCGCCCCTGGTAGTCCAACCACCCTCTACACTTAGAATATTTCCCTCTGCATCCTCTCTTCGCGCCCCTGGTAGTCCAACCACCCTCTACACTTAGAAAATTTTCCTCTGGCTCGGCTCGACTCTGATTGATTGTTTGTTTATTTCGTATGAATGACCTACATACATATGTACATACGAAACGGATAGGTAAGAAGCCAAAGGCTTATGAGTAACCTACCCCCATTACAACTGTTACATTTACAATCAATCATGGTGTAGAGACAATATCACTAAGGTACTTACATATAATACATAGACAGGTTGGAAGACATGATCCAGTATAAGCAAACATTATTAAATAGGAAAATAAGAAAATAAGAAAAAAAGACGAGTGAGGGTTACTTTTGGCAAAATTCATACATAATTCATACCTCACACTTTATGAGAAATGAGGAATAGCTTTCTTCCAACTTATTAACGCATATTCATATCACATTTGAAGCAATCATCATGTACAGAACACACAAAGCCTTAAAGCTATGAGCCAACATCAAATCCTTCATACTCAGAAATACATAAACCTTCAGAGACCCTTTCCCTGCCCCTATGCATCCAATATTTGTCCATATTCTTCAAGTTTAGATTTTATAAACATTTTTTTGAAATAATAGATATTCTTACTTATTTTAATCTCGTCTGGTAGTCCATTCCATAGTTTTACTCCCTGAACTGAAATGCACATACCCTTAAGCGTTGTCCGTGCCTTAGGTTGCTGGAAATTTAGTGCATGTCTGTATTCATATCTCCCTTCTCTTTCCTTAAACAATTTCTGTAAATTTCCAGGGAGCAGATTATTTCTTGCTTTGTAGACTATCTGAGTTGTTTTCAGTTCAACTATGTCCAATAATTTCAGTGTTTTCGATTTAAGAAACAATTTGTTGGTGTGATGTGTGTATCCCATATTATGTACGATTCTTATAGCCTTTTTTTGCATAATGCTGAGGGGATTCAGATTAGTTTTGTACGTGTTTCCCCAGGTTTCAACACAATACGTTAAGTAAGGTAATAATAGGGTACAATAAATCAAAAACAGGGATCTCAAATTTAATCCGTATCTTGTTTTTCTTAGGATGCCTAAGGTCCTAGCCGTTTTCGATCTGACATGGTTAATGTGGGATTTCCAACTCAGGTTTTGATCGATTTTGACTCCCAGAAAAGTATACTGCTGTACTCTTTCAAGTTTTACATTTTCAATACTTAACTCTACTAGAGTGCTTGGATTTACCTTCTTATTACCAAATAGGATGAATTTAGATTTGTTTATGTTTAATGAGAGCTTATTACTATCAAACCACCGTTTTAAGTTCTCTAGTTCCGCTGTAATAACTTGTAACAACTGTTGAATGTCCTTACCTGAGCAAAAAATATTGGTATCATCTGCAAAGACTACATATTTAAGTATGTCAGATACCATGACTATGTCGTTAATATATAATATAAATAATTTCGGACCCAATACAGAGCCTTGTGGTACTCCACAGGAAATGTTTAAACATGATGACCGATAGTCGCCTATTTGGACAAATTGTTTTCTGTTTTGTATGTAACTCCGTATCCAACTAAGTCCTATTCCTCTAATTCCATATCTCTCTAGTTTATGTAATAGTATGTCATGATTTATGGTGTCAAAAGCTTTCTTTAGATCAATAAAGACTCCAATAGCATACTCCTTGTTATCTATTGAATTTGTTAATTCCTCTACTACTTCTGTGAGAGCCATTGAGGTGGATCTGTTGGTTCTGAAGCCATATTGGCCTTCAATCAAAATATTGTGCTTTTCAATAAAACTGTCCAGTCTTGCAACAAAGAGTTTCTCAAGGATCTTAGAGAACTGGGGCAATAGTGAGATCGGTCTATAGTTTGTATATAAATGTTTATCTCCTGTTTTATAAATCGGTATTATTTTAGCTGTTTTCATTTCTGTAGGAAAGGTACCTAGTTTGAATGATAGATTACATATATGAGTAATGGGGTCAACTATTTCTCCAATAACTTTTTTGATTAAGGCCATATCTATGCCATTCTCATCAATAGATGCTTTATTTTTGAAGTTCTTGACTACATCTATTATTTCTATTCTAGTTACATCATGTAAGAAAATTGTGGATGAGTTTCTGTCAATTTTATGTTTAGAATTTGCTCCCCCCTGTGGAGGTTTTATTTTTTCCGCCAAATCCGGCCCCACACTAACAAAAAATGTATTGAAGCCCTCCACTACATCATCCATGTTGGTTATGTCCTTTTCCTTTTCAGTGAAGTAATTTGGATAGCTTGGTTTATTAGTAGACTTTCTAATAATTTTATTAATTATATTCCATGTTCCTTTACTATCGTTCTTATTATTTTCCAATAAATTGTTATAATATTCTTTCTTACATTTTCTAATAATATCAATTAATTTATTCTTGTATCTTTTATATTTAATTTCTTTCTCACTTGATCTATGCTTTATAAAGTCTCTATATAAACTGTTCTTTTTTTTGCATGCATTCAGGATTCCTTTTGAAATCCATGGCTTGTGCGGAGTCTTCGATTTTTTACCCCACTTAACTTGTTGCAGGACTGGGCAGCTCCTGTCGAATAATACCAGGAATTTATTTAAAAAACCACCATAGGCTTCATCCACGTCAGTGGCTTCATACACCTCTCTCCATTTTTCTATTGCTAGTTCATATTTAAATGCTTCTATTGCCTCATCTGTGCGTAATCTCCTACTGTTTGAAGGTCTAGTCATTGTGTCCCTCTTTGTTTGGCCTTCACAATCAAACATTACGAACACTGGTAGATGATCAGTTATGTCATTCATTAATAAGCCACTGAGTAGATTATTATATATATTATTAGTAAAAATATTATCTATTAATGTAGCAGAGTGTGTGGTAATTCTGCTTGGCTTATTAATGACAGGGTATAGGCCCATGTTGTACATTGCCTCCGTAAAACCATCTGTCAGGACTTGAGGATTTAATAGATTAATATTGAAATCACCACAGAAGAAGGTAACTTTCTGTTCAGTTTTTATCAATAACTCCTCTATTGTGTCTCTGAAAGTGACAATATTTGAGGTGGGTGCCCTATAAACGCAGCTGACCAAGATGTTCTTCTGTCCCTCCATGAATATCTCCACCGTGATGCATTCACATAAACCTTTAATGGCAATTGACATTTCTTCCACCACCTTAAATTTTAAATGATTCTGAATATATAAAGCTGTCCCACCTCCCCCTTTGTTCATTCTATTCATATGTTTGAAGTCATATCCATCTAGCTGAATATCCGCTACTCCTTTTGATTCTTTAATCCAAGACTCTGAAATGGCTATCACAGAGAATGGTGTGGTAAACTGACTTACAATTGATTTTAATGTTATTAAAAAAATTTCTTTCAGGGTCTATGTCTTGATCAAAATCATGCATATTTATATAAAGTAAATGACCCAACACATAGCATCAAAAATACTGCAAAGATAAATTAATCCCGCACATACTATCAAGATGAGCACATAACACACTGCATCTAAGTAAAAAGGAGATAATGTAGTCCAGCACACATCTTCGAGATAACAATCAGAGTCATACCAATAATAGGTCACTTTTCTTATTGGTCCCCAGTTCACAGAACTATGTGGGGAGGTACAAGTGTCCATTGGTTGATCAGTCCTTAGCCACGCCCGTTGTGGGCACACACTTCGCACATCCCAGGCGAGATGTTTGTGCACCCTCGGTGTTTCCGGCACCCATTTACCATTTCCATTCCACACACTCACATATACCCAAGCACAGTTACGCAGTGGCTCCCATACGCACCACAACACTCCACCCGCACTCTCCAGTACGCATACATAGTTGATCATCCACTTACACATCCACACGTTCATGCGCATCCATACACAATTCTGCAGTTGCTCCCACACACACACCTTCGCACCACCATTCACCACACCAGAGTCAAAGGTTATTGTTAACAAAGAGAAAAAAATATTTAGTCCCAGAAAAAAAGAACAGAGATCTGTAAAAAATAAAATATCAGAGAGAAAAAAGTGTTCAGTCTCAGGAAAAAAAGCGGAAGTTTGTGAAAAATGTGATGCAAAAAAGAAAAAAGTGTTTAATCTCAGAGAAAAAGCAGAGATCTGTAAAAGATCTAATATCAAAAAGAACAAAGTATTTAGTCTCAGAGAAAAAGCAAGGGCACAAGCCCCAAAGGTCCCCACCTCCGTCCCTTCTCCCGGTCTGAAAACACTTTGAAATTTTAACCGCACCGGGAGAAGGGCACAAGCCTCTAGCTCCTCTCTTCGCGCCCCTGGTAGTCCAACCACCCTCTAGACTTAGAACATTTCCCTCTGCCTCCTCTCTTCGCGCCCCTGGTAGTCCAACCACACTCTACACTTAGAATATTTTCCTCTGGCTCGGCTCGGTTCTGAGGAAGGGCACAAGCCCCAAAGGTCCCCAGCTCTGTCCCTTCTCCCGGTCTGAAAACACTTTGAAATTTTAACGGCACCGGGAGAAGGGCACAAGCCTCTAGCTCCTCTCTCCGCGCCCCTGGTAGTCCAACCTCCCTCCACACTTAAAATATTTCCCTCTGCCTCCTCTCTTCGCGCCCCTGGTAGTCCAACCACCCTCTACACTTAGAATATTTCCCTCTGCCTCCTCTCTTCGCTCCCCTGGTAGTCCAACCACCCTCTACAGAATCAGAATCAGAATCAGCTTTATTGGCCAAGTATGTGCACATACAAGGAATTTGACTCTGGTAACTTTTACTCTCTGGTACAGTACAAACTTAAATAGCGAAATAAGAATAAAATAAAACACAATAAAATAAATCTCAATCTGTACATATAAAATATAGGTAATATATACACCGGGGTTATTGTACAGTGAATATTTACAGGGCAGAGTCATTATTTATTGTTCATGTGGATGGTCTCTCGCTCTGTGACTGCTCAGAGTTCATCAGAGCGACAGCCCGGGGGAAAAAACTGTCCTTGTGGCGGGTGGTTTTGGCGTACAGTGCTCTGTAACGCCGGCCTGAGGGGAGGAGTCTGAACAGTTTGTTACCAGGGTGTGAGGGGTCTGTGGAGATTTTCCTGGCCCGCTTCCTGACCCGGGACCGGTACAGGTCCTGGATGGAGGGAAGATCGGTGCCAATGATCCTCTCTGCAGGCCTGACTGTTCTCTGCAGTCTGTCCCTGTCATGCCTGGTGGAGGATCCAAACCAGACAGTGATGGACGTGGTCAGGACAGACTGGACTATTGCAGTGTAGAATATGATCAGCAGCTCCTGAGGCAGGTTGAACTTTCTGAGCTGGCGCAGAAAGTACAGCCTCTGCTGGGCCTTCTTCCTCACGGAGTCTATGTGGGCGGACCACTTCAGGTTCCGTGAAATTGTGGACCCTAGGAACCTGAATGAGTCCACTTCTTGGGAACCGGGATGATGGTGGAGCGTTTGAGGCAGGAGGGGACCACGCACAGCTCCAGGGAGTTGTTGAAGATCTGAGTGAAGATGGGAGCCAGCTGGTCAGCACAGACTTTTAGGCAGGACGGAGACACTCCATCGGGTCCCGGGGCCTTCCTAATCCTCTGTCTCTGAAAGAGCTGACGCACATCCTGTTCGCAGATCCTCAGCGCAGGCAGGGGGTCGGGTGTGGTTTGTGGAGCTGCAAGGCCTTTTGTGATGGAGATGGTGGGGGAAGTGAAAGGTGTGAAAGACCTTTCAAACCTGGAGTAGAAGTCGCTGAGGTCCTCTGCCAGGCGGGGGCTCCCCACAGGGTGGGGGGATGGTCTCCTGTAGTTGGTGATGGTCTGCAGGCCTTTCCAAACTGTAGAGGTGTCGTTGGCAGAAAAGCGGTCCTTCAGCTTCTCACTGTACTTCCTCTTTGCTGCCTTGATCTCCTTTGTCAGCTTGTTCCTGGCCTGCTTGTACAGGTCTCGATCCCCACTCCTGTAGGCCTCCTCCTTGTCCTGGCGTAGCCGTCTCAGTTCTGCAGTGAACCATGGTTTGTTGTTGTTGAATGTGCAGAAGGTTTTGGTCTGCACGCACATGTCCTCACAAAAGCCGATGTAAGATGTCACAGTGTCGGTTAGTTCATCCAGGTCTGAGGCTGCTGCTTCAAAGACGCTCCAATCAGTGCAGTCAAAGCAGGCCTGTAACTGCATCTTTGACTCGTCTGTCCATCTCTTCACAGTTTTCACTGCAGGATTAGCAGATTTCAGCTTTTGCCTGTAGGATGGGATGAGGTGGACCAGGCAGTGGTCAGAAAGTCCCAAAGCAGCACGGGGGACAGAGCGATATGCGTCCTTTATTGTGGTGTAGCAGTGGTCCAAAGTGTTCATGTCCCTGGTGGGACACGTCACGTGCTGTCTATTTTTTGGCATTTCGACCTTTAGATTTGCTCTGTTAAAATCCCCGAGAATGATTAGCAGAGAGTCCGGGTGTGTTTTCTCCACGTCTGTAATCTGGTCGGCGAGGTGATGTAACGCCTCCGTTACGCACGCCTGCGGTGGAATGTACACACCGACCAGCACAAACGATGCGAACTCCCGCGGTGAATAAAATGGTCTACAGTTTATGAAGAGTGATTCCAAGTGAGGGCTGCATAACTTCTTTAGCAGTGTGACATCTGTACACCAACCTTCGTTAATGTAGAAGCACGTTCCTCCACCCTTTGACTTCCCAGACAGTTCCGTGCAGCGGTCCGCACGGAACAGCTGGAAGCCCGGCAGCCGTAGTGCGCTGTCCGGGATGTGTTCGCTGAGCCAGGTTTCAGTGAAGCACAGGGCGGCTGAACGGCAAAAGTCTGAGTTCTTGGTTAGGAGAAGAAGCAGTTCATCCATTTTGTTAGCCAGAGAGCGGACGTTTCCCAAGTGTATGGACGGGAGAGCGGTGCGCAATCCCCGCTGTCGCAGCTTGACGAGCGCTCCAGCTCGTTTTCCGCGCCGGCGTCTCCGTCTAAATCCACAGAGCGCTGCTGCTCCTCCAACCAAAATCTCCAAAAAACAGTCTGGCTGGCTGAAAACCGGTGAAAAACTACACTTAGAAAATTTCCCTCTGCCTCCTCTCTTCGCGCCCCTGCTAGTCCAACCATTTTTTACACGCAGCCGACCACGGGGCGCCTTCCTCGGCTTGTGCTGGTCAGACATGCCGCTGATTTTTCACGGTCCCCCCCAGCTGGCTCAGCGCACTGCAGCTCAAGCAGACAGGTCCTGATCAGACTCCAGACTGCCTGTTGTGTCACATATAGCACAATGAGAGGCAGAGCTGGTGTAATTTTGCCAGTTTTGCAGGTAAATGTCTTGTGTGCACGAATGCGTCTCTGCTGGCGAGATAAAGCGATTTGGTCATTTCTGCTCAGAACAGCCGGGCTGAGCTCCACCCTGGCTCACAATACATCATTTTAATCAGTTGCCTCACATATAGCCTAATGAGAGGCAGAATTGGTGTAATTTCTCCAGTTTTGCAGGTAAATATGCTGTGTGTACAAATATCGCTTCTCTCGGCGAGATAAAGCGATTTGGTCATTTCTGTTTAAAACGGCCGTGCTGACCTCCACCCTGGCTCCCAATGCATCATTTTGATCAGTTTTTATTACAATCAGTCCGAATGGGGTGTGGGACGAGGCGGAGGTTTCCTGTCTTCGCCTTCCACGGGGGCTGAGTGGAGGCCGACCGCGCAGCCGAACACAATGCGCCTTCCTTGGCTTGTGGTGGTCAGACATGCCGCTGATTTTTCACGGTCCCCCCCAGCTGGCTCAGCGCACTGCAGCTCAAGCAGACAGGTCCTGATCAGACTCCAGACTGCCTGTTGTGTCACATATAGCATAATGAGAGGCAGAGCTGGTGTAATTTTGCCAGTTTTGCAGGTAAATGTGTTGTGTGCACAAATGCGTCTCTGCTGGCGAGATAAAGCGATTTGGTCATTTCTGCTCAGAACGGCCGGGCTGAGCTCCACCCTGGCTCCCAATACATCATTTTGATCAGTTTTTATTACAATCAGTCCGAATGGGGTGTGGGATGAGGCGGAGGTGCCTGTCTTCGCCTTCCACGGGGGGTGAGTGGAGGCCGAGCGCGCAGCCGAACACAGTGCGCCTTCCTCGGCTTGTGGTGGTCAGACATGCCGCTGATTTTTCACGGTCCCCCCCAGCTGGCTCAGCGCACTGCAGCTCAAGCAGACAGGTCCTGATCAGACTCCAGACTGCCTGTTGTGTCACATATAGCATAATGAGAGGCAGAGCTGGTTTAATTTTGCCAGTTTTGCAGGTAAATATCTTGTGTGCACGAATGCGTCTCTGCTGGCGAGATAAAGCGATTTGGTCATTTCTGCTCAGAACAGCCGGGCTGAGCTCCACCCTGGCTCACAATGCATCATTTTGATCAGTTGCCTCACATATAGCCTAATGAGAGGCAGAATTGGTGTCATTTCTCCAGTTTTGCAGGTACACATGCTGTGTGTGCAAATATCGCTTCTCTCGGCGAGATAAAGCGATTTGGTCATTTCTGTTTAAAACGGCCGTGCTGACCTCCACCCTGGCTCCCAATGCATCATTTTGATCAGTTTTTATTACAATCAGTCCGAATGGGGTGTGGGATGAGGCGGAGGTGCCTGTCTTCGCCTTCCACGGGGGGTGAGTGGAGGCCGAGCGCGCAGCCGAACACAGTGCGCCTTCCTCGGCTTGTGGTGGTCAGACATACCGCTGATTTTTCACGGTCCCCCCCAGCTGGCTCAGCGCACTGCAGCTCAAGCAAACAGGTCCTGATCAGACTCCAGACTGCCTGTTGTGTCACATATAGCATAATGAGAGGCAGAGCTGGTGTAATTTTGCCAGTTTTGCAGGTAAATGTGTTGTGTGCACAAATGCGTCTCTGCTGGCGAGATAAAGCGATTTGGTCATTTCTGCTCAGAACGGCCGGGCTGAGCTCCACCCTGGCTCCCAATACATCATTTTGATCAGCTTTTATTACAATCAGCTCGAATGGGATGTGAGTGTTTTGGGTCTGATAAATGCACGCATCCCCGGAGCTCAGCGCTCGTTTGCATGTATAAGCTCAAAAATTGCCATAGTTATCCAAGTAACGTGAGCGCGATCAAAGGAACCATAACTGATTAAATGAGCCATTCGCAGTTTCACTGTACCGGCCGTGTGTACTTAGACTTGCATGGCTTAATCTTTGAGACAAGCATATGCTACTGGCAGGATCAACCAGGTAGCCCAACCGTCTAAACCTCCCCAGTCGGGCGGGTGGAGGCAGGCCCCGGGCGAGCGGGGCTAACCTGACCCACCCACCGCGAGCCGGAGGCGGTCTGGTCTGGGTTGGCCTCACCGGGGGTCTCGGAGGAACCGGGGCCCGCGGCTCGGCTCGGCTGCTTCATCCCTCCCTCCGGGGAGGGATGTATATATACACAACATACACGCTTATGTCCTGTTCGCTTTGAGAACACCGAGTTGCTTCTGGAGACGGCGCCGCCGTCTGCAGGAGCTGCCCCGCCCCCCCTCCCGACGGGATGGGGGGGTCCGGGACACCCTGCGACGGACTCCGTGGAAGGACCGCTGTGAGGAGAGAGACGGGGCGTCTCGGTCTCGCTACCAATGGGTGTCAGGCACCGGGATGCGGGATGCGGATTACCGCAAGAGTCGCAGCCCCGGGCCGGGGGAGGCGAGCATGCTGGCCGGGGGAACCGACCGCAGAATGCGCCCTGGAGGTCCAGGGGCCCGCGGAGGCCCTCCGATGGCATGCCACGAATGCCGTTCGGTCAGTGGAAAAGCGAGCCTCGCACTGCCTGGAGGTCAACAGTTTTTGAAAATTGCCTTGCCTGTAAATCTGCTGGTGGTGGTCGAAGTTTATGGATACCACTGCTTGACACCGGAGGAAGGGCACAAGCCCCAAAGGTCCCCAGCTCTGTCCCTTCTCCCGGTCTGAAAACACTTTGAAATTTTAACGGCCCCTGGTAGTCCAACCACACTCTACACTTAGTGCATTTCCCTCTGCCTCCTCTCTTCGCGCCCCTGGTAGTCCAACCACCCTCTACACTTAGAATATTTCCCTCTGCCTCCTCTCTTCGCGCCCTTGGTAGTCCAACCACACTCTACACTTAGTGCATTTCCCTTTGCCTCCTCTCTTCGCGCCCCTGGTAGTCCAACCACCCTCTACACTTAGACAATTTCCCTCTGCCTCCTCTCTTCGCGCCCCTGGTAGTCCAACCACACTCTACACTTAGAATATTTCCCTCTGCCTCCTCTCTTCCCGCCCCTGGTAGTCCAACCACCCTCTACACTTAGAATATTTCCCTCTGCATCCTCTCTTCGCGCCCCTGGTAGTCCAACCACCCTCTACACTTAGAAAATTTTCCTCTGGCTCGGCTCGACTCTGATTGATTGTTTGTTTATTTCGTATGAATGACCTACATACATATGTACATACGAAACGGATAGGTAAGAAGCCAAAGGCTTATGAGTAACCTACCCCCATTACAACTGTTACATTTACAATCAATCATGGTGTAGAGACAATATCACTAAGGTACTTACATATAATACATAGACAGGTTGGAAGACATGAGGCAGTATAAGCAAACATTATTAAATAGGAAAATAAGAAAATAAGAAAAAAAGACGAGTGAGGGTTACTTTTGGCAAAATTCATACATAATTCATACCTCACACTTTATGAGAAATGAGGAATAGCTTTCTTCCAACTTATTAACGCATATTCATATCACATTTGAAGCAATCATCATGTACAGAACACACAAAGCCTTAAAGCTATGAGCCAACATCAAATCCTTCATACTCAGAAATACATAAACCTTCAGAGACCCTTTCCCTGCCCCTATGCATCCAATATTTGTCCATATTCTTCAAGTTTAGATTTTATAAACATTTTTTTGAAATAATAGATATTCTTACTTATTTTAATCTCGTCTGGTAGTCCATTCCATAGTTTTACTCCCTGAACTGAAATGCACATACCCTTAAGCGTTGTCCGTGCCTTAGGTTGCTGGAAATTTAGTGCATGTCTGTATTCATATCTCCCTTCTCTTTCCTTAAACAATTTCTGTAAATTTCCAGGGAGCAGATTATTTCTTGCTTTGTAGACTATCTGAGTTGTTTTCAGTTCAACTATGTCCAATAATTTCAGTGTTTTCGATTTAAGAAACAATTTGTTGGTGTGATGTGTGTATCCCATATTATGTACGATTCTTATAGCCTTTTTTTGCATAATGCTGAGGGGATTCAGATTAGTTTTGTACGTGTTTCCCCAGGTTTCAACACAATACGTTAAGTAAGGTAATAATAGGGTACAATAAATCAAAAACAGGGATCTCAAATTTAATCCGTATCTTGTTTTTCTTAGGATGCCTAAGGTCCTAGCCGTTTTCGATCTGACATGGTTAATGTGGGATTTCCAACTCAGGTTTTGATCGATTTTGACTCCCAGAAAAGTATACTGCTGTACTCTTTCAAGTTTTACATTTTCAATACTTAACTCTACTAGAGTGCTTGGATTTACCTTCTTATTACCAAATAGGATGAATTTAGATTTGTTTATGTTTAATGAGAGCTTATTACTATCAAACCACCGTTTTAAGTTCTCTAGTTCCGCTGTAATAACTTGTAACAACTGTTGAATGTCCTTACCTGAGCAAAAAATATTGGTATCATCTGCAAAGACTACATATTTAAGTATGTCAGATACCATGACTATGTCGTTAATATATAATATAAATAATTTCGGACCCAATACAGAGCCTTGTGGTACTCCACAGGAAATGTTTAAACATGATGACCGATAGTCGCCTATTTGGACAAATTGTTTTCTGTTTTGTATGTAACTCCGTATCCAACTAAGTCCTATTCCTCTAATTCCATATCTCTCTAGTTTATGTAATAGTATGTCATGATTTATGGTGTCAAAAGCTTTCTTTAGATCAATAAAGACTCCAATAGCATACTCCTTGTTATCTATTGAATTTGTTAATTCCTCTACTACTTCTGTGAGAGCCATTGAGGTGGATCTGTTGGTTCTGAAGCCATATTGGCCTTCAATCAAAATATTGTGCTTTTCAATAAAACTGTCCAGTCTTGCAACAAAGAGTTTCTCAAGGATCTTAGAGAACTGGGGCAATAGTGAGATCGGTCTATAGTTTGTATATAAATGTTTATCTCCTGTTTTATAAATCGGTATTATTTTAGCTGTTTTCATTTCTGTAGGAAAGGTACCTAGTTTGAATGATAGATTACATATATGAGTAATGGGGTCAACTATTTCTCCAATAACTTTTTTGATTAAGGCCATATCTATGCCATTCTCATCAATAGATGCTTTATTTTTGAAGTTCTTGACTACATCTATTATTTCTATTCTAGTTACATCATGTAAGAAAATTGTGGATGAGTTTCTGTCAATTTTATGTTTAGAATTTGCTCCCCCCTGTGGAGGTTTTATTTTTTCCGCCAAATCCGGCCCCACACTAACAAAAAATGTATTGAAGCCCTCCACTACATCATCCATGTTGGTTATGTCCTTTTCCTTTTCAGTGAAGTAATTTGGATAGCTTGGTTTATTAGTAGACTTTCTAATAATTTTATTAATTATATTCCATGTTCCTTTACTATCGTTCTTATTATTTTCCAATAAATTGTTATAATATTCTTTCTTACATTTTCTAATAATATCAATTAATTTATTCTTGTATCTTTTATATTTAATTTCTTTCTCACTTGATCTATGCTTTATAAAGTCTCTATATAAACTGTTCTTTTTTTTGCATGCATTCAGGATTCCTTTTGAAATCCATGGCTTGTGCGGAGTCTTCGATTTTTTACCCCACTTAACTTGTTGCAGGACTGGGCAGCTCCTGTCGAATAATACCAGGAATTTATTTAAAAAACCACCATAGGCTTCATCCACGTCAGTGGCTTCATACACCTCTCTCCATTTTTCTATTGCTAGTTCATATTTAAATGCTTCTATTGCCTCATCTGTGCGTAATCTCCTACTGTTTGAAGGTCTAGTCATTGTGTCCCTCTTTGTTTGGCCTTCACAATCAAACATTACGAACACTGGTAGATGATCAGTTATGTCATTCATTAATAAGCCACTGAGTAGATTCTTATATATATTATTAGTAAAAATATTATCTATTAATGTAGCAGAGTGTGTGGTAATTCTGCTTGGCTTATTAATGACAGGGTATAGGCCCATGTTGTACATTGTCCATCTGTGTCCATCAAAACCATCTGTCAGGACTTGAGGATTTAATAGATTAATATTGAAATCACCACAGAAGAAGGTAACTTTCTGTTCAGTTTTTATCAATAACTCCTCTATTGTGTCTCTGAAAGTGACAATATTTGAGGTGGGTGCCCTATAAACGCAGCTGACCAAGATGTTCTTCTGTCCCTCCATGAATATCTCCACCGTGATGCATTCACATAAACCTTTAATGGCAATTGACATTTCTTCCACCACCTTAAATTTTAAATGATTCTGAATATATAAAGCTGTCCCACCTCCCCCTTTGTTCATTCTATTCATATGTTTGAAGTCATATCCATCTAGCTGAATATCCGCTACTCCTTTTGATTCTTTAATCCAAGACTCTGAAATGGCTATCACAGAGAATGGTGTGGTAAACTGACTTACAATTGATTTTAATGTTATTAAAAAAATTTCTTTCAGGGTCTATGTCTTGATCAAAATCATGCATATTTATATAAAGTAAATGACCCAACACATAGCATCAAAAATACTGCAAAGATAAATTAATCCCGCACATACTATCAAGATGAGCACATAACACACTGCATCTAAGTAAAAAGGAGATAATGTAGTCCAGCACACATCTTCGAGATAACAATCAGAGTCATACCAATAATAGGTCACTTTTCTTATTGGTCCCCAGTTCACAGAACTATGTGGGGAGGTACAAGTGTCCATTGGTTGATCAGTCCTTAGCCACGCCCGTTGTGGGCACACACTTCGCACATCCCAGGCGAGATGTTTGTGCACCCTCGGTGTTTCCGGCACCCATTTACCATTTCCATTCCACACACTCACATATACCCAAGCACAGTTACGCAGTGGCTCCCATACGCACCACAACACTCCACCCGCACTCTCCAGTACGCATACATAGTTGATCATCCACTTACACATCCACACGTTCATGCGCATCCATACACAATTCTGCAGTTGCTCCCACACACACACCTTCGCACCACCATTCACCACACCAGAGTCAAAGGTTATTGTTAACAAAGAGAAAAAAATATTTAGTCCCAGAAAAAAAGAACAGAGATCTGTAAAAAATAAAATATCAGAGAGAAAAAAGTGTTCAGTCTCAGGAAAAAAAGCGGAAGTTTGTGAAAAATGTGATGCAAAAAAGAAAAAAGTGTTTAATCTCAGAGAAAAAGCAGAGATCTGTAAAAGATCTAATATCAAAAAGAACAAAGTATTTAGTCTCAGAGAAAAAGCAAGGGCACAAGCCCCAAAGGTCCCCACCTCCGTCCCTTCTCCCGGTCTGAAAACACTTTGAAATTTTAACCGCACCGGGAGAAGGGCACAAGCCTCTAGCTCCTCTCTTCGCGCCCCTGGTAGTCCAACCACCCTCTAGACTTAGAACATTTCCCTCTGCCTCCTCTCTTCGCGCCCCTGGTAGTCCAACCACACTCTACACTTAGAATATTTTCCTCTGGCTCGGCTCGGTTCTGAGGAAGGGCACAAGCCCCAAAGGTCCCCAGCTCTGTCCCTTCTCCCGGTCTGAAAACACTTTGAAATTTTAACGGCACCGGGAGAAGGGCACAAGCCTCTAGCTCCTCTCTTCGCGCCCCTGGTAGTCCAACCACCCTCTAGACTTAGAACATTTCCCTCTGCCTCCTCTCTTCGCGCCCCTGGTAGTCCAACCACACTCTACACTTAGAATATTTTCCTCTGGCTCGGCTCGGTTCTGAGGAAGGGCACAAGCCCCAAAGGTCCCCAGCTCTGTCCCTTCTCCCGGTCTGAAAACACTTTGAAATTTTAACGGCACCGGGAGAAGGGCACAAGCCTCTAGCTCCTCTCTCCGCGCCCCTGGTAGTCCAACCTCCCTCCACACTTAAAATATTTCCCTCTGCCTCCTCTCTTCGCGCCCCTGGTAGTCCAACCACCCTCTACACTTAGAATATTTCCCTCTGCCTCCTCTCTTCGCTCCCCTGGTAGTCCAACCACCCTCTACAGAATCAGAATCAGAATCAGCTTTATTGGCCAAGTATGTGCACATACAAGGAATTTGACTCTGGTAACTTTTACTCTCTGGTACAGTACAAACTTAAATAGCGAAATAAGAATAAAATAAAACACAATAAAATAAATCTCAATCTGTACATATAAAATATAGGTAATATATACACCGGGGTTATTGTACAGTGAATATTTACAGGGCAGAGTCATTATTTATTGTTCATGTGGATGGTCTCTCGCTCTGTGACTGCTCAGAGTTCATCAGAGCGACAGCCCGGGGGAAAAAACTGTCCTTGTGGCGGGTGGTTTTGGCGTACAGTGCTCTGTAACGCCGGCCTGAGGGGAGGAGTCTGAACAGTTTGTTACCAGGGTGTGAGGGGTCTGTGGAGATTTTCCTGGCCCGCTTCCTGACCCGGGACCGGTACAGGTCCTGGATGGAGGGAAGATCGGTGCCAATGATCCTCTCTGCAGGCCTGACTGTTCTCTGCAGTCTGTCCCTGTCATGCCTGGTGGAGGATCCAAACCAGACAGTGATGGACGTGGTCAGGACAGACTGGACTATTGCAGTGTAGAATATGATCAGCAGCTCCTGAGGCAGGTTGAACTTTCTGAGCTGGCGCAGAAAGTACAGCCTCTGCTGGGCCTTCTTCCTCACGGAGTCTATGTGGGCGGACCACTTCAGGTTCCGTGAAATTGTGGACCCTAGGAACCTGAATGAGTCCACTTCTTGGGAACCGGGATGATGGTGGAGCGTTTGAGGCAGGAGGGGACCACGCACAGCTCCAGGGAGTTGTTGAAGATCTGAGTGAAGATGGGAGCCAGCTGGTCAGCACAGACTTTTAGGCAGGACGGAGACACTCCATCGGGTCCCGGGGCCTTCCTAATCCTCTGTCTCTGAAAGAGCTGACGCACATCCTGTTCGCAGATCCTCAGCGCAGGCAGGGGGTCGGGTGTGGTTTGTGGAGCTGCAAGGCCTTTTGTGATGGAGATGGTGGGGGAAGTGAAAGGTGTGAAAGACCTTTCAAACCTGGAGTAGAAGTCGCTGAGGTCCTCTGCCAGGCGGGGGCTCCCCACAGGGTGGGGGGATGGTCTCCTGTAGTTGGTGATGGTCTGCAGGCCTTTCCAAACTGTAGAGGTGTCGTTGGCAGAAAAGCGGTCCTTCAGCTTCTCACTGTACTTCCTCTTTGCTGCCTTGATCTCCTTTGTCAGCTTGTTCCTGGCCTGCTTGTACAGGTCTCGATCCCCACTCCTGTAGGCCTCCTCCTTGTCCTGGCGTAGCCGTCTCAGTTCTGCAGTGAACCATGGTTTGTTGTTGTTGAATGTGCAGAAGGTTTTGGTCTGCACGCACATGTCCTCACAAAAGCCGATGTAAGATGTCACAGTGTCGGTTAGTTCATCCAGGTCTGAGGCTGCTGCTTCAAAGACGCTCCAATCAGTGCAGTCAAAGCAGGCCTGTAACTGCATCTTTGACTCGTCTGTCCATCTCTTCACAGTTTTCACTGCAGGATTAGCAGATTTCAGCTTTTGCCTGTAGGATGGGATGAGGTGGACCAGGCAGTGGTCAGAAAGTCCCAAAGCAGCACGGGGGACAGAGCGATATGCGTCCTTTATTGTGGTGTAGCAGTGGTCCAAAGTGTTCATGTCCCTGGTGGGACACGTCACGTGCTGTCTATTTTTTGGCATTTCGACCTTTAGATTTGCTCTGTTAAAATCCCCGAGAATGATTAGCGGAGAGTCCGGGTGTGTTTTCTCCACGTCTGTAATCTGGTCGGCGAGGTGATGTAACGCCTCCGTTACGCACGCCTGCGGTGGAATGTACACACCGACCAGCACAAACGATGCGAACTCCCGCGGTGAATAAAATGGTCTACAGTTTATGAAGAGTGATTCCAAGTGAGGGCTGCATAACTTCTTTAGCAGTGTGACATCTGTACACCAACCTTCGTTAATGTAGAAGCACGTTCCTCCACCCTTTGACTTCCCAGACAGTTCCGTGCAGCGGTCCGCACGGAACAGCTGGAAGCCCGGCAGCCGTAGTGCGCTGTCCGGGATGTGTTCGCTGAGCCAGGTTTCAGTGAAGCACAGGGCGGCTGAACGGCAAAAGTCTGAGTTCTTGGTTAGGAGAAGAAGCAGTTCATCCATTTTGTTAGCCAGAGAGCGGACGTTTCCCAAGTGTATGGACGGGAGAGCGGTGCGCAATCCCCGCTGTCGCAGCTTGACGAGCGCTCCAGCTCGTTTTCCGCGCCGGCGTCTCCGTCTAAATCCACAGAGCGCTGCTGCTCCTCCAACCAAAATCTCCAAAAAACAGTCTGGCTGGCTGAAAACCGGTGAAAAACTACACTTAGAAAATTTCCCTCTGCCTCCTCTCTTCGCGCCCCTGCTAGTCCAACCATTTTTTACACGCAGCCGACCACGGGGCGCCTTCCTCGGCTTGTGCTGGTCAGACATGCCGCTGATTTTTCACGGTCCCCCCCAGCTGGCTCAGCGCACTGCAGCTCAAGCAGACAGGTCCTGATCAGACTCCAGACTGCCTGTTGTGTCACATATAGCACAATGAGAGGCAGAGCTGGTGTAATTTTGCCAGTTTTGCAGGTAAATGTCTTGTGTGCACGAATGCGTCTCTGCTGGCGAGATAAAGCGATTTGGTCATTTCTGCTCAGAACAGCCGGGCTGAGCTCCACCCTGGCTCACAATACATCATTTTAATCAGTTGCCTCACATATAGCCTAATGAGAGGCAGAATTGGTGTAATTTCTCCAGTTTTGCAGGTAAATATGCTGTGTGTACAAATATCGCTTCTCTCGGCGAGATAAAGCGATTTGGTCATTTCTGTTTAAAACGGCCGTGCTGACCTCCACCCTGGCTCCCAATGCATCATTTTGATCAGTTTTTATTACAATCAGTCCGAATGGGGTGTGGGACGAGGCGGAGGTTTCCTGTCTTCGCCTTCCACGGGGGCTGAGTGGAGGCCGACCGCGCAGCCGAACACAGTGCGCCTTCCTTGGCTTGTGGTGGTCAGACATGCCGCTGATTTTTCACGGTCCCCCCCAGCTGGCTCAGCGCACTGCAGCTCAAGCAGACAGGTCCTGATCAGACTCCAGACTGCCTGTTGTGTCACATATAGCATAATGAGAGGCAGAGCTGGTGTAATTTTGCCAGTTTTGCAGGTAAATGTGTTGTGTGCACAAATGCGTCTCTGCTGGCGAGATAAAGCGATTTGGTCATTTCTGCTCAGAACGGCCGGGCTGAGCTCCACCCTGGCTCCCAATACATCATTTTGATCAGCTTTTATTACAATCAGCTCGAATGGGATGTGAGTGTTTTGGGTCTGATAAATGCACGCATCCCCGGAGCTCAGCGCTCGTTTGCATGTATAAGCTCAAAAATTGCCATAGTTATCCAAGTAACGTGAGCGCGATCAAAGGAACCATAACTGATTAAATGAGCCATTCGCAGTTTCACTGTACCGGCCGTGTGTACTTAGACTTGCATGGCTTAATCTTTGAGACAAGCATATGCTACTGGCAGGATCAACCAGGTAGCCCAACCGTCTAAACCTCCCCAGTCGGGCGGGTGGAGGCAGGCCCCGGGCGAGCGGGGCTAACCTGACCCACCCACCGCGAGCCGGAGGCGGTCTGGTCTGGGTTGGCCTCACCGGGGGTCTCGGAGGAACCGGGGCCCGCGGCTCGGCTCGGCTGCTTCATCCCTCCCTCCGGGGAGGGATGTATATATACACAACATACACGCTTATGTCCTGTTCGCTTTGAGAACACCGAGTTGCTTCTGGAGACGGCGCCGCCGTCTGCAGGAGCTGCCCCGCCCCCCCTCCCGACGGGATGGGGGGGTCCGGGACACCCTGCGACGGACTCCGTGGAAGGACCGCTGTGAGGAGAGAGACGGGGCGTCTCGGTCTCGCTACCAATGGGTGTCAGGCACCGGGATGCGGGATGCGGATTACCGCAAGAGTCGCAGCCCCGGGCCGGGGGAGGCGAGCATGCTGGCCGGGGGAACCGACCGCAGAATGCGCCCTGGAGGTCCAGGGGCCCGCGGAGGCCCTCCGATGGCATGCCACGAATGCCGTTCGGTCAGTGGAAAAGCGAGCCTCGCACTGCCTGGAGGTCAACAGTTTTTGAAAATTGCCTTGCCTGTAAATCTGCTGGAGGTGGTCGAAGTTTATGGATACCACTGCTTGACACCGGAGGAAGGGCACAAGCCCCAAAGGTCCCCAGCTCTGTCCCTTCTCCCGGTCTGAAAACACTTTGAAATTTTAACGGCCCCTGGTAGTCCAACCACACTCTACACTTAGAAAATTTCCCTCTGCCTCCTCTCTTCGCGCCCCTGGTAGTCCAACCACACTCTACACTTAGAAAATTTCCCTCTGCCTCCGCTCTTCGCGCCCCTGGTAGTCCAACCACACTCTACACTTAGAATATTTCCCTCTGCCTCCTCTCTTCCCGCCCCTGGTAGTCCAACCACCCTCTACACTTAGAATACTTCCCTCTGCCTCCTTTCTTCGCGCCCCTGGTAGTCCAACCACCCTCTACACTTAGAATATTTTCCTCTGGCTCGGCTCGGCTCTGAGGAAGGGCACAAGCCCCAAAGGTCCCCAGCTCTGTCCCTTCTCCCGGTCTGAAAACACTTTGAAATTTTAACGGCCCCTGGTAGTCCAACCACACTCTACACTTAGTGCATTTCCCTCTGCCTCCTCTCTTCGCGCCCCTGGTAGTCCAACCACACTCTACACTTAGAAAATTTCCCTCTGCCTCCTCTCTTCGCGCCCCTGGTAGTCCAACCACCCTCTACACTTAGAATATTTCCCTCTGCCTCCTCTCTTCGCGCCCTTGGTAGTCCAACCACACTCTACACTTAGTGCATTTCCCTTTGCCTCCTCTCTTCGCGCCCCTGGTAGTCCAACCACCCTCTACACTTAGACAATTTCCCTCTGCCTCCTCTCTTCGCGCCCCTGGTAGTCCAACCACACTCTACACTCAGAATATTTCCCTCTGCCTCCTCTCTTCCCGCCCCTGGTAGTCCAACCACCCTCTACACTTAGAATATTTCCCTCTGCCTCCTCTCTTCGCGCCCCTGGTAGTCCAACCACCCTCTACACTTAGAATATTTCCCTCTGCATCCTCTCTTCGCGCCCCTGGTAGTCCAACCACCCTCTACACTTAGAAAATTTTCCTCTGGCTCGGCTCGACTCTGATTGATTGTTTGTTTATTTCGTATGAATGACCTACATACATATGTACATACGAAACGGATAGGTAAGAAGCCAAAGGCTTATGAGTAACCTACCCCCATTACAACTGTTACATTTACAATCAATCATGGTGTAGAGACAATATCACTAAGGTACTTACATATAATACATAGACAGGTTGGAAGACATGATCCAGTATAAGCAAACATTATTAAATAGGAAAATAAGAAAATAAGAAAAAAAGACGAGTGAGGGTTACTTTTGGCAAAATTCATACATAATTCATACCTCACACTTTATGAGAAATGAGGAATAGCTTTCTTCCAACTTATTAACGCATATTCATATCACATTTGAAGCAATCATCATGTACAGAACACACAAAGCCTTAAAGCTATGAGCCAACATCAAATCCTTCATACTCAGAAATACATAAACCTTCAGAGACCCTTTCCCTGCCCCTATGCATCCAATATTTGTCCATATTCTTCAAGTTTAGATTTTATAAACATTTTTTTGAAATAATAGATATTCTTACTTATTTTAATCTCGTCTGGTAGTCCATTCCATAGTTTTACTCCCTGAACTGAAATGCACATACCCTTAAGCGTTGTCCGTGCCTTAGGTTGCTGGAAATTTAGTGCATGTCTGTATTCATATCTCCCTTCTCTTTCCTTAAACAATTTCTGTAAATTTCCAGGGAGCAGATTATTTCTTGCTTTGTAGACTATCTGAGTTGTTTTCAGTTCAACTATGTCCAATAATTTCAGTGTTTTCGATTTAAGAAACAATTTGTTGGTGTGATGTGTGTATCCCATATTATGTACGATTCTTATAGCCTTTTTTTGCATAATGCTGAGGGGATTCAGATTAGTTTTGTACGTGTTTCCCCAGGTTTCAACACAATACGTTAAGTAAGGTAATAATAGGGTACAATAAATCAAAAACAGGGATCTCAAATTTAATCCGTATCTTGTTTTTCTTAGGATGCCTAAGGTCCTAGCCGTTTTCGATCTGACATGGTTAATGTGGGATTTCCAACTCAGGTTTTGATCGATTTTGACTCCCAGAAAAGTATACTGCTGTACTCTTTCAAGTTTTACATTTTCAATACTTAACTCTACTAGAGTGCTTGGATTTACCTTCTTATTACCAAATAGGATGAATTTAGATTTGTTTATGTTTAATGAGAGCTTATTACTATCAAACCACCGTTTTAAGTTCTCTAGTTCCGCTGTAATAACTTGTAACAACTGTTGAATGTCCTTACCTGAGCAAAAAATATTGGTATCATCTGCAAAGACTACATATTTAAGTATGTCAGATACCATGACTATGTCGTTAATATATAATATAAATAATTTCGGACCCAATACAGAGCCTTGTGGTACTCCACAGGAAATGTTTAAACATGATGACCGATAGTCGCCTATTTGGACAAATTGTTTTCTGTTTTGTATGTAACTCCGTATCCAACTAAGTCCTATTCCTCTAATTCCATATCTCTCTAGTTTATGTAATAGTATGTCATGATTTATGGTGTCAAAAGCTTTCTTTAGATCAATAAAGACTCCAATAGCATACTCCTTGTTATCTATTGAATTTGTTAATTCCTCTACTACTTCTGTGAGAGCCATTGAGGTGGATCTGTTGGTTCTGAAGCCATATTGGCCTTCAATCAAAATATTGTGCTTTTCAATAAAACTGTCCAGTCTTGCAACAAAGAGTTTCTCAAGGATCTTAGAGAACTGGGGCAATAGTGAGATCGGTCTATAGTTTGTATATAAATGTTTATCTCCTGTTTTATAAATCGGTATTATTTTAGCTGTTTTCATTTCTGTAGGAAAGGTACCTAGTTTGAATGATAGATTACATATATGAGTAATGGGGTCAACTATTTCTCCAATAACTTTTTTGATTAAGGCCATATCTATGCCATTCTCATCAATAGATGCTTTATTTTTGAAGTTCTTGACTACATCTATTATTTCTATTCTAGTTACATCATGTAAGAAAATTGTGGATGAGTTTCTGTCAATTTTATGTTTAGAATTTGCTCCCCCCTGTGGAGGTTTTATTTTTTCCGCCAAATCCGGCCCCACACTAACAAAAAATGTATTGAAGCCCTCCACTACATCATCCATGTTGGTTATGTCCTTTTCCTTTTCAGTGAAGTAATTTGGATAGCTTGGTTTATTAGTAGACTTTCTAATAATTTTATTAATTATATTCCATGTTCCTTTACTATCGTTCTTATTATTTTCCAATAAATTGTTATAATATTCTTTCTTACATTTTCTAATAATATCAATTAATTTATTCTTGTATCTTTTATATTTAATTTCTTTCTCACTTGATCTATGCTTTATAAAGTCTCTATATAAACTGTTCTTTTTTTTGCATGCATTCAGGATTCCTTTTGAAATCCATGGCTTGTGCGGAGTCTTCGATTTTTTACCCCACTTAACTTGTTGCAGGACTGGGCAGCTCCTGTCGAATAATACCAGGAATTTATTTAAAAAACCACCATAGGCTTCATCCACGTCAGTGGCTTCATACACCTCTCTCCATTTTTCTATTGCTAGTTCATATTTAAATGCTTCTATTGCCTCATCTGTGCGTAATCTCCTACTGTTTGAAGGTCTAGTCATTGTGTCCCTCTTTGTTTGGCCTTCACAATCAAACATTACGAACACTGGTAGATGATCAGTTATGTCATTCATTAATAAGCCACTGAGTAGATTATTATATATATTATTAGTAAAAATATTATCTATTAATGTAGCAGAGTGTGTGGTAATTCTGCTTGGCTTATTAATGACAGGGTATAGGCCCATGTTGTACATTGTCCATCTGTCCATCAAAACCATCTGTCAGGACTTGAGGATTTAATAGATTAATATTGAAATCACCACAGAAGAAGGTAACTTTCTGTTCAGTTTTTATCAATAACTCCTCTATTGTGTCTCTGAAAGTGACAATATTTGAGGTGGGTGCCCTATAAACGCAGCTGACCAAGATGTTCTTCTGTCCCTCCATGAATATCTCCACCGTGATGCATTCACATAAACCTTTAATGGCAATTGACATTTCTTCCACCACCTTAAATTTTAAATGATTCTGAATATATAAAGCTGTCCCACCTCCCCCTTTGTTCATTCTATTCATATGTTTGAAGTCATATCCATCTAGCTGAATATCCGCTACTCCTTTTGATTCTTTAATCCAAGACTCTGAAATGGCTATCACAGAGAATGGTGTGGTAAACTGACTTACAATTGATTTTAATGTTATTAAAAAAATTTCTTTCAGGGTCTATGTCTTGATCAAAATCATGCATATTTATATAAAGTAAATGACCCAACACATAGCATCAAAAATACTGCAAAGATAAATTAATCCCGCACATACTATCAAGATGAGCACATAACACACTGCATCTAAGTAAAAAGGAGATAATGTAGTCCAGCACACATCTTCGAGATAACAATCAGAGTCATACCAATAATAGGTCACTTTTCTTATTGGTCCCCAGTTCACAGAACTATGTGGGGAGGTACAAGTGTCCATTGGTTGATCAGTCCTTAGCCACGCCCGTTGTGGGCACACACTTCGCACATCCCAGGCGAGATGTTTGTGCACCCTCGGTGTTTCCGGCACCCATTTACCATTTCCATTCCACACACTCACATATACCCAAGCACAGTTACGCAGTGGCTCCCATACGCACCACAACACTCCACCCGCACTCTCCAGTACGCATACATAGTTGATCATCCACTTACACATCCACACGTTCATGCGCATCCATACACAATTCTGCAGTTGCTCCCACACACACACCTTCGCACCACCATTCACCACACCAGAGTCAAAGGTTATTGTTAACAAAGAGAAAAAAATATTTAGTCCCAGAAAAAAAGAACAGAGATCTGTAAAAAATAAAATATCAGAGAGAAAAAAGTGTTCAGTCTCAGGAAAAAAAGCGGAAGTTTGTGAAAAATGTGATGCAAAAAAGAAAAAAGTGTTTAATCTCAGAGAAAAAGCAGAGATCTGTAAAAGATCTAATATCAAAAAGAACAAAGTATTTAGTCTCAGAGAAAAAGCAAGGGCACAAGCCCCAAAGGTCCCCACCTCCGTCCCTTCTCCCGGTCTGAAAACACTTTGAAATTTTAACCGCACCGGGAGAAGGGCACAAGCCTCTAGCTCCTCTCTTCGCGCCCCTGGTAGTCCAACCACCCTCTAGACTTAGAACATTTCCCTCTGCCTCCTCTCTTCGCGCCCCTGGTAGTCCAACCACACTCTACACTTAGAATATTTTCCTCTGGCTCGGCTCGGTTCTGAGGAAGGGCACAAGCCCAAAGGTCCCCAGCTCTGTCCCTTCTCCCGGTCTGAAAACACTTTGAAATTTTAACGGCACCGGGAGAAGGGCACAAGCCTCTAGCTCCTCTCTCCGCGCCCCTGGTAGTCCAACCACCCTCCACACTTAAAATATTTCCCTCTGCCTCCTCTCTTCGCGCCCCTGGTAGTCCAACCACCCTCTACACTTAGAATATTTCCCTCTGCCTCCTCTCTTCGCTCCCCTGGTAGTCCAACCACCCTCTACAGAATCAGAATCAGAATCAGCTTTATTGGCCAAGTATGTGCACATACAAGGAATTTGACTCTGGTAACTTTTACTCTCTGGTACAGTACAAACTTAAATAGCGAAATAAGAATAAAATAAAACACAATAAAATAAATCTCAATCTGTACATATAAAATATAGGTAATATATACACCGGGGTTATTGTACAGTGAATATTTACAGGGCAGAGTCATTATTTATTGTTCATGTGGATGGTCTCTCGCTCTGTGACTGCTCAGAGTTCATCAGAGCGACAGCCCGGGGGAAAAAACTGTCCTTGTGGCGGGTGGTTTTGGCGTACAGTGCTCTGTAACGCCGGCCTGAGGGGAGGAGTCTGAACAGTTTGTTACCAGGGTGTGAGGGGTCTGTGGAGATTTTCCTGGCCCGCTTCCTGACCCGGGACCGGTACAGGTCCTGGATGGAGGGAAGATCGGTGCCAATGATCCTCTCTGCAGGCCTGACTGTTCTCTGCAGTCTGTCCCTGTCATGCCTGGTGGAGGATCCAAACCAGACAGTGATGGACGTGGTCAGGACAGACTGGACTATTGCAGTGTAGAATATGATCAGCAGCTCCTGAGGCAGGTTGAACTTTCTGAGCTGGCGCAGAAAGTACAGCCTCTGCTGGGCCTTCTTCCTCACGGAGTCTATGTGGGCGGACCACTTCAGGTTCCGTGAAATTGTGGACCCTAGGAACCTGAATGAGTCCACTTCTTGGGAACCGGGATGATGGTGGAGCGTTTGAGGCAGGAGGGGACCACGCACAGCTCCAGGGAGTTGTTGAAGATCTGAGTGAAGATGGGAGCCAGCTGGTCAGCACAGACTTTTAGGCAGGACGGAGACACTCCATCGGGTCCCGGGGCCTTCCTAATCCTCTGTCTCTGAAAGAGCTGACGCACATCCTGTTCGCAGATCCTCAGCGCAGGCAGGGGGTCGGGTGTGGTTTGTGGAGCTGCAAGGCCTTTTGTGATGGAGATGGTGGGGGAAGTGAAAGGTGTGAAAGTACCTTTCAAACCTGGAGTAGAAGTCGCTGAGGTCCTCTGCCAGGCGGGGGCTCCCCACAGGGTGGGGGGATGGTCTCCTGTAGTTGGTGATGGTCTGCAGGCCTTTCCAAACTGTAGAGGTGTCGTTGGCAGAAAAGCGGTCCTTCAGCTTCTCACTGTACTTCCTCTTTGCTGCCTTGATCTCCTTTGTCAGCTTGTTCCTGGCCTGCTTGTACAGGTCTCGATCCCCACTCCTGTAGGCCTCCTCCTTGTCCTGGCGTAGCCGTCTCAGTTCTGCAGTGAACCATGGTTTGTTGTTGTTGAATGTGCAGAAGGTTTTGGTCTGCACGCACATGTCCTCACAAAAGCCGATGTAAGATGTCACAGTGTCGGTTAGTTCATCCAGGTCTGAGGCTGCTGCTTCAAAGACGCTCCAATCAGTGCAGTCAAAGCAGGCCTGTAACTGCATCTTTGACTCGTCTGTCCATCTCTTCACAGTTTTCACTGCAGGCTTAGCAGATTTCAGCTTTTGCCTGTAGGATGGGATGAGGTGGACCAGGCAGTGGTCAGAAAGTCCCAAAGCAGCACGGGGGACAGAGCGATATGCGTCCTTTATTGTGGTGTAGCAGTGGTCCAGAGTGTTCATGTCCCTGGTGGGACACGTCACGTGCTGTCTATATTTTGGCATTTCGACCTTTAGATTTGCTCTGTTAAAATCCCCGAGAATGATTAGCAGAGAGTCCGGGTGTGTTTTCTCCACGTCTGTAATCTGGTCGGCGAGGTGATGTAACGCCTCCGTTACGCACGCCTGCGGTGGAATGTACACACCGACCAGCACAAACGATGCGAACTCCCGCGGTGAATAAAATGGTCTACAGTTTATGAAGAGTGATTCCAAGTGAGGGCTGCATAACTTCTTTAGCACTGTGACATCTGTACACCAACCTTCGTTAATGTAGAAGCACGTTCCTCCACCCTTTGACTTCCCAGACAGTTCCGTGCAGCGGTCCGCACGGAACAGCTGGAAGCCCGGCAGCCGTAGTGCGCTGTCCGGGATGTGTTCGCTGAGCCAGGTTTCAGTGAAGCACAGGGCGGCTGAACGGCAAAAGTCTGAGTTCTTGGTTAGGAGAAGAAGCAGTTCATCCATTTTGTTAGCCAGAGAGCGGACGTTTCCCAAGTGTATGGACGGGAGAGCGGTGCGCAATCCCCGCTGTCGCAGCTTGACGAGCGCTCCAGCTCGTTTTCCGCGCCGGCGTCTCCGTCTAAATCCACAGAGCGCTGCTGCTCCTCCAACCAAAATCTCCAAAAAACAGTCTGGCTGGCTGAAAACCGGTGAAAAACTACACTTAGAAAATTTCCCTCTGCCTCCTCTCTTCGCGCCCCTGCTAGTCCAACCATTTTTTACACGCAGCCGACCACGGGGCGCCTTCCTCGGCTTGTGCTGGTCAGACATGCCGCTGATTTTTCACGGTCCCCCCCAGCTGGCTCAGCGCACTGCAGCTCAAGCAGACAGGTCCTGATCAGACTCCAGACTGCCTGTTGTGTCACATATAGCATAATGAGAGGCAGAGCTGGTGTAATTTTGCCAGTTTTGCAGGTAAATGTCTTGTGTGCACGAATGCGTCTCTGCTGGCGAGATAAAGCGATTTGGTCATTTCTGCTCAGAACAGCCGGGCTGAGCTCCACCCTGGCTCACAATACATCATTTTAATCAGTTGCCTCACATATAGCCTAATGAGAGGCAGAATTGGTGTCATTTCTCCAGTTTTGCAGGTACACATGCTGTGTGTGCAAATATCGCTTCTCTCGGCGAGATAAAGCGATTTGGTCATTTCTGTTTAAAACGGCCGTGCTGACCTCCACCCTGGCTCCCAATGCATCATTTTGATCAGTTTTTATTACAATCAGTCCGAATGGGGTGTGGGACGAGGCGGAGGTGCCTGTCCTCGCCTTCCACGGGGGGTGAGTGGAGGCCGAGCGCGCAGCCGAAAACAGTGCGCCTTCCTTGGCTTGTGGTGGTCAGACATGCCGCTGATTTTTCACGGTCCCCCCCAGCTGGCTCAGCGCACTGCAGCTCAAGCAGACAGGTCCTGATCAGACTCCATACTGCCTGTTGTGTCACATATAGCATAATGAGAGGCAGAGCTGGTGTAATTTTGCCAGTTTTGCAGGTAAATGTCTTGTGTGCACAAATGCGTCTCTGCTGGCGAGATAAAGCGATTTGGTCATTTCTGCTCAGAACGGCCGGGCTGAGCTCCACCCTGGCTCCCAATACATCATTTTGATCAGCTTTTATTACAATCAGCTCGAATGGGATGTGAGTGTTTTGGGTCTGATAAATGCACGCATCCCCGGAGCTCAGCGCTCGTTTGCATGTATACGCTCAAAAATTGCCACAGTTATCCAAGTAACGTGAGAGCGATCAAAGGAACCATAACTGATTAAATGAGCCATTCGCAGTTTCACTGTACCGGCCGTGTGTACTTAGACTTGCATGGCTTAATCTTTGAGACAAGCATATGCTACTGGCAGGATCAACCAGGTAGCCCAACCGTCTAAACCTCCCCAGTCGGGCGGGTGGAGGCAGGCCCCGGGCGAGCGGGGCTAGCCTGACCCACCCACCGCGAGCCGGAGGCGGTCTGGTCTGGGTTGGCCTCACCGGGGGTCTCGGAGGAACCGGGGCCCGCGGCTCGGCTCGGCTGCTTCATCCCTCCCTCCGGGGAGGGATGTATATATACACAACATACACGCTTATGTCCTGTTCGCTTTGAGAACACCGAGTTGCTTCTGGAGACGGCGCCGCCGTCTGCAGGAGCTGCCCCCCCCCCCTCCCGACGGGATGGGGGGGTCCGGGACACCCTGCGACGGACTCCGTGGAAGGACCGCTGTGAGGAGAGAGACGGGGCGTCTCGGTCTCGCTACCAATGGGTGTCAGGCACCGGGATGCGGGATGCGGAGGACCGCAAGAGTCGCAGCCCCGGGCCGGGGAGGCGAGCATGCTGGCCGGGGGAACCGACCGCAGAATGCGCCCTGGAGGTCCAGGGGCCCGCGGAGGCCCTCCGATGGCATGCCACGAATGCCGTTCGGTCAGTGGAAAAGCGAGCCTCGCACTGCCTGGAGGTCAACAGTTTTTGAAAATTGCCTTGCCTGTAAATCTGCTGGAGGTGGTCGAAGTTTATGGATACCACTGCTTGACACCGGAGGAAGGGCACAAGCCCCAAAGGTCCCCAGCTCTGTCCCTTCTCCCGGTCTGAAAACACTTTGAAATTTTAACGGCCCCTGGTAGTCCAACCACACTCTACACTTAGAAATTTCCCTCTGCCTCCTCTCTTCGCGCCCCTGGTAGTCCAACCACACTCTACACTTAGAAAATTTCCCTCTGCCTCCGCTCTTCGCGCCCCTGGTAGTCCAACCACACTCTACACTTAGAATATTTCCCTCTGCCTCCTCTCTTCCGCCCCTGGTAGTCCAACCACCCTCTACACTTAGAATACTTCCCTCTGCCTCCTCTCTTCGCGCCCCTGGTAGTCCAACCACCTCTACACTTAGAATACTTCCCTCTGCCTCCTCTTTCGCGCCCCTGGTAGTCCAACCACCCTCTACACTTAGAATATTTCCTCTGGCTCCTCTCTGAGGAAGGGCACAAGCCCCAAAGGTCCCCAGCTCTCCCTTCTCCCTCTGAAAACCTTGAAATTTTAACGGCCCCTGGTAGTCCAACCACACTCTACACTTAGTGCATTTCCCTCTGCCTCCTCTCTTCGCGCCCCTGGTAGTCCAACCACACTCTACACTTAGAAAATTTCCCTCTGCCTCCTCTCTTCGCGCCCCTGGTAGTCCAACCACCCTCTACACTTAGAATATTTCCCTCTGCCTCCTCTCTTCGCGCCCTTGGTAGTCCAACCACACTCTACACTTAGTGCATTTCCCTTTGCCTCTCTCTTCGCGCCCCTGGTAGTCCAACCACCCTCTACACTTAGACAATTTCCCTCTGCCTCCTCTCTTCTCTTCGCGCCCCTGGTAGTCCAACCACCCTCTACACTTAGAATATTTCCCTCTGCCTCCTCTCTTCGCGCCCCTGGTAGTCCACCACCCTCTACACTTAGAATATTTCCCTCTGCCTCCTCTCTTCGCGCCCCTGGTAGTCCAACCACCCTCTACACTTAGAAAATTTTCCTCTGGCTCGGCTCGACTCTGATTGATTGTTTGTTTATTTCGTATGAATGACCTACATACATATGTACATACGAAACGGATAGGTAAGAAGCCAAAGGCTTATGAGTAACCTACCCCCATTACAACTGTTACATTTACAATCAATCATGGTGTAGAGACAATATCACTAAGGTACTTACATATAATACATAGACAGGTTGGAAGACATGATCCAGTATAAGCAAACATTATTAAATAGGAAAATAAGAAAATAAGAAAAAAAGACGAGTGAGGCAAAATTCATACATAATTCATACCTCACACTTTATGAGAAATGAGGAATAGCTTTCTTCCAACTTATTAACGCATATTCATATCACATTTGAAGCAATCATCATGTACAGAACACACAAAGCCTTAAAGCTATGAGCCAACATCAAATCCTTCATACTCAGAAATACATAAACCTTCAGAGACCCTTTCCCTGCCCCTATGCATCCAATATTTGTCCATATTCTTCAAGTTTAGATTTTATAAACATTTTTTTGAAATAATAGATATTCTTACTTATTTTAATCTCGTCTGGTAGTCCATTCCATAGTTTTACTCCCTGAACTGAAATGCACATACCCTTAAGCGTTGTCCGTGCCTTAGGTTGCTGGAAATTTAGTGCATGTCTGTATTCATATCTCCCTTCTCTTTCCTTAAACAATTTCTGTAAATTTCCAGGGAGCAGATTATTTCTTGCTTTGTAGACTATCTGAGTTGTTTTCAGTTCAACTATGTCCAATAATTTCAGTGTTTTCGATTTAAGAAACAATTTGTTGGTGTGATGTGTGTATCCCATATTATGTACGATTCTTATAGCCTTTTTTTGCATAATGCTGAGGGGATTCAGATTAGTTTTGTACGTGTTTCCCCAGGTTTCAACACAATACGTTAAGTAAGGTAATAATAGGGTACAATAAATCAAAAACAGGGATCTCAAATTTAATCCGTATCTTGTTTTTCTTAGGATGCCTAAGGTCCTAGCCGTTTTCGATCTGACATGGTTAATGTGGGATTTCCAACTCAGGTTTTGATCGATTTTGACTCCCAGAAAAGTATACTGCTGTACTCTTTCAAGTTTTACATTTTCAATACTTAACTCTACTAGAGTGCTTGGATTTACCTTCTTATTACCAAATAGGATGAATTTAGATTTGTTTATGTTTAATGAGAGCTTATTACTATCAAACCACCGTTTTAAGTTCTCTAGTTCCGCTGTAATAACTTGTAACAACTGTTGAATGTCCTTACCTGAGCAAAAAATATTGGTATCATCTGCAAAGACTACATATTTAAGTATGTCAGATACCATGACTATGTCGTTAATATATAATATAAATAATTTCGGACCCAATACAGAGCCTTGTGGTACTCCACAGGAAATGTTTAAACATGATGACCGATAGTCGCCTATTTGGACAAATTGTTTTCTGTTTTGTATGTAACTCCGTATCCAACTAAGTCCTATTCCTCTAATTCCATATCTCTCTAGTTTATGTAATAGTATGTCATGATTTATGGTGTCAAAAGCTTTCTTTAGATCAATAAAGACTCCAATAGCATACTCCTTGTTATCTATTGAATTTGTTAATTCCTCTACTACTTCTGTGAGAGCCATTGAGGTGGATCTGTTGGTTCTGAAGCCATATTGGCCTTCAATCAAAATATTGTGCTTTTCAATAAAACTGTCCAGTCTTGCAACAAAGAGTTTCTCAAGGATCTTAGAGAACTGGGGCAATAGTGAGATCGGTCTATAGTTTGTATATAAATGTTTATCTCCTGTTTTATAAATCGGTATTATTTTAGCTGTTTTCATTTCTGTAGGAAAGGTACCTAGTTTGAATGATAGATTACATATATGAGTAATGGGGTCAACTATTTCTCCAATAACTTTTTTGATTAAGGCCATATCTATGCCATTCTCATCAATAGATGCTTTATTTTTGAAGTTCTTGACTACATCTATTATTTCTATTCTAGTTACATCATGTAAGAAAATTGTGGATGAGTTTCTGTCAATTTTATGTTTAGAATTTGCTCCCCCCTGTGGAGGTTTTATTTTTTCCGCCAAATCCGGCCCCACACTAACAAAAAATGTATTGAAGCCCTCCACTACATCATCCATGTTGGTTATGTCCTTTTCCTTTTCAGTGAAGTAATTTGGATAGCTTGGTTTATTAGTAGACTTTCTAATAATTTTATTAATTATATTCCATGTTCCTTTACTATCGTTCTTATTATTTTCCAATAAATTGTTATAATATTCTTTCTTACATTTTCTAATAATATCAATTAATTTATTCTTGTATCTTTTATATTTAATTTCTTTCTCACTTGATCTATGCTTTATAAAGTCTCTATATAAACTGTTCTTTTTTTTGCATGCATTCAGGATTCCTTTTGAAATCCATGGCTTGTGCGGAGTCTTCGATTTTTTACCCCACTTAACTTGTTGCAGGACTGGGCAGCTCCTGTCGAATAATACCAGGAATTTATTTAAAAAACCACCATAGGCTTCATCCACGTCAGTGGCTTCATACACCTCTCTCCATTTTTCTATTGCTAGTTCATATTTAAATGCTTCTATTGCCTCATCTGTGCGTAATCTCCTACTGTTTGAAGGTCTAGTCATTGTGTCCCTCTTTGTTTGGCCTTCACAATCAAACATTACGAACACTGGTAGATGATCAGTTATGTCATTCATTAATAAGCCACTGAGTAGATTATTATATATATTATTAGTAAAAATATTATCTATTAATGTAGCAGAGTGTGTGGTAATCTGCTTGGCTTATTAATGACAGGGTATAGGCCCATGTTGTACATTGTCCCTCCGTAAAACCATCTGTCAGGACTTGAGGATTTAATAGATTAATATTGAAATCACCACAGAAGAAGGTAACTTTCTGTTCAGTTTTTATCAATAACTCCTCTATTGTGTCTCTGAAAGTGACAATATTTGAGGTGGGTGCCCTATAAACGCAGCTGACCAAGATGTTCTTCTGTCCCTCCATGAATATCTCCACCGTGATGCATTCACATAAACCTTTAATGGCAATTGACATTTCTTCCACCACCTTAAATTTTAAATGATTCTGAATATATAAAGCTGTCCCACCTCCCCCTTTGTTCATTCTATTCATATGTTGAAGTCATATCCATCTAGCTGAATATCCGCTACTCCTTTTGATTCTTAATCCAAGACTCTGAAATGGCTATCACAGAGAATGGTGTGGTAAATCGATTAGTATCTATTAGTCCTTAATTCATCATTGACTTTTTCCTCTGTATAGTATTCCACATTGATTTTAATGTTATTAAAAAAATTCTTTCAGGGTCTATGTCTTGATCAAAAATCATGCATATTTATATAAAGTAAATGACCCAACACTAGCATCAAAAATACTGCAAAGATAAAATTAATCCCGCACATACTATCAAGATGAGCACATACACACTGCATCTAAGTAAAAAGGAGATAATTAGTCCCTCACACATCTTCGAGATAACAATCAGAGTCATACCAATAATAGGTCACTTTTCTTATTGGTCCCCAGTTCACAGAACTATGTTGGGAGGTACAAGTGTCCATTGGTTGATCAGTCCTTAGCCACGGCCCGTTGTGGGCACACCTTCGCACATCCCAGCGAGATGTTTGTGCACCCTCGGTGTTTCCGGCACCCATTTACCATTTCCATTCCACACACTCACATATACCCAAGCACAGTTAACGCAGTGGCTTCCATACGCACCACAACACTCCACCCGCACTCTCCAGTACGCATACATAGTTGATCATCCACTTACACATCCACACGTTCATGCGCATCCATACACAATTCTGCAGTTGCTCCCACACACACACCTTCGCACCACCATTCACCACACCAGAGTCAAAGGTTATTGTTAACAAAGAGAAAAAAATATTTAGTCCCAGAAAAAAAGAACAGAGATCTGTAAAAAATAAAATATCAGAGAGAAAAAAGTGTTCAGTCTCAGGAAAAAAAGCGGAAGTTTGTGAAAAATGTGATGCAAAAAAGAAAAAAGTGTTTAATCTCAGAGAAAAAGCAGAGATCTGTAAAAGATCTAATATCAAAAAGAACAAAGTATTTAGTCTCAGAGAAAAAGCAAGGGCACAAGCCCCAAAGGTCCCCACCTCCGTCCCTTCTCCCGGTCTGAAAACACTTTGAAATTTTAACCGCACCGGGAGAAGGGCACAAGCCTCTAGCTCCTCTCTTCGCGCCCCTGGTAGTCCAACCACCCTCTAGACTTAGAACATTTCCCTCTGCCTCCTCTCTTCGCGCCCCTGGTAGTCCAACCACACTCTACACTTAGACTATTTCCCTCTGCCTCCTCTCTTCGCGCCCCTGGTAGTCCAACCACCCTCTACACTTAGAATATTTTCCTCTGGCTCGGCTCGGTTCTGAGGAAGGGCACAAGCCCCAAAGGTCCCCAGCTCTGTCCCTTCTCCCGGTCTGAAAACACTTTGAAATTTTAACGGCACCGGGAGAAGGGCACAAGCCTCTAGCTCCTCTCTCCGCGCCCCTGGTAGTCCAACCACCCTCCACACTTAAAATATTTCCCTCTGCCTCCTCTCTTCGCGCCCCTGGTAGTCCAACCACCCTCTACACTTAGAATATTTCCCTCTGCCTCCTCTCTTCGCTCCCCTGGTAGTCCAACCACCCTCTACAGAATCAGAATCAGAATCAGCTTTATTGGCCAAGTATGTGCACATACAAGGAATTTGACTCTGGTAACTTTTACTCTCTGGTACAGTACAAACTTAAATAGCGAAATAAGAATAAAATAAAACACAATAAAATAAATCTCAATCTGTACATATAAAATATAGGTAATATATACACCGGGGTTATTGTACAGTGAATATTTACAGGGCAGAGTCATTATTTATTGTTCATGTGGATGGTCTCTCGCTCTGCGACTGCTCAGAGTTCATCAGAGCGACAGCCCGGGGGAAAAAACTGTCCTTGTGGCGGGTGGTTTTGGCGTACAGTGCTCTGTAACGCCGGCCTGAGGGGAGGAGTCTGAACAGTTTGTTACCAGGGTGTGAGGGGTCTGTGGAGATTTTCCTGGCCCGCTTCCTGACCCGGGACCGGTACAGGTCCTGGATGGAGGGAAGATCGGTGCCAATGATCCTCTCTGCAGGCCTGACTGTTCTCTGCAGTCTGTCCCTGTCATGCCTGGTGGAGGATCCAAACCAGACAGTGATGGACGTGGTCAGGACAGACTGGACTATTGCAGTGTAGAATATGATCAGCAGCTCCTGAGGCAGGTTGAACTTTCTGAGCTGGCGCAGAAAGTACAGCCTCTGCTGGGCCTTCTTCCTCACGGAGTCTATGTGGGCGGACCACTTCAGGTTCCGTGAAATTGTGGACCCTAGGAACCTGAATGAGTCCACTTCTTGGGAACCGGGATGATGGTGGAGCGTTTGAGGCAGGAGGGGACCACGCACAGCTCCAGGGAGTTGTTGAAGATCTGAGTGAAGATGGGAGCCAGCTGGTCAGCACAGACTTTTAGGCAGGACGGAGACACTCCATCGGGTCCCGGGGCCTTCCTAATCCTCTGTCTCTGAAAGAGCTGACGCACATCCTGTTCGCAGATCCTCAGCGCAGGCAGGGGGTCGGGTGTGGTTTGTGGAGCTGCAAGGCCTTTTGTGATGGAGATGGTGGGGGAAGTGAAAGGTGTGAAAGTCCTTTCAAACCTGGAGTAGAAGTCGCTGAGGTCCTCTGCCAGGCGGGGGCTCCCCACAGGGTGGGGGGATGGTCTCCTGTAGTTGGTGATGGTCTGCAGGCCTTTCCAAACTGTAGAGGTGTCGTTGGCAGAAAAGCGGTCCTTCAGCTTCTCACTGTACTTCCTCTTTGCTGCCTTGATCTCCTTTGTCAGCTTGTTCCTGGCCTGCTTGTACAGGTCTCGATCCCCACTCCTGTAGGCCTCCTCCTTGTCCTGGCGTAGCCGTCTCAGTTCTGCAGTGAACCATGGTTTGTTGTTGTTGAATGTGCAGAAGGTTTTGGTCTGCACGCACATGTCCTCACAAAAGCCGATGTAAGATGTCACAGTGTCGGTTAGTTCATCCAGGTCTGAGGCTGCTGCTTCAAAGACGCTCCAATCAGTGCAGTCAAAGCAGGCCTGTAACTGCATCTTTGACTCGTCTGTCCATCTCTTCACAGTTTTCACTGCAGGCTTAGCAGATTTCAGCTTTTGCCTGTAGGATGGGATGAGGTGGACCAGGCAGTGGTCAGAAAGTCCCAAAGCAGCACGGGGGACAGAGCGATATGCGTCCTTTATTGTGGTGTAGCAGTGGTCCAGAGTGTTCATGTCCCTGGTGGGACACGTCACGTGCTGTCTATATTTTGGCATTTCGACCTTTAGATTTGCTCTGTTAAAATCCCCGAGAATGATTAGCAGAGAGTCCGGGTGTGTTTTCTCCACGTCTGTAATCTGGTCGGCGAGGTGATGTAACGCCTCCGTTACGCACGCCTGCGGTGGAATGTACACACCGACCAGCACAAACGATGCGAACTCCCGCGGTGAATAAAATGGTCTACAGTTTATGAAGAGTGATTCCAAGTGAGGGCTGCATAACTTCTTTAGCACTGTGACATCTGTACACCAACCTTCGTTAATGTAGAAGCACGTTCCTCCACCCTTTGACTTCCCAGACAGTTCCGTGCAGCGGTCCGCACGGAACAGCTGGAAGCCCGGCAGCCGTAGTGCGCTGTCCGGGATGTGTTCGCTGAGCCAGGTTTCAGTGAAGCACAGGGCGGCTGAACGGCAAAAGTCTGAGTTCTTGGTTAGGAGAAGAAGCAGTTCATCCATTTTGTTAGCCAGAGAGCGGACGTTTCCCAAGTGTATGGACGGGAGAGCGGTGCGCAATCCCCGCTGTCGCAGCTTGACGAGCGCTCCAGCTCGTTTTCCGCGCCGGCGTCTCCGTCTAAATCCACAGAGCGCTGCTGCTCCTCCAACCAAAATCTCCAAAAAACAGTCTGGCTGGCTGAAAACCGGTGAAAAACTACACTTAGAAAATTTCCCTCTGCCTCCTCTCTTCGCGCCCCTGCTAGTCCAACCATTTTTTACACGCAGCCGACCACGGGGCGCCTTCCTCGGCTTGTGCTGGTCAGACATGCCGCTGATTTTTCACGGTCCCCCCCAGCTGGCTCAGCGCACTGCAGCTCAAGCAGACAGGTCCTGATCAGACTCCAGACTGCCTGTTGTGTCACATATAGCATAATGAGAGGCAGAGCTGGTGTAATTTTGCCAGTTTTGCAGGTAAATATCTTGTGTGCACGAATGCGTCTCTGCTGGCGAGATAAAGCGATTTGGTCATTTCTGCTCAGAACAGCCGGGCTGAGCTCCACCCTGGCTCACAATGCATCATTTTGATCAGTTGCCTCACATATAGCCTAATGAGAGGCAGAATTGGTGTCATTTCTCCAGTTTTGCAGGTACACATGCTGTGTGTGCAAATATCGCTTCTCTCGGCGAGATAAAGCGATTTGGTCATTTCTGTTTAAAACGGCCGTGCTGACCTCCACCCTGGCTCCCAATGCATCATTTTGATCAGTTTTTATTACAATCAGTCCGAATGGGGTGTGGGATGAGGCGGAGGTGCCTGTCTTCGCCTTCCACGGGGGGTGAGTGGAGGCCGAGCGCGCAGGCCGAACACAGTGCGCCTTCCTCGGCTTGTGGTGGTCAGACATGCCGCTGATTTTTCACGGTCCCCCCCAGCTGGCTCAGCGCACTGCAGCTCAAGCAGACAGGTCCTGATCAGACTCCATACTGCCTGTTGTGTCACATATAGCATAATGAGAGGCAGAGCTGGTGTAATTTTGCCAGTTTTGCAGGTAAATGTCTTGTGTGCACGAATGCGTCTCTGCTGGCGAGATAAAGCGATTTGGTCATTTCTGCTCAGAACGGCCGGGCTGAGCTCCACCCTGGCTCCCAATACATCATTTTGATCAGTTTTTATTACAATCAGCTCGAATGGGATGTGAGTGTTTTGGGTCTGATAAATGCACGCATCCCCGGAGCACAGCGCTCGTTTGCATGTATACGCTCAAAAATTGCCACAGTTATCCAAGTAACGTGAGAGCGATCAAAGGAACCATAACTGATTAAATGAGCCATTCGCAGTTTCACTGTACCGGCCGTGTGTACTTAGACTTGCATGGCTTAATCTTTGAGACAAGCATATGCTACTGGCAGGATCAACCAGGTAGCCCAACCGTCTAAACCTCCCCAGTCGGGCGGGTGGAGGCAGGCCCCGGGCGAGCGGGGCTAGCCTGACCCACCCACCGCGAGCCGGAGGCGGTCTGGTCTGGGTTGGCCTCACCGGGGGTCTCGGAGGAACCGGGGCCCGCGGCTCGGCTCGGCTGCTTCATCCCTCCCTCCGGGGAGGGATGTATATATACACAACATACACGCTTATGTCCTGTTCGCTTTGAGAACACCGAGTTGCTTCTGGAGACGGCGCCGCAGTCTGCAGGAGCTGCCCCCCCCCCCCTCCCGACGGGATGGGGGGGTCCGGGACACCCTGCGACGGACTCCGTGGAAGGACCGCTGTGAGGAGAGAGACGGGGCGTCTCGGTCTCGCTACCAATGGGTGTCAGGCACCGGGATGCGGGATGCGGAGGACCGCAAGAGTCGCAGCCCCAGGCCGGGGGAGGCGAGCATGCTGGCCGGGGGAACCGACCGCAGAATGCGCCCTGGAGGTCCAGGGGCCCGCGGAGGCCCTCCGATGGCATGCCACGAATGCCGTTCGGTCAGTGGAAAAGCGAGCCTCGCACTGCCTGGAGGTCAACAGTTTTTGAAAATTGCCTTGCCTGTAAATCTGCTGGTGGTGGTCGAAGTTTATGGATACCACTGCTTGACACCGGAGGAAGGGCACAAGCCCCAAAGGTCCCCAGCTCTGTCCCTTCTCCCGGTCTGAAAACACTTTGAAATTTAACGGCCCCTGGTAGTCCAACCACACTCTACACTTAGTGCATTTCCCTCTGCCTCCTCTCTTCGCGCCCCTGGTAGTCCAACCACACTCTACACTTAGAAATTCCTCTCCCTGGTCCCTCTGCCTCCTCTCTTCGCCCCTGGTAGTCCAACCACCCTCTACACTTAGAATATTCCCTCTGCCTCCTCTCTTCGCGCCCCTGGTAGTCCAACCACCTCTACACTTAGAATATTTTCCTCTGGCTCGGCTCGGCTCTGAGGAAGGGCACAAGCCCCAAAGGTCCCCAGCTTGTCCCTTCTCCCGGTCTGAAAACACTTTGAAATTTTAACGGCCCCTGGTAGTCCAACCACACTCTACACTTAGTGCATTTCCCTCTGCCTCCTCTCTTCGCGCCCCTGGTAGTCCAACCACACTCTACACTTAGAAAATTTCCCTCTGCCTCCTCTCTTCGCGCCCCTGGTAGTCCAACCACCCTCTACACTTAGAATATTTCCCTCTGCCTCCTCTCTTCGCGCCCTTGGTAGTCCAACCACACTCTACACTTAGTGCATTTCCCTTTGCCTCCTCTCTTCGCGCCCCTGGTAGTCCAACCACCCTCTACACTTAGACAATTTCCTTCCTCTGCCTCCTCTCTTCGCGCCCCTGGTAGTCCAACCACCCTCTACACTTAGAATATTTCCCTCTGCCTCCTCTCTTCGCGCCCCTGGTAGTCCAACCACCCTCTACACTTAGAATATTTCCCTCTGCCTCCTCTCTTCGCGCCCCTGGTAGTCCAACCACCCTCTACACTTAGAAAATTTCCTCTGGCTCGGCTCGGACTCTGATTGATTGTTTGTTTATTTCGTATGAATGACCTACATACATATGTACATACGAAACGGATAGGTAAGAAGCCAAAGGCTTATGAGTAACCTACCCCCATTACAACTGTTACATTTACAATCAATCATGGTGTAGAGACAATATCACTAAGGTACTTACATATAATACATAGACAGGTTGGAAGACATGATCCAGTATAAGCAAACATTATTAAATAGGAAAATAAGAAAATAAGAAAAAAAGACGAGTGAGGGTTACTTTTGGCAAAATTCATACATAATTCATACCTCACACTTTATGAGAAATGAGGAATAGCTTTCTTCCAACTTATTAACGCATATTCATATCACATTTGAAGCAATCATCATGTACAGAACACACAAAGCCTTAAAGCTATGAGCCAACATCAAATCCTTCATACTCAGAAATACATAAACCTTCAGAGACCCTTTCCCTGCCCCTATGCATCCAATATTTGTCCATATTCTTCAAGTTTAGATTTTATAAACATTTTTTTGAAATAATAGATATTCTTACTTATTTTAATCTCGTCTGGTAGTCCATTCCATAGTTTTACTCCCTGAACTGAAATGCACATACCCTTAAGCGTTGTCCGTGCCTTAGGTTGCTGGAAATTTAGTGCATGTCTGTATTCATATCTCCCTTCTCTTTCCTTAAACAATTTCTGTAAATTTCCAGGGAGCAGATTATTTCTTGCTTTGTAGACTATCTGAGTTGTTTTCAGTTCAACTATGTCCAATAATTTCAGTGTTTTCGATTTAAGAAACAATTTGTTGGTGTGATGTGTGTATCCCATATTATGTACGATTCTTATAGCCTTTTTTTGCATAATGCTGAGGGGATTCAGATTAGTTTTGTACGTGTTTCCCCAGGTTTCAACACAATACGTTAAGTAAGGTAATAATAGGGTACAATAAATCAAAAACAGGGATCTCAAATTTAATCCGTATCTTGTTTTTCTTAGGATGCCTAAGGTCCTAGCCGTTTTCGATCTGACATGGTTAATGTGGGATTTCCAACTCAGGTTTTGATCGATTTTGACTCCCAGAAAAGTATACTGCTGTACTCTTTCAAGTTTTACATTTTCAATACTTAACTCTACTAGAGTGCTTGGATTTACCTTCTTATTACCAAATAGGATGAATTTAGATTTGTTTATGTTTAATGAGAGCTTATTACTATCAAACCACCGTTTTAAGTTCTCTAGTTCCGCTGTAATAACTTGTAACAACTGTTGAATGTCCTTACCTGAGCAAAAAATATTGGTATCATCTGCAAAGACTACATATTTAAGTATGTCAGATACCATGACTATGTCGTTAATATATAATATAAATAATTTCGGACCCAATACAGAGCCTTGTGGTACTCCACAGGAAATGTTTAAACATGATGACCGATAGTCGCCTATTTGGACAAATTGTTTTCTGTTTTGTATGTAACTCCGTATCCAACTAAGTCCTATTCCTCTAATTCCATATCTCTCTAGTTTATGTAATAGTATGTCATGATTTATGGTGTCAAAAGCTTTCTTTAGATCAATAAAGACTCCAATAGCATACTCCTTGTTATCTATTGAATTTGTTAATTCCTCTACTACTTCTGTGAGAGCCATTGAGGTGGATCTGTTGGTTCTGAAGCCATATTGGCCTTCAATCAAAATATTGTGCTTTTCAATAAAACTGTCCAGTCTTGCAACAAAGAGTTTCTCAAGGATCTTAGAGAACTGGGGCAATAGTGAGATCGGTCTATAGTTTGTATATAAATGTTTATCTCCTGTTTTATAAATCGGTATTATTTTAGCTGTTTTCATTTCTGTAGGAAAGGTACCTAGTTTGAATGATAGATTACATATATGAGTAATGGGGTCAACTATTTCTCCAATAACTTTTTTGATTAAGGCCATATCTATGCCATTCTCATCAATAGATGCTTTATTTTTGAAGTTCTTGACTACATCTATTATTTCTATTCTAGTTACATCATGTAAGAAAATTGTGGATGAGTTTCTGTCAATTTTATGTTTAGAATTTGCTCCCCCCTGTGGAGGTTTTATTTTTTCCCGCCAAATCCGGCCCAACACTAACAAAAAATGTATTGAAGCCCTCCACTACATCATCCATGTTGGTTATGTCCTTTTCCTTTTCAGTGAAGTAATTTGGATAGCTTGGTTTATTAGTAGACTTTCTAATAATTTTATTAATTATATTCCATGTTCCTTTACTATCGTTCTTATTATTTTCCAATAAATTGTTATAATATTCTTTCTTACATTTTCTAATAATATCAATTAATTTATTCTTGTATCTTTTATATTTAATTTCTTTCTCACTTGATCTATGCTTTATAAAGTCTCTATATAAACTGTTCTTTTTTTTGCATGCATTCAGGATTCCTTTTGAAATCCATGGCTTGTGCGGAGTCTTCGATTTTTTACCCCACTTAACTTGTTGCAGGACTGGGCAGCTCCTGTCGAATAATACCAGGAATTTATTTAAAAAACCACCATAGGCTTCATCCACGTCAGTGGCTTCATACACCTCTCTCCATTTTTCTATTGCTAGTTCATATTTAAATGCTTCTATTGCCTCATCTGTGCGTAATCTCCTACTGTTTGAAGGTCTAGTCATTGTGTCCCTCTTTGTTTGGCCTTCACAATCAAACATTACGAACACTGGTAGATGATCAGTTATGTCATTCATTAATAAGCCACTGAGTAGATTATTATATATATTATTAGTAAAAATATTATCTATTAATGTAGCAGAGTGTGTGGTAATTCTGCTTGGCTTATTAATGACAGGGTATAGGCCCATGTTGTACATTGCCTCCGTAAAACCATCTGTCAGGACTTGAGGATTAATAGATTAATATTGAAATCACCACAGAAGAAGGTAACTTTCTGTTCAGTTTTTATCAATAACTCCTCTATTGTGTCTCTGAAAGTGACAATATTTGAGGTGGGTGCCCTATAAACGCAGCTGACCAAGATGTTCTTCTGTCCCTCCATGAATATCTCCACCGTGATGCATTCACATAAACCTTTAATGGCAATTGACATTTCTTCCACCACCTTAAATTTTAAATGATTCTGAATATATAAAGCTGTCCCACCTCCCCCTTTGTTCATTCTATTCATATGTTTGAAGTCATATCCATCTAGCTGAATATCCGCTACTCCTTTTGATTCTTTAATCCAAGACTCTGAAATGGTAAACTGACTTAGATAATCTTTAATATGTTCAAAGTTTGCATATAAACTTCTGCCATTAAAGTGTATAATTGAAAATCGATTAGTCCCATCTTTACGTAATTCATCATTGACTTTTTCCTCTGTATAGTATTCACAATTGATTTTAATGTTATTAAAAAAATTTCTTTCAGGGTCTATGTCTTGATCAAAATCATGCATATTTATATAAAGTAAATGACCCAACACATAGCATCAAAAATACTGCAAAGATAAATTAATCCCGCACATACTATCAAGATGAGCACATAACACACTGCATCTAAGTAAAAAGGAGATAATGTAGTCCAGCACACATCTTCGAGATAACAATCAGAGTCATACCAATAATAGGTCACTTTTCTTATTGGTCCCCAGTTCACAGAACTATGTGGGGAGGTACAAGTGTCCATTGGTTGATCAGTCCTTAGCCACGCCCGTTGTGGGCACACACTTCGCACATCCCAGGCGAGATGTTTGTGCACCCTCGGTGTTTCCGGCACCCATTTACCATTTCCATTCCACACACTCACATATACCCAAGCACAGTTACGCAGTGGCTCCCATACGCACCACAACACTCCACCCGCACTCTCCAGTACGCATACATAGTTGATCATCCACTTACACATCCACACGTTCATGCGCATCCATACACAATTCTGCAGTTGCTCCACACACACACCTTCGCACCACCATTCACCACACCAGAGTCAAAGGTTATTGTTAACAAAGAGAAAAAAATATTTAGTCCCAGAAAAAAGAACAGAGATCTGTAAAAAATAAAATATCAGAGAGAAAAAAGTGTTCAGTCTCAGGAAAAAAAGCGGAGATCTGTAAAAAATAAAATATCAGAGAGAAAAAAGTGTTTAATCTCAGAGAAAAAGCAGAGATCTGTAAAAGATCTAATATCAAAAAGAACAAAGTATTTAGTCTCAGAGAAAAAGCAAGGGCACAAGCCCCAAAGGTCCCCACCTCCGTCCCTTCTCCCGGTCTGAAAACACTTTGAAATTTTAACCGCACCGGGAGAAGGGCACAAGCCTCTAGCTCCTCTCTTCGCGCCCCTGGTAGTCCAACCACCTCTAGACTTAGAACATTTCCCTCTGCCTCCTCTCTTCGCGCCCCTGGTAGTCCAACCACACTCTACACTTAGACTATTTCCCTCTGCCTCCTCTCTTCGCGCCCCTGGTAGTCCAACCACCCTCTACACTTAGAATATTTTCCTCTGGCTCGGCTCGGTTCTGAGGAAGGGCACAAGCCCCAAAGGTCCCCAGCTCTGTCCCTTCTCCCGGTCTGAAAACACTTTGAAATTTTAACGGCACCGGGAGAAGGGCACAAGCCTCTAGCTCCTCTCTCCGCGCCCTGGTAGTCCAACCACCCTCCACACTTAAATATTTCCCTCTGCCTCCTCTCTTCGCGCCCCTGGTAGTCAACCACCCTCTACACTTAGAATATTTCCCTCTGCCTCCTCTCTTCGCTCCCCTGGTAGTCCAACCACCCTCTAACAGAATCAGAATCAGAATCAGCTTTATTGCCAAGTATGTGCACATACAAGGAATTTGACTCTGGTAACTTTTACTCTCTGGTACAGTACAACTTAAATAGCGAAATAAGAATAAATAAAACACAATAAAATAAATCTCAATCTGTACATATAAAATATAGGTAATATATACACCGGGGTTATTGTACAGTGAATATTTACAGGGCAGAGTCATTATTTATTGTTCATGTGGATGGTCTCTCGCTCTGTGACTGCTCAGAGTTCATCAGAGCGACAGCCCGGGGGAAAAAACTGTCCTTGTGGCGGGTGGTTTTGGCGTACAGTGCTCTGTAACGCCGGCCTGAGGGGAGGAGTCTGAACAGTTTGTTACCAGGGTGTGAGGGGTCTGTGGAGATTTTCCTGGCCCGCTTCCTGACCCGGGGACCGGTACAGGTCCTGGATGGAGGGAAGATCGGTGCCAATGATCCTCTCTGCAGGCCTGACTGTTCTCTGCAGTCTGTCCCTGTCATGCCTGGTGGAGGATCCAAACCAGACAGTGATGGACGTGGTCAGGACAGACTGGACTATTGCAGTGTAGAATATGATCAGCAGCTCCTGAGGCAGGTTGAACTTTCTGAGCTGGCGCAGAAAGTACAGCCTCTGCTGGGCCTTCTTCCTCACGGAGTCTATGTGGGCGGACCACTTCAGGTTCCGTGAAATTGTGGACCCTAGGAACCTGAATGAGTCCACTTCTTGGGAACCGGGATGATGGTGGAGCGTTTGAGGCAGGAGGGGACCACGCACAGCTCCAGGGAGTTGTTGAAGATCTGAGTGAAGATGGGAGCCAGCTGGTCAGCACAGACTTTTAGGCAGGACGGAGACACTCCATCGGGTCCCGGGGCCTTCCTAATCCTCTGTCTCTGAAAGAGCTGACGCACATCCTGTTCGCAGATCCTCAGCGCAGGCAGGGGGTCGGGTGTGGTTTGTGGAGCTGCAAGGCCTTTTGTGATGGAGATGGTGGGGGAAGTGAAAGGTGTGAAAGTCCTTTCAAACCTGGAGTAGAAGTCGCTGAGGTCCTCTGCCAGGCGGGGGCTCCCCACAGGGTGGGGGGATGGTCTCCTGTAGTTGGTGATGGTCTGCAGGCCTTTCCAAACTGTAGAGGTGTCGTTGGCAGAAAAGCGGTCCTTCAGCTTCTCACTGTACTTCCTCTTTGCTGCCTTGATCTCCTTTGTCAGCTTGTTCCTGGCCTGCTTGTACAGGTCTCGATCCCCACTCCTGTAGGGCCTCCTCCTTGTCCTGGCGTAGCCGTCTCAGTTCTGCAGTGAACCATGGTTTGTTGTTGTTGAATGTGCAGAAGGTTTTGGTCTGCACGCACATGTCCTCACAAAAGCCGATGTAAGATGTCACAGTGTCGGTTAGTTCATCCAGGTCTGAGGCTGCTGCTTCAAAGACGCTCCAATCAGTGCAGTCAAAGCAGGCCTGTAACTGCATCTTTGACTCGTCTGTCCATCTCTTCACAGTTTTCACTGCAGGCTTAGCAGATTTCAGCTTTTGCCTGTAGGATGGGATGAGGTGGACCAGGCAGTGGTCAGAAAGTCCCAAAGCAGCACGGGGGACAGAGCGATATGCGTCCTTTATTGTGGTGTAGCAGTGGTCCAGAGTGTTCATGTCCCTGGTGGGACACGTCACGTGCTGTCTATATTTTGGCATTTCGACCTTTAGATTTGCTCTGTTAAAATCCCCGAGAATGATTAGCAGAGAGTCCGGGTGTGTTTTCTCCACGTCTGTAATCTGGTCGGCGAGGTGATGTAACGCCTCCGTTACGCACGCCTGCGGTGGAATGTACACACCGACCAGCACAAACGATGCGAACTCCCGCGGTGAATAAAATGGTCTACAGTTTATGAAGAGTGATTCCAAGTGAGGGCTGCATAACTTCTTTAGCACTGTGACATCTGTACACCAACCTTCGTTAATGTAGAAGCACGTTCCTCCACCCTTTGACTTCCCAGACAGTTCGTGCAGCGGTCCGCACGGAACAGCTGGAAGCCCGGCAGCCGTAGTGCGCTGTCCGGGATGTGTTCGCTGAGCCAGGTTTCAGTGAAGCACAGGGCGGCTGAACGGCAAAAGTCTGAGTTCTTGGTTAGGAGAAGAAGCAGTTCATCCATTTTGTTAGCCAGAGAGCGGACGTTTCCCAAGTGTATGGACGGGAGAGCGGTGCGCAATCCCCGCTGTCGCAGCTTGACGAGCGCTCCAGCTCGTTTTCCGCGCCGGCGTCTCCGTCTAAATCCACAGAGCGCTGCTGCTCCTCCAACCAAAATCTCCAAAAAACAGTCTGGCTGGCTGAAAACCGGTGAAAAACTACACTTAGAAAATTTCCCTCTGCCTCCTCTCTTCGCGCCCCTGCTAGTCCAACCATTTTTTACACGCAGCCGACCACGGGGCGCCTTCCTCGGCTTGTGCTGGTCAGACATGCCGCTGATTTTTCACGGTCCCCCCCAGCTGGCTCAGCGCACTGCAGCTCAAGCAGACAGGTCCTGATCAGACTCCAGACTGCCTGTTGTGTCACATATAGCATAATGAGAGGCAGAGCTGGTGTAATTTTGCCAGTTTTGCAGGTAAATAGTCTTGTGTGCACGAATGCGTCTCTGCTGGCGAGATAAAGCGATTTGGTCATTTCTGCTCAGAACAGCCGGGCTGAGCTCCACCCTGGCTCACAATGCATCATTTTGATCAGTTGCCTCACATATAGCCTAATGAGAGGCAGAATTGGTGTCATTTCTCCAGTTTTGCAGGTACACATGCTGTGTGTGCAAATATCGCTTCTCTCGGCGAGATAAAGCGATTTGGTCATTTCTGTTTAAAACGGCCGTGCTGACCTCCACCCTGGCTCCCAATGCATCATTTTGATCAGTTTTTATTACAATCAGTCCGAATGGGGTGTGGGATGAGGCGGAGGTGGCCTGTCCTCGCCTTCCACGGGGGGTGAGTGGAGGCCGAGCGCGCAGCCGAACACAGTGCGCCTTCCTCGGCTTGTGGTGGTCAGACATGCCGCTGATTTTTCACACGGTCCCCCCCAGCTGGCTCAGCGCACTGCAGCTCAAGCAGACAGGTCCTGATCAGACTCCATACTGCCTGTTGTGTCACATATAGCATAATGAGAGGCAGAGCTGGTGTAATTTTGCCAGTTTTGCAGGTAAATGTCTTGTGTGCACGAATGCGTCTCTGCTGGCGAGATAAAGCGATTGGTCATTTCTGCTCAGAACGGCCGGGCTGAGCTCCACCCTGGCTCCCATACATCATTTTGATCAGTTTTTATTACAATCAGCTCGAATGGGATGTGAGTGTTTTGGGTCTGATAAATGCACGCATCCCCGGAGCACAGCGCTCGTTTGCATGTATACGCTCAAAAATTGCCACAGTTATCCAAGTAACGTGAGAGCGATCAAAGGAACCATAACTGATTAAATGAGCCATTCGCAGTTTCACTGTACCGGCCGTGTGTACTTAGACTTGCATGGCTTAATCTTTGAGACAAGCATATGCTACTGGCAGGATCAACCAGGTAGCCCAACCGTCTAAACCTCCCAGTCGGGCGGGTGGAGGCAGGCCCCGGGCGAGCGGGGCTAGCCTGACCCACCCACCGCGAGCCGGAGGCGGTCTGGTCTGGGTTGGCCTCACCGGGGGGTCTCGGAGGAACCGGGGCCCGCGGCTCGGCTCGGCTGCTTCATCCCTCCCTCCGGGGAGGGATGTATATATACACAACATACACGCTTATGTCCTGTTCGCTTTGAGAACACCGAGTTGCTTCTGGAGACGGCGCCGCAGTCTGCAGGAGCTGCCCCCCCCCCCCCCCTCCCGACGGGATGGGGGGGTCCGGGACACCCTGCGACGGACTCCGTGGAAGGACCGCTGTGAGGAGAGAGACGGGGCGTCTCGGTCTCGCTACCAATGGGTGTCAGGCACCGGGATGCGGGATGCGGAGGACCGCAAGAGTCGCAGCCCCGGGCCGGGGGAGGCGAGCATGCTGGCCGGGGGAACCGACCGCAGAATGCGCCCTGGAGGTCCAGGGCCCGCGGAGGCCCTCCGATGGCATGCCACGAATGCCGTTCGGTCAGTGGAAAAGCGAGCCTCGCACTGCCTGGAGGTCAACAGTTTTTGAAAATTGCCTTGCCTGTAAATCTGCTGGTGGTCGGTCGAAGTTTATGGATACCACTGCTTGACACCGGAGGAAGGGCACAAGCCCCAAAGGTCCCCAGCTCTGTCCCTTCTCCCGGTCTGAAAACACTTTGAAATTTTAACGGCCCCTGGTAGTCCAACCACACTCTACACTTAGAAATTTCCCTCTGCCTCCTCTCTTCGCGCCCCTGGTAGTCCAACCACACTCTACACTTAAAATTTCCCTCTGCCTCCGCTCTTCGCGCCCCTGGTAGTCCAACCACACTCTACACTTAGAATTTCCCTCTGCCTCCTCTCTTCGCCCCTGGTAGTCCAACCACCTCTACACTTAGAATTTCCCTCTGCCTCCTCTCTTCGCCCCTGGTAGTCCAACCACCCTCTACACTTAGAATACTTCCCTCTGCCTCCTCTCTTCGCGCCCCTGGTAGTCCAACCACCCTCTACACTTAGAATATTTTCCTCTGGCTCGGCTCGGCTCTGAGGAAGGGCACAAGCCCCAAAGGTCCCCAGCTCTGTCCCTTCTCCCGGTCTGAAAACACTTTGAAATTTTAACGGCCCCTGGTAGTCCAACCACACTCTACACTTAGTGCATTTCCCTCTGCCTCCTCTCTTCGCGCCCCTGGTAGTCCAACCACACTCTACACTTAGAAAATTTCCCTCTGCCTCCTCTCTTCGCGCCCCTGGTAGTCCAACCACCCTCTACACTTAGAATATTTCCCTCTGCCTCCTCTCTTCGCGCCCTTGGTAGTCCAACCACACTCTACACTTAGTGCATTTCCCTTTGCCTCCTCTCTTCGCGCCCCTGGTAGTCCAACCACCCTCTACACTTAGACAATTTCCCTCTGCCTCCTCTCTTCGCGCCCCTGGTAGTCCAACCACACTCTACACTCAGAATATTTCCCTCTGCCTCCTCTCTTCCCGCCCCTGGTAGTCCAACCACCCTCTACACTTAGAATATTTCCCTCTGCCTCCTCTCTTCGCGCCCCTGGTAGTCCAACCACCCTCTACACTTAGAATATTTCCCTCTGCATCCTCTCTTCGCGCCCCTGGTAGTCCAACCACCCTCTACACTTAAAATTTTCCTCTGGCTCGGCTCGACTCTGATTGATTGTTTGTTTATTTCGTATGAATGACCTACATACATATGTACATACGAAACGGATAGGTAAGAAGCCAAAGGCTTATGAGTAACCTACCCCCATTACAACTGTTACATTTACAATCAATCATGGTGTAGAGACAATATCACTAAGGTACTTACATATAATACATAGACAGGTTGGAAGACATGATCCAGTATAAGCAAACATTATTAAATAGGAAAAAATAAGAAAAAAAGACGAGTGAGGGTTACTTTTGGCAAAATTCATACATAATTCATACCTCACACTTTATGAGAAATGAGGAATAGCTTTCTTCCAACTTATTAACGCATATTCATATCACATTTGAAGCAATCATCATGTACAGAACACACAAAGCCTTAAAGCTATGAGCCAACATCAAATCCTTCATACTCAGAAATACATAAACCTTCAGAGACCCTTTCCCTGCCCCTATGCATCCAATATTTGTCCATATTCTTCAAGTTTAGATTTTATAAACATTTTTTTGAAATAATAGATATTCTTACTTATTTTAATCTCGTCTGGTAGTCCATTCCATAGTTTTACTCCCTGAACTGAAATGCACATACCCTTAAGCGTTGTCCGTGCCTTAGGTTGCTGGAAATTTAGTGCATGTCTGTATTCATATCTCCCTTCTCTTTCCTTAAACAATTTCTGTAAATTTCCAGGGAGCAGATTATTTCTTGCTTTGTAGACTATCTGAGTTGTTTTCAGTTCAACTATGTCCAATAATTTCAGTGTTTTCGATTTAAGAAACAATTTGTTGGTGTGATGTGTGTATCCCATATTATGTACGATTCTTATAGCCTTTTTTTGCATAATGCTGAGGGGATTCAGATTAGTTTTGTACGTGTTTCCCCAGGTTTCAACACAATACGTTAAGTAAGGTAATAATAGGGTACAATAAATCAAAAACAGGGATCTCAAATTTAATCCGTATCTTGTTTTTCTTAGGATGCCTAAGGTCCTAGCCGTTTTCGATCTGACATGGTTAATGTGGGATTTCCAACTCAGGTTTTGATCGATTTTGACTCCCAGAAAAGTATACTGCTGTACTCTTTCAAGTTTTACATTTTCAATACTTAACTCTACTAGAGTGCTTGGATTTACCTTCTTATTACCAAATAGGATGAATTTAGATTTGTTTATGTTTAATGAGAGCTTATTACTATCAAACCACCGTTTTAAGTTCTCTAGTTCCGCTGTAATAACTTGTAACAACTGTTGAATGTCCTTACCTGAGCAAAAAATATTGGTATCATCTGCAAAGACTACATATTTAAGTATGTCAGATACCATGACTATGTCGTTAATATATAATATAAATAATTTCGGACCCAATACAGAGCCTTGTGGTACTCCACAGGAAATGTTTAAACATGATGACCGATAGTCGCCTATTTGGACAAATTGTTTTCTGTTTTGTATGTAACTCCGTATCCAACTAAGTCCTATTCCTCTAATTCCATATCTCTCTAGTTTATGTAATAGTATGTCATGATTTATGGTGTCAAAAGCTTTCTTTAGATCAATAAAGACTCCAATAGCATACTCCTTGTTATCTATTGAATTTGTTAATTCCTCTACTACTTCTGTGAGAGCCATTGAGGTGGATCTGTTGGTTCTGAAGCCATATTGGCCTTCAATCAAAATATTGTGCTTTTCAATAAAACTGTCCAGTCTTGCAACAAAGAGTTTCTCAAGGATCTTAGAGAACTGGGGCAATAGTGAGATCGGTCTATAGTTTGTATATAAATGTTTATCTCCTGTTTTATAAATCGGTATTATTTTAGCTGTTTTCATTTCTGTAGGAAAGGTACCTAGTTTGAATGATAGATTACATATATGAGTAATGGGGTCAACTATTTCTCCAATAACTTTTTTGATTAAGGCCATATCTATGCCATTCTCATCAATAGATGCTTTATTTTTGAAGTTCTTGACTACATCTATTATTTCTATTCTAGTTACATCATGTAAGAAAATTGTGGATGAGTTTCTGTCAATTTTATGTTTAGAATTTGCTCCCCCCTGTGGAGGTTTTATTTTTTCCGCCAAATCCGGCCCCACACTAACAAAAAATGTATTGAAGCCCTCCACTACATCATCCATGTTGGTTATGTCCTTTTCCTTTTCAGTGAAGTAATTTGGATAGCTTGGTTTATTAGTAGACTTTCTAATAATTTTATTAATTATATTCCATGTTCCTTTACTATCGTTCTTATTATTTTCCAATAAATTGTTATAATATTCTTTCTTACTTTTTCTAATATCAATTAATTTATTCTTGTATCTTTTATATTTAATTTCTTTCTCACTTGATCTATGCTTTATAAAGTCTCTATATAAACTGTTCTTTTTTTTGCATGCATTCAGGATTCCTTTTGAAATCCATGGCTTGTGCGGAGTCTTCGATTTTTTACCCCACTTAACTTGTTGCAGGACTGGGCAGCTCCTGTCGAATAATACCAGGAATTTATTTAAAAAACCACCATAGGCTTCATCCACGTCAGTGGCTTCATACACCTCTCTCCATTTTTCTATTGCTAGTTCATATTTAAATGCTTCTATTGCCTCATCTGTGCGTAATCTCCTACTGTTTGAAGGTCTAGTCATTGTGTCCCTCTTTGTTTGGCCTTCACAATCAAACATTACGAACACTGGTAGATGATCAGTTATGTCATTCATTAATAAGCCACTGAGTAGATTCTTATATATATTATTAGTAAAAATATTATCTATTAATGTAGCAGAGTGTGTGGTAATTCTGCTTGGCTTATTAATGACAGGGTATAGGCCCATGTTGTACATTGTCCATCTGTGTCCATCAAAACCATCTGTCAGGACTTGAGGATTTAATAGATTAATATTGAAATCACCACAGAAGAAGGTAACTTTCTGTTCAGTTTTTATCAATAACTCCTCTATTGTGTCTCTGAAAGTGACAATATTTGAGGTGGGTGCCCTATAAACGCAGCTGACCAAGATGTTCTTCTGTCCCTCCATGAATATCTCCACCGTGATGCATTCACATAAACCTTTAATGGCAATTGACATTTCTTCCACCACCTTAAATTTTAAATGATTCTGAATATATAAAGCTGTCCCACCTCCCCCTTTGTTCATTCTATTCATATGTTTGAAGTCATATCCATCTAGCTGAATATCCGCTACTCCTTTTGATTCTTTAATCCAAGACTCTGAAATGGCTATCACAGAGAATGGTGTGGTAAACTGACTTACAATTGATTTTAATGTTATTAAAAAAATTTCTTTCAGGGTCTATGTCTTGATCAAAATCATGCATATTTATATAAAGTAAATGACCCAACACATAGCATCAAAAATACTGCAAAGATAAATTAATCCCGCACATACTATCAAGATGAGCACATAACACACTGCATCTAAGTAAAAAGGAGATAATGTAGTCCAGCACACATCTTCGAGATAACAATCAGAGTCATACCAATAATAGGTCACTTTTCTTATTGGTCCCCAGTTCACAGAACTATGTGGGGAGGTACAAGTGTCCATTGGTTGATCAGTCCTTAGCCACGCCCGTTGTGGGCACACACTTCGCACATCCCAGGCGAGATGTTTGTGCACCCTCGGTGTTTCCGGCACCCATTTACCATTTCCATTCCACACACTCACATATACCCAAGCACAGTTACGCAGTGGCTCCCATACGCACCACAACACTCCACCCGCACTCTCCAGTACGCATACATAGTTGATCATCCACTTACACATCCACACGTTCATGCGCATCCATACACAATTCTGCAGTTGCTCCCACACACACACCTTCGCACCACCATTCACCACACCAGAGTCAAAGGTTATTGTTAACAAAGAGAAAAAATATTTAGTCCCAGAAAAAAAGAACAGAGATCTGTAAAAAATAAAATATCAGAGAAAAAAAGTGTTCAGTCTCAGGAAAAAAAGCGGAAGTTTGTGAAAAATGTGATGCAAAAAAGAAAAAAGTGTTTAATCTCAGAGAAAAAGCAGAGATCTGTAAAAGATCTAATATCAAAAAGAACAAAGTATTTAGTCTCAGAGAAAAAGCAAGGGCACAAGCCCCAAAGGTCCCCACCTCCGTCCCTTCTCCCGGTCTGAAAACACTTTGAAATTTTAACCGCACCGGGAGAAGGGCACAAGCCTCTAGCTCCTCTCTTCGCGCCCCTGGTAGTCCAACCACCCTCTAGACTTAGAACATTTCCCTCTGCCTCCTCTCTTCGCGCCCCTGGTAGTCCAACCACACTCTACACTTAGAATATTTTCCTCTGGCTCGGCTCGGTTCTGAGGAAGGGCACAAGCCCCAAAGGTCCCCAGCTCTGTCCCTTCTCCCGGTCTGAAAACACTTTGAAATTTTAACGGCACCGGGAGAAGGGCACAAGCCTCTAGCTCCTCTCTCCGCGCCCCTGGTAGTCCAACCACCCTCCACACTTAAAATATTTCCCTCTGCCTCCTCTCTTCGCGCCCCTGGTAGTCCAACCACCCTCTACACTTAGAATATTTCCCTCTGCCTCCTCTCTTCGCTCCCCTGGTAGTCCAACCACCCTCTACAGAATCAGAATCAGAATCAGCTTTATTGGCCAAGTATGTGCACATACAAGGAATTTGACTCTGGTAACTTTTACTCTCTGGTACAGTACAAACTTAAATAGCGAAATAAGAATAAAATAAAACACAATAAAATAATCTCAATCTGTACATATAAATATAGGTAATATATACACCGGGGTTATTGTACAGTGAATATTTACAGGGCAGAGTCATTGTTTATTGTTCATGTGATGGTCCTCTCGCTCTGTGACTGCTCAGAGTTCATCAGAGCGACAGCCCGGGGAAAAAACTGTCCTTGTGGCGGGTGGTTTTGGCGTACAGTGCTTCTGTAACGCCGGCCTGAGGGGAGGAGTATTAACAGTTTGTGACCAGGGTGTGAGGGGTCTGTGGATTTTCCTGGCC